>VZSZ01006661.1:4309-33980 GCA_013398815.1 Ibidorhyncha struthersii | reverse complement strand
AAAATAGCTGTAACCACAGTCACTACTTTTCAAGGTATTGGTGAAACTGTCCAATATAAGGCTTACCCTTCCAGTCCTTTGGGTTAACCCTTTATTAGTAGTGTTTATTCAATTCTGTAGGTTACCAGTTCCTGGAATGTTAAAGAGCTGCTAAGAAGATGTGGTGAGAACAACTGTATCTTTCTTGTATTTTGACATACAATTTCCAGACCTGCTGTTCACAGATGTGTTTTTAAACATGGTTCATACCTTTATCCATAATCCTTACTCTTGAGCAGCCCAATGAATGTCAAACAGATTACACAGGCATAGACAGACATGGACCAGAAGTCAGCAGACTGGTGTGGAGTCCAGAGATGGCGTGTGAACGCATTTTTGAACAGAATTGGCCCAGGAGTGGGGAACTACAGCTCCTTCTGAGAGCCATCTGTGAGAAAACAATTCCGGCTCCCAACAAATTCTGAGCTCACTGAGATTTGGCTTGAAGCTTTGGTTTGCATTCCAGCAAAATACTGCAGATCAGAGGATCGGTTATATATTATTACTTAGACAGAGGGAACATCTGTTTGGTCCACTAAGTTTCTGACTCTAAGTTGGAAACAAATAATACAGAGTGCGTGCTGTCCTTGAAACACTGCAGATCCCTAGTTTAGAAGATAACAGCTTCAGTCTCACAGTTTGTATTTAATCAGGTTTTGAAGTAATATGTTAGTTTCATCTTCATGAATAAAAACCCCAAGCAACTCTTTTTATAGGCAACTGAATATGCCTGTTCCAAAACTAATTTGTGTGACACTAGTGATCAGTTTCATGGCCACTGTGGAAAAAAAACTCATTTTAGTGAGAAGATGGAAGCATGCTCATATGCCCTATGTGGAAGGGGAGATTACAGAAAATTTACTGGAAAATCAAGGTTTATAGATGCTGAATGTAAGTCCCCTGTTTAATTTTTGCTGTTGCATACCTAGTACTGAAGTCATGTGATTCAAACTTGAACAGCACTGTGGTTCATATACCATACTAAAATACAGGAATTGAAGTCTCATTCTTGTCTGGTACGAACAAGAGATCCAATACATACTTGGTGTCTTTCCACTCCTCTTGCTTTGTTTTTCCAGTTTACCAGTTGAAGCAGTGCTCAGTGCTAAACTGTTAGCCAAGAACTGTTTTCATGTCTTCCTCAAGCACATTGCCAAACACTCTGTTGTACTCTGTTTTATTTTAGCTGTTTTAATAACATGTATTGTATATGTGGACTAGTTTGGGGGTTTGATGTAGAAATCAAATTCGGCATGTTGATCTGGGATAAACTTGAAATGATGGATAGAATAGATATTGAGAAGTTTCTGTTGGTGTTGTAGTGATCTTTAGGTTGCAATTAACATTGAGTGTATTAAATAGGATAAATTCTGGTAAAATACTGTTTGTTAACCTGTGATAATATACCATTATCTTGTATCTGTACACAATTCTCCTGTTTTTCCCAGATGCATAGTTGCTTTTTGAGACCAGTGAGGCTTATTGTGGTACCTTAAAAGTTTGCTGTATCTGGAATAATAATTAATGGTTGTGCTGAGATACAGTGATGGGGAAAGGAAGGAGATAATGAAAATGAGGCCACAATGAAATGGACTAGCTTTGTATTAAGCACCTTATGTGAAATGAATGCAAGTATTTGATTTAGGATTTTTACTGTTACATTAAGTGCATGCAACTTTGAAGACTAATGTCTAATTTCGAGGCGAAAGTTAGTCCAAAGAAAAATCCCCATAATACCAAGGACCTGATGGTCATGCTGTTTGCACCAACTGTTGTGTTCTTCAGAGAGGCTCTTACTGTGTTATACTACTTATACAGATTTAACTAGTGACTTCTGCTTTCCCAGGACTTGCAGTTTTTTATCTATAGTTACATCAGTTTCCAGAATACAGTTATATTTGTATCTAGGGTCAGCATAGAGGCATTCAACCATCCCAAGACACAGGTTGCTCTTTCTTACTAGTATTAGACATTTCTGGCTTGCTGTAATGCATGTATGCAAATCTACTGCAAAAGATGTCACAAAGGTGCTTTTCTGCTATGAGTGTCCAGAAAAGGGCTTAAAGTCAGGAGAGAGGATTTGTGGGGTTGGTCCTTGGTGTGTCCCTTCCCTATGTAGCCTTCACACACTTCAGAAAACGTCCCAGTGGGGCTGAAGCAAAGCTCTTAGGTGGAGACTGACCAGAAGTTCTGAGTCGACTCGGATTGCTTCTGCAGGTTCAAGTGCAGGGTTCACTACTTGGGCAGTTGTGGTTGCCCTACAAGCTACAGTCGTCGGTGCTTATTGTAGATGTATGTCAAGAATTTTACAGGTATTCTTGGTTACCTTTCATTCATATATGTAGGTACAATGACTGTTAAAATTGCAGGTAGCTTTGGCAGGGGGAGTGTGGAGAATCATGTACCACTTGTTTGAGAGATACGTTTGATCCCTTACTTCGCTCTGAAACGTGCCTGCCCTTAATTTCAGTGGCGCGTCATTGTTTTCTGGACTCCTCAACTTCATCATCCCTGCAAAATGAATGCCATTCCAGGTACACCTACGGCTTTATGCATTAGAACAATATTTCTGCTATGAATCATGGTTGCTATAGTTTAACAATAAGAAACAAAAAACCCTGTGAAACTTCTTATGACCTTCAAGTATGAATTTCAAGGGAAAAAGATGTTTCTGGAATATAAAGGTACTTGAATTATCCAGTCTGATTTCCTTCCTTAAAGTTCTGTCAAACTACTCTTTGTGTTCTTGGAGAAACACTAAAAGTAAAATGGCGTTGGTCTTCTGTGTTAAAAAAGCTTTTTATGGGACTGTGCAGCTGTAAAGAACTTCTTTTAAGAGAAAATTGATGGCATTTACATGACACAACTTGAATGTCTAATCTTAATTCAGTGATGTGAAAAGCATGTTAATAGCTAGGCTGCAGTCTTCTGCAATATTGCTGGAACCTTGAAAGAAAATAACTTGGTAGGGTTTGTTGGAAATAGTATCTGGTTTGCACCATGATTATAAATGCTCCTAATGTTATGCCTCCATAAAAGCTTGTTGATTATAACGAGTGTCCACTTTGATACATCCATAAATGGAGTAATAAGCTCAAACATGTAGATCAGACTAGCTGTGTATACATGCATGCGGTGGTTGTTGCCTTAAGGGAATGTAGAATCTGCTTTAGGGGGGAAATGGTGCAAAAGCCATTGTTTAATTCCTTCCAGTAAAACTCACTTTTGTAAGACTTCTTTCAAAAGTGTATGTAAGATTTTTGCGTTGATGGAAAAAAATGTGTATTTTTTTATATACTCCCAAGCATTTTTAATAGAGGTGCCTATTTAAAATCTTGCTGACTATGGTATTGAAGCCAGCCTATGTCTTCTAATAAAATGAAATCCGTCTTGTAACAAAATGCTAGTTTGTGGAATTTCAACATAAAATGTTAGCTGTTTCAAGGTGTGATTGACTGCACACTTCACCTCGATTAACTTGCAGGAATGCACAGAAGGCAGCAATACATGCTGTTTCTTTAATCTTTATGTAAAGGATTATTTTATTCATTTGCATTCTGATTATGGAATCCAAAATCATGCTTACTGCCTGGATCTGAAATAAAGGAGCTGACGTTGCTATCAAGCTTGTGCAACTATCCATGGAAGCACGCAATGTGAAGTTCTCACTAAATTCTTGAATATCAGTATTATCTTTTAGCACAGTTTCTCTGTTATGTGGCATGACTATGAAGCTGTTACAGTATTTCAAGCTATTTTTATGAATACGGCAACACTTTATTTTCTTCACCTTGTTTAACTGTGAGACTAAGGAGAAGTAGCAGGGGAGTGCCGGGTGGAAACTAACCTTCTCCAGCAGCTTGCAAACTGGATGGAATTCTGTTTCCATCTCCTCTTTTCTTGCATTGTTTTGCTGTTGAGAGAAATTGCTGGGATGAAATCAAGGTGACATCTGCTGTTAGTGTCTTCTGAAGAAGTTAGGGTGAACCACTCAACATCTTATATGACACTGCGTTCACTGGCAATTGTATGTGTGGTGCGTTTGTAGATGCGGTGTTTGGGGAATATCAGTTTGAAGACTGCTGGTTTAGCTGCTTGATTACAGCATCACCGTACCCAAACTGGCTGTCTGGAAATGTTGAAATTCGGTACCTGAAACAAGATAACCTCTTCCCCTCAACAATGAGGAAAGGGTGTGCCTGATGAGAGTACTACCATAGTATTTTAGATGGTTGTTTTGATAGACACGAATAACCTGGCCCTTGAAAGGCACATCCTGGCTGCTTGCTGCTCCGGTCTTGTAATGGCACAAGTTCAGTTTTTACCTGGCTCAATTTCTTGATCTGCCTTACTGTAAAAACAATTTTCCTAACATTAAGGAGAGAAGAAGGAGCAAGCAGCTAGGGGCACTGGGGGAGTTCAGACTTTTTTTGGTGGCTGACTGCATGGTTGTGGCACGCTTGTGTCAAAACTTCAGCTGAGATCAAAGCTATGTTAGAATATGTGGGTCTAAATTCTGTTACTGTATAGTAAGGATTAGGGAAGATAAACCCAAAATATCGCGTTTTGAGTTGTATCCCTCTGAAATCAATACCCAAAGTTTTAAATGTTGTATATTGGACTACCATTTAGAAATCAAACAATGCACTTTTGAACTGTTTTTAAAGAAGAGTCCCACAGAAATAGGACGTTGCGTAGAAGAATTCTGGACAATTTTATATCTCTGAAAAGACTGCTTACTCGCAAAAATGTGAGGTGATGCACCTATGCCAAGTTACTCGTTTTTAGTAATGGGTAGAAAAGATCGCTTCCTCTTGCATAGTGAGCTTTTTAATTTCTTGTTTTTTTAAAAAAATTAGAATCTTTCTGTTCATGAACTTCATAGTTCAATCCTCAAAGTCTTCCACAACTAACTGATAACCAAGTAAAGGGTATTAATTCCTTTGAAGAGATCTTTCATTGTCCCATGCTATCAGAACATGATAGAAAAAGGACAGGTAGTTTTCTGTGATGTTTTGAAAGAATCAGTTATGTTGGTTAAACAGTTGCTTATTGTGATATAATGTAGCTTTTTAAAAAGTGTCTGTCTTGCTGTGCCATCATTTCAAGAGTGAAATCTGATGTGCCTGTCTCTGTTCATGCATGCATTTAACATGCCCAGAATAAGGGATGTCTTCAGAATAAACTATGCAGAACTTAAGGATGTGTTCAAGTTATGTCTTAAAATGTGTTGGAAGACAGATGATGTCATGATTAGTACTGATTAATCTGATTTTTTGTTTGTTCCATGAAGTGAGACAGACTTTGTGTTGTATCTTACGCTTCTGTCTGTGAATGTAACGTAGTACTGCATGGGTTGCATTAAAATATTGTCGTTGCTGTTTTTGAGTGTGAAAACAATTATAAGTCTTTGAAATCAGTAACACACCCAAACTCAATTTTCATCCTGGACACTTTGTTTCTTTGTTTTAAATTAACTGTACTCTTGTGTGGGGTAAGGGTGTGGGTAGTAGCTAACGTAAGAGTGGAACTGGAATGATGGAAGTTCAGATACTTCACAATGCTCCTCAGAAAGGCTTTCTTGGGGTGCTGTTGGTTTACCTGTGCTTATCTCTTTTCTAGAATATGGTATCAAGTTTTCGTGTTTCTGAACTGCAAGTGTTGTTGGGTTTTGCTGGACGTAATAAAAGCGGGCGGAAACATGACCTCCTGATGAGGGCACTGCACTTACTGAAGAGCGGCTGCAGTCCAGCAGTTCAGATAAAAATCCAGGAACTCTATAGGCGTCGGTACCCAAGGACAACTGAAGGACTTCCGGACTTACCAGCTATAAAACCTGCAGTTTTCAATTTGGACAATAGCTCCTCTGCTGTCGAGCCTGACCTGGCTGTTGCTGGCATTCACCCACTCCCGTCTACTTCAGTGACGTCTCAGTCTCCTTCGTCACCTGTCAATTCTGTGCTCCTCCAAGACACTAAGCCCCACTTTGAGATGCAGCAGCCATCCCCTCCAATTCCACCCGTTCATCCTGATGTTCAACTGAAAAGCCTACCTTTTTACGATGTGCTCGATGTGCTCATAAAACCTACAAGTCTAGGTAAGTGTTTAATAGCTCTGCAGGTCACTTAATTAATGAAATAGCTGTTGCTTATGACAGTACTAAGTCCAGACTTAAATTGCTTTTTGTGTCTGGGTAAAAGTAGAAACTCCCTTCTTCCTTTCTCATCTCTACCTTTGCCCTCTCTCCACCACTTGTCCCCAAAGGCCACACTTCAGAAAATAGTGTCCTCTTCTGTAAATATTATATGATTAAAGATCTTTATCTTTTGAATATTAAATAATAAAGTAGAATAGTTCAGTTGGAAAGTACCTACAATGATCATCTAACTGCCTGACCGCTTCAGGACTGACCAAAGGTTTAAGAGTAAGAGTTAAGGGCATTGTACAAAGGCCTCTTAAACACTGACAGGCTTGGGGCATTGACCATGTCTCTTGGAAGCCTGTTCTGGTGTTTGACCACCCTCTTGGTAAAGAAATGCTTCCTAATATCTAGTCTGAACCTCCACTTTTGGCTGACAGATTTGGACCTGAAGTCTCTGCCTGGTACAGTGAGGAACACATCTGTCAGGGCCAACAGGACAAGGGTTTCAGGGTCAGTAATTAATTTGTTGCAGCAACATAAGGAGAACACGTTCACTGGTTTGTTAGTTTACACTTATCTCACTACAACAATTCTGCAGGTTCTGACATGTGGCACTGAAATAGATGCTTTGTGCAGCAAAGTTCAGTGTTGTACTTAGATTAGTGAAGGTTTCTCAGCGTACACGTTGTTGCCATACTGTATGTTAAAATGTAGGGTAGACCTCTGTCTTCCAAATAACCTGAAGTCTCCGTTTAGCTTTCTCAAATGCCTCACTCTTAAACACGTTTAATTATTTGGAAATACATTGTTTTCTGTCTTGAAATTCAACTTGCCTTACCTTACATGGTAGAAAATGTTCCCTAACTATTTAGTAATATTGTTTAGAAACACTTTTAGCATTTTACAAGCTGTTTGCATCCTCTTAAACATTTTGGTTTCTTAGCTGATAATAGAGCCTTTTAGACTGTGACTTGTACCTCAATGAGGCATATGCTGATGACTGGTCATCCTCCAGTACCTACAGCAGCAAACATTACTAACAAATGCCTTGTCACTTCTGTTCGTGTTGTGACACCCTGTTAGAGAAGACTTTTAATATCAAACGCGTGTATTGGTACAATAGCTGCTGTGGTGTTGGACAGCTCTGTGGCTTGTGCTGCCATTGCTTTAACAGAGATAATCTCAGTGCCACAATGTCCTGGCTAACTCCTGCTTATGTTAGCTCTGCACAGTAGCTGTATATCCTAACTAACTTCTTGAATTATTCTCTGTTATGGGACAACTGTTGGCTTATAGTTAACCGGACTGGTTGCCAGCCACATAGTCACTCTGTCCCATATACCGCAGCGTGTGCTCCGCATTATATTTCTGCTATGCAGTTACCTTTTGTTCTCTGGTCAATGATATCTAGAGGTGGCAGTGATATGCTAGAAATTTCCCTTACAGCTGTTTTCCTCATCTTTGGAAAAGATCCTTTTTAATGAAGGGAGAATGCTTCCTTAGGCGAGTCACCATGTTATAGTTAGAGCTGCATGTAAATTCCTTGAAGACTGTAGGGTCTCTGTTGCATGCTGCCCAGTTTTCACAGAAGTGAGGATTATCTAGTCCTGTAATATTCGTGTCCTTTTAGAATGTGGGAGAGGAGGACAAGATTAATTTAACTGAGTACTTGCTTGCCTTCAGACTTTTTCCAGAACACAGTAGCTGGAGGTGGCAGCAGCCAGAGCTACAACTCAGATCTGTGTGAGGAGGACTGGTGAAATTAGATGTGAGGAATGCCTTGATATGCAAATAGTGGGCCCTTCTGATGTTAGAAGGATATGAACATTGGCTGAAAATCGCTCTAACATGGATTTACAAGCATAGTTGGAAATGAGGGTTTACTTAAATTTTTAGGTTGATATGGATAGTTTATAGTCCCAGTTAGTAGACTTGGGTGACTGGGACGTGGAACAAACAAGTTTTGTATGTTTGAAACTACATAAGTCGGGGAGCTAGGAGTATAGTCTGCTTCACTATGACTCTTTTAAAGACATAAGCGTAGACATCCTTTTGCACTAGTATGAGAACACAAGAGCAGGTGTAGGTGTGGGGTTTAGTTTTAACCCACATACAATTCAGCAACAGAATAATTCCATGATCTTTTGAACACATGCTGAAGTATTATTTTGAAATATAAAATGCCCTCTATGGGCTGTGTGTGTGTGCACATAAGTGCACAATGTAGCTGTTTTGAATTGTTTGAGGAACTTGATGTGTGTGTTTGCTCAGCCTGAGTTCTATTTTGTGTTTGTGTCCTCTTTGTGTGTGTTTTCTGAGCATAGAGATCACCTTCAGTGAACATCACAGTGTACAAGAGTGTCTAGCTCTTCCAAATTTGCCTGGTTTAGGTGTGCTTTTTTCATGTTTGTCCTCCTTGCTGGTTACTTTAAACTGTTGGACAAGTCCAATCTACCTTTATTTCAGGTCAAGATTTCTAACTTCTCAAGTCAAAAGAAAGTAGAAAAGTAATATGTACATACTATTAACCGTTAATACTAAAATGTTACTACTTCCCAGCACTGACAGATAAGTAGGATTCTGATATGATAATTTTTTTTTTTTTTTTTTTCCAAATGCTACTGAGGGGTAACTTNNNNTAACTTCCAGACATGAAGTTTAGCTGGCTTCTCTGGCACTAGGGATTGTGCTCCCTCCCTTCCTCCTCAAAGGCTTAGTTACCTTTAGCTCTTTCTGAATTGAGTCTAATTTCAACTGGAATTCTAGCTGGCCGTTAATAACATTTGGTGCACGTTCTCTTCTTGTAGTACCTAAAATAGTTGTAAACATCTTCTCTGTGGTACTGTTTTTGTCAGATATTCAGTGTTATATTTTGTTTTGTGTTTCCCTGAACCTTTCTCCTGTGGGAGAAAGGATTATAATGCAGCTTGCCAAGCTGCTTTAGTACTGAAGTGTAATGTGATATTAAGCCATCTGAATATAGCTGAATGAATGATTTGTGCCATTGCTTTCCTTCTGACAGTTACATGCAGTTCAACCACGATTTGATTATATTAAATGACTTGTGCCTTGTTCCAGGAAAAACTCAATTGCAGATCCTGTTTTAATCAATGACTTTAATCACCATGGTTAAACCTCTCTTATGTTTCTTTTTTTCTAGTACAGAGCAGTATTCAGAGATTCCAAGAGAAGTTTTTTATCTTTGCTTTAACACCTCAGCAGGTCAGAGAAATCTGTATTTCCAGGTAAGAAGTAACAGTGTGGCATAGTGTAGGTAAACTTTTGCAGAATTTCAGGAGAAAGTGTGGGGTTCTTGGTTCCTTTTATGCATCGCATAAGCTTGCGGATGCAGACCGATAATCCTCACCAAAGTTATACTGAGTTTATCTGTTCTGTCTTCTTCAGGAACTACTGTGCACAGTTTATGTGCAGCTGCGGTAAATCCTACATCACTAAAGAGTTAACGGTTACTGTTTTCCAAATAATTGTGACTATCTAGAAAGGTGGTAAGCTTTTCTTCCCTGCATGTATCCTGGCTGCAGGAATGGAAGGCTGCTTTTATCTTTTGTACCAGGGTTCATGTTGTTGCAAGACCTACCGTGTAAGCCAAGAGAATTCGCAGGGCTTTTTCCTCTCTGTCAGCATCACAGTTTATTGTTACTATAAACTCCTGACAGAGGATCCTGATCCTAAAGTCCTGCTTAGCTTGCAGTAGCTAAACAGCAGTGTTGCTCATAAGACTTGTTCATAGCTCAATAAAAGAAAAGTAAGTGCAAAGTTTACTGATGTTGAACCAGCATGCCAGTTCTTTCTGCATATGACTGGAATATGAGATCTGCTGTCTAAATGGGTACTTCCCTTTTTCTTTCTCTTTGTCACAGGGACTTCTTGCCAGGGGGCAGGAGAGATTACACAGTCCAAGTTCAGTTAAGGTACCTTTTTCATAGTGTTCTGACTTCTTAATTGGCCAATGTAACATAATTCTAGATGTTTGTGCGGACACATGAATGTAGTGACACTTGAAAATGATGCTTTCTTTTTTTGGGGATATAGGTTATGCCTGGCAGAGACAAGCTGCCCTCAAGAAGATAACTACCCTAGTAGTTTGTGTATTAAAGTAAATGGGAAGCTGTTTCCATTGCCGGTAAGCTTGTTTGGATGTATTTGTGGCTTCTTTGTGACTTGCAGCCTGTGTGTGTTTTCTGTAATGTTCGCCTGATAAAACAATCAAGCTGTTTATTGTTACCACTCAAATTTCTCTAGTGCCTAATGTTAGGCATATGGTTTGTATGTTTGCTGTGTGAGATAGCCATTACTACTGTTAATCATGTTACAGCCACTGCATGGATTAATTGTGTTTTAGCCACCTTTAGCAACTTGGCAGTCAAACACACTACTGGTGTCTGTTGTTGCAAAAGTTGGTACATAGGCAGGGTCACCTAAAGGCTTGAATATATATGAAGAGGGAAAAGCACTTTCATTATTGTTGAAAAATCTCTAGAATGGGTATCTGTACAATAGAACAGAGAGAAACTCATACGCAACCAATTCTGAAATAGTTCTAGAAGCCATAGAAGGTGGAAAAAGTAGTAGTACAGAGGGTTTTTTTCAGCAGTGGATTTGGGAAACCCCCCTGTGGAGATACGAGGTGTGAAACCTCCTTTTCAGAATGCTTGTCACCACCTTGGTGTGTCACCTTCTTGGTGTTGTCCTGTACCCTTCCTCCTGCCATGTGTAACTATGGCTGCTTTTGTTTTGCCTCTACTCAGCTTAAAGGAGACTCTCTAGCTCCCCTCCCCCTACTTTTTTAACCATTGCATCACCGTTCTTCTATCTGTCTTTACAGTGTAAGAGGATTTCTTTCATATGTTTCCTGGTCATTTTTCTCTGCAAATGCCAGTTATATTCTCTGTGATAAACTTCAGGATTTTCTACTTTCTTCTGCAGATTGTCTTTCTTTAAGCAACCCACCAAAAAGAATTTGGTTTGATGTTATCCTGTGGACATGAATGTCTGCTGATTATCAGTCTTGCTAATATAGTTTACACCCTGCTATGCTGTGCTGTCCATTTTGTGCATAACATATGTCACAGTTATAGCAAAAATTGTTTGTAATCTTCAATTCTTGCTCTGCTTTAGATCTAAACCCTGTAAGTTCTTCCTGTACATCATAATATGACTCTTTAATCTGTTCAGCAGAAACTTAAGTCAAAAAAGTGAATAAATGACTATTGTCCTGGCAATGTCCTTTGCTCTCCTTCTTCATTTGAGCTGAATGACTAGTATAGTCTCTGTCCAAGTGCTCCTGCAAACATTTCTTTGTTGGTTTGGTCACTGTCTGCATCCCTCTGGTGGTTCCTCTCTGTTGCAGGAAATGTAAGGTAACTTCTTTGCCTCAAAGACCACTATTGTCTAACTCAGTAGTGTTGGTGTTGGGTAATTAATCAGTGATGGCAGCCTCTACTGCGAACTTGTACAATTCTTAAGTGAGTACTGGTCTGTCTTTCCCTGGTTTAGCAGTTCATGCCCCGCAGATGTCTGTAAGTTATTCTTGGTCATCTCCATGGCTGCAATCTTTACTAGAAACTTCAGAGAATTGCTGCCAGTGTGCCAGCACTGCTTCGGGTTGTGCCAAATCATGTTAACACAGTGTTTTCTTGTATTCCCACAAGTATCTGTGTCTTCCTCTTACAGTGTTGGTTCTGACTTAAAAGCAGTAAATGCAGAGCTTTTCATGCTGTTGTCATGACAAGTAACAAGGATTTTATCCAGAATGCACTACAGCAGGTGGTTCTGCTGTTGACTTCTCTTGTAGGGAAGACAAAACATGAAAGTCCAAAAGGTAATTTGCTTTGCTTCTCAGGGGACCTCCGTAGACCACTGCAGGTCTCTTTCAAAGGACAAAATCAAATGTGTCAGAGCAGGTTGGAAATAGCTAGATAGAAGAGCACTCACTCTTTTTGTTGATAGATTTTTCTGACTATAGCAGATTCCACTTACTTTGACTAATATTGTTCTTGCAAGGAGCATGGAAGACTTTAAAGACCCAAATGGCAGCCTAACTAAACAGTGCTAGACCATGCTGATTGTGACAGGCAAGCAGAGTGCTCTTTACCCGAGTTCTGGGAGCCTAGAAAGGGAAGGTTTTAAAGTGTTCTAGGAGTATAAGATTGAATCTCATCCCAAGGTCATTGCTCTCTGGAAGAAAACATCAAAAGCTTCACTGCAGTGAAGTATGTTTGCTGCAGAATCTGTCTCTCAAAAAAGAAAAAAAAGGTTGGGAAATATAAAAGAAATTGCATCCTTGCTGTCTTGAAAGCAAGGCAGCTTCATTTTAGGTTGGAGACCAGCAGGATTATTGTGGCTGGTACACCATGTGTGGAAATACTCTCCTAAATACTGCAGTGATGGTGTGTTCAACCACATAAGCTCATTATAAAGTTCCCATAGTAGAGAAAGGCCGACTACAGCTACTATATGCTTTATAAATGGCTGCAGCTGTTATGTCTGATTAAAAAAATTGGCAAATCATTCCTTCTTTTAAATGTGAAATTGTCAGCAGTCCCCATACATCTGTTGCCTCTGTGTTCTGTGATAAAGCACACATGGTAACGTTCCTGAGAGCTACTGGGTCACTCATCTGGGGTGAGAACCATGTTGGAGAGAGTTCTTCAGCAATTGCCGTCTGCTGCTGTGGCCTGGCAGACCTGCCTGTAGAAGCTCTGAGTCCCTCTTCTGTCACTGCAAGCAAGAGTCCTGTTGAAAATTAGTAACAGGCAGTGGTGAGGCACAGCCAGGGCTTGGTTGTCAGGTGAAACATATGGACTAGTAATGGAGCTGCTTTGGAAACCTAGGAAGTGATGTGGCAACTATTGGGAGTTCCCTGGATTAAAGGCAGTGATTATCCTCTGATACGCTTGGCTAGTGAGTGAAGAGGATGTTTATTTCTTTTTTTTTTTAGTTTCAGACTTAAAATCTTTCAAAGTGACTCTTTTTTCAAGCACTAGGCTGTGAATGTGAGTGTTTCTCTGGGTTAAAAAAAAATAATAAATGGAGGGGGTTCAGTATAGCCTTTCTGGGAGAGTTTCTTGTATAGAACAACGCTATCTTGAACTACATGAAATCTGGCAGTCAGTTCTGTGCAAGACATAGGGCTGCAATCTCTTACTGGCATCCTGTGCAGGATGAGTTTTTGAGATCAGTGGACTGCGGGCTGTCTGTGTGAGCTCAAAACAGAGATTCTCTGAGTTCCTGTTGCAGACTGGCTTGCTTTCATAGCGACAGACGCAGGGTGAGGTGAATAAGCTGCAGTTGGGCCGTGTGCTCCTTCACATAGCACAAGTACTTTCTGCTCACGATGTGCTGGAGAATATGTGCTTGCCTAGAAGCAAAAGGGAACTGGATGGCTCCTCATTCAATTCACAAACAGCATGTAAGAAAAAGAACTACGGAGAAAAGCTGTCCAGATTATGAAACTCTTCATCAAAGCTAAGCAAGCAATATCTAGTTTATTTTGTTTCTGCAGACAACAGCAAGGCCTATTAGCTCTTACATACAGCTGATATTCCACGTACAGCCCTTCTTTGGTGGCCTTGGCAGAGTACAGATGACAACCCGTGGGGCTAGGTGTAGTTGATGGGAGGTGAAGCAGACACCAAGAAGATGTGGAGCTCTTGGAATGAGACGTTATTGTTTCTTAAATAGAATCAGTGAAGTGCTTTCTGGGTGCGAAACACTGAATTAACTCTTCATGACTTGCTGTGTTTGTCACTAAGGCTGTGTCCTTGTGGTGTTCCACTCTTTCAGCGGGGGGGGGGTGTGTGTGTGTGAAAAAAAGGACAAAGCATCAACATTGTTTTTTACTCTGCCAGTGAATGTATCTGGACGCATTTTCTTCCACCTTTTCAGCACTTCTGTAAAACAACTTTAAAACAAAAAATGCTTTAAAATTGTGGTAGACTTATGGTGTAAGACTGTCAAAGACTATTTCTCAGAGACTAAGTGTTGAATTTAGTCTCCAGCCTAGAGAGCCTCTACGTTTACCTGCTTCCCATAGATCTGTTTAAAACTAACAAGTCTGTTTCAGAGTACAGCGAGGAGACTTGGTAACACTTTCCTTGTCCTTTCTTCCCATAGGGATATGCTCCGCCGCCAAAAAATGGAATTGAACAGAAACGACCTGGGCGCCCCTTGAATATAACATCTCTAGTTAGGTTGTCGTCAGCAGTGCCAAACCAGATTTCCATTTCCTGGGCTTCTGAAATTGGAAAGGTAAACTGAATGTTCTCTAGGATGTGGAAAGCTGTCTAAAAAACCTCATCTAGAATTCCTTCTCCCCTAGTGCCTGATGTTGCTGGCAAGGCATATACCAGCAAGTGTTCAGTATCTGGTGGCTGAACTTCTTATCAGTGCCAGAAAACAAAGTTTGCTCTAGAAGTATAGTAGTTTACAGTAACGTGTAAGATTTGCATACAGATGGCAAAGACTTCCTTATAGAATTCACATTAGAAAGCCTGTTGTTAGGGATTGCCTGAAATGTGTGTCAAAAATACCAAAAATCTTGTGTAAATTCTAGAAAATAGTTCAGACATGACAAAATAACAAAAGGAAAACCTGCTTTTTTCCTGGTACCCTGGTGGTGTGAAGAATGAAATTACATAGCCATATATTCTAAGGCATATTTCTCAATATCTGTTGTAAGTGTCCATTGGAGAGGGCTTTTTAAACTGACCAGATGTGCCAAGGCTGTGAGGGTGGAGACAGGCATTTGCTTTTGAGGTTCTTGTATTTTCTAACAAAGTAATACTAAGTAGTTTTACAAAAGCAATTTTTACTTCATAGGAAGAACTGGTTAATGCATGTTTCCATCTCTGAGATTCCTTTTTATGTGAAAATCGACTCTCTAAGTCAACTTAAAATTGTACTTACCAATAAACCAAAACGGCTGGAATTTCCAGCTCAGAAAGCTCTTAGATGGCAGGTTGCTGGGAAGGGTTTACTGGGGGTGCGTCAGGCTGCTGGTGTCTGCTGTTTCTGGGCTTGATGGATCTCAAATATGCTTGGTTGGACCATACTTGTGTGGGGTGTGTGTGTGTTTGTAATGCAGCATATCTAAGCAGTGTGTGTTTTCTTACAAATGAAGAGTATTCTGGAAGTTTGGGTGACTTGAGGGAGAAGTGACTCAGTGTGGGGAAGCATGGAGAGCTGGGCAAAAAAAAAAGAAAATTGAAGCCTTTTCTTAATGGAATTATAAACCTCATGGAAGCTGCAGTGGGGGAAAAGCATGCTAGAATTGAGGTGGCAAGAGTGGTGACTGAAATGTGGTAACTTGATTTCTGGAGCCTGCAGTCATTAATCATACTTGAAAAGGGATTAGCCTTTAAAATGGCTGTGTGGTTGTTTAGAAATCCCCCTATGGATTTACTAAGAAAAGAAAGGGAGAGTGTGAAGAATTTCTGAATTCTTCTTAGGTTTAAATAGCTGTTGCAGCACCCCTTTCAGCTGTTGGTAAGTCAAGAACTACGTATTCCTCTATCTGCGGCTAGTTGTGTAAATCCTTCTGGATTCAGTTATCAAAGCAGCATACCTCATACTTCTTTTCTTCAAAATCAAAAATCTGTGGACCAGAGGCACCACATGTTTCAAAGTGAGGCTCCAGTATAAGCTTTTATATACTAATTAAAACTTTAAAAAGAAATAAGAGAAAATGCTAATGTTCAGAAAAATAAATGAAGGGCAGTGCTGACCAAAAAGGTTGGGTTTTTTTTCCTAAAACAGAGGTGGAGGGAAAAAAGATCTAAGCTGCTGTTTCCCAGTCATAAAGCACAAGAATCTTGACATGAATGCAGGTCTGTGTGTGGTCTTGGCCTCTCTTGCTGATCCCTGCTTTCTTCCTCCCCTTTATCTGCCAAAACATATTCTTGTGGAAGGAGATGAATTGGAGGTTGTCCTAGCATTCCCCCTTGCCCTGAGAGGTAAAGTGGGTTCTTTGGTTTAATGTTGGGGCTCTGCTCTGAGTATCAGAGCTCGCATAGCAGCCGTCACTATTCATCCCCTAAATGAGAGCCTTGGGGACACTGGAGTGTTAGCGGGCCTGCGTGGTTAAGGGCATATTGGCACGTACTTGACCGACAGCGCAGGGCTTCTGAGCAAAGGAGGCAGTAATCCCACAGAGGTGGTCAGACTTGAGCCTCTAGAATTCCTTCTGTAGGCAATAAACAGTGCAATGCATGGTCATTCTTTAAGAAAAAAAATACCCATTTTTCTTAGTGTTTTCCTGTGCATTTAGATAACTTTATCTGCTCATTGAGGTAAGAACTGGTTTTCCTATAGGTGGTAAAGGAGGAGCAGGGCAATAGGTGTTCCCGTTTAAAATTCCTGTGCAGTACCCAGAGAGTACAGAAGCTGTAGGAAGGTGGCTGCCAGGGAGTGGAAATAAGAGATCGCAGGTTGTGTGTGTTATACGGATGAAACCATTATTATGCTACAGTAGTAGGACTTGCAGAATTTTCTCTTCATTAGTGACCTTGAAGAGAGAGCAAACGATGAACAAAAGAAGCTGGCAAGTGGTGTGAATTAGGGAAAAGCAGTAAATGCTAGGGAATGTGGTGAGCCTCAGAGGAGTGGATATGGCCTAATGGGGCTTGGCTTAAAAGTGCAGAGCAAACTAAAAAGAAGGCACAAGGAAACTGGTGCAGCTGTGCGCCATCTGAAGGTGTTGTGTGTGCACCCGAAAGAGCATTCATCTCTTCTTCTGTCATGTGATTGTCTTTGAGCTCCCTGCCAACAGATTGACACTGAAAAAAGGGAAGGATTCAGGAGACAAATGTGAGAAGTTCTTAAGGACTGTATGTATGGGAAGGTGTGTCACCAGTCTGAATCATCTTTCCAAGAAAAGAGCCCAGATTGTCTCTTGATTGTGGAGTTATTCTTCTTAAGTCACAACTGGTGTAGGAAAATTAGACTTGACTGGCAGGAGAATTCTGGCAGAGTACTGGCCTCTTCCACAGTAATGAAGTCATCTGTCAATGCTTTTCATAAATATTAAGTAAAAAATTAGCATGTTTTTGTTTTTACTGTATGGTACAATTAGTGTAAATAGTAATCTGTTGTCATAGTGGCAGTACTGTATGAAATCAATGTTTAACTTTTAATTGCTCTTTTTGTAGAATTACTCCATGTCTGTGTATCTTGTTCGTCAGCTCACTTCAGCCATGCTTTTGCAGAGGTTAAAAATGAAAGGTATCAGAAACCCTGATCATTCCAGAGCACTAAGTAAGTCAAATTAATTTCCCTGTCTGTGCTTTTGAGGGTGGTTGGTGGCTCTTTAAAACTAGAACTGGTAATACTTAGGGGATTTGCAGTATTTTGAAAAGAAAGTCCATGGCCAGAGTACCAAAGGTTGCCTTTGCTGTTGCTGAGGCATCATGCACGTCTTTCAGTGGATGTCCCTGCGACGCCGGTAGGAAGCACACCTAGACATCCCATCTGAAATGTCTTTATGGGAATATCATGTGCCCATACCCTTACTGTGGTGGGCTGTGAGGTGCAGGTGGATGTCCTAAATTCTCTTCACTTATATGTGATGCTGATTGTCTTTGTACCTCACTCACTGGTGATTACTTTATTTATCTCTTCACCTGTTGGGTCGAGTTTGCTGTACTAACCATTGTGGCTGTTAGTGCATCTGCTGCACGCCAAAGAATCTTGTGATGCACAGTGTTTGCCAGTCACTTATAAATAGTGAAACTATTGTTGTTTGATACGGCTATGAACTAGCTTCCTAGATGCTTAACTTTTTTTTTAGAGAGCTGGAAATAAAGTACTTGTACTGGCGAATCAAGATTGGCATTTTAAATGATGTCTGTGTATTACTTCTTAATTTTTTTTTAATAGTTAAAGAAAAGCTAACTGCAGATCCTGATAGTGAGATTGCTACAACCAGTCTGCGGGTATCTCTGATGTGTCCTGTAAGTATGGATGGAAATTACCATACACAGATTTGTTGGTTTTGTCCTTAGTGCAGAGTTGGGCTGCTTTTAAAAGGCTCTGCTTCAGGAACTTAACTGGCTTTTGGTTTATACTGATTCATTAATATAAAATATTGGGGAGAAATGTGCATCTACAAGCACCTGATTGTAGCAGCATTCAACCAGTTATGGTTTAGAACTGTGAATGCCTCTGTTGTAATGCAGTCAAAATCACGTGGCTAGTTGTGTGTGTACAGTGAGGTCTTAAGGAGTAATCTCGTATATTGAGGCATTGAGACTAATTGGGAAGGGTGACAGAATAATTGAAGCTTCAGATACAGTGATAAATAAAACTTTGGATCTCCTCACTTTGGTGGTACTACTTATACTGCCAGCTATTATAACAAACAAGAAAACTGATCACTGTGTGACAAGCTAACATTTGCCTTGGGGTTTCTCTTCCCAGGTAGAAACTGTCCTTGTGTTTGTGACGGGTCTGTTAAGCTAAATGTTAAAATTGGTATTATGCCATTCTGAGTGTAACGTAACTGGAGCTCGCAAAAACCCCTGAAATACTAGGGTAAAAGAAAATGATAAAAGAGGGTGCTTCAGTATGTCTTTTAATAAAAATAAAATCCTAGAAATAACATTGATGCACATCCATCAGAAATGTTTCTGACTGTTTTTGACTCAGTGAAGACTTTGAGGATGGCTTTGTTGTTCCTCTAAGTGCACTGTACCCCCTTTGATAGGGTGGATTTGCCTGCAGTGACCTTAGCACTGGGCACCTCTGTAGTGAGAAGAGACAGTTACTGCACTGAGTGCCTCTGATTTCATTGTCAGCCAGCCAGGTCTACTTCACTGTCTGCTGTTCTGACACTCTTTAAATGCATTTCCTGCAGCTGGGAAAAATGAGACTGACAATCCCATGCCGGGCTGTTACTTGCACACACCTGCAATGTTTTGATGCTGCTCTTTATCTTCAAATGAATGAAAAGAAGCCTACCTGGATCTGCCCTGTCTGTGACAAAAAGGCAGCTTATGAGAGCCTAATATTAGATGGGTAAGAGACTGGGTTTGCAGATTACACAATTACTTAAATTTTTTCATGATGTATTTGACAGCTAATTTTGTGACTTGAGGCTTAGCCATTTCATACTATTCTCTTTGTCAAAATACTTCAGACTGGCAGGAACCATTAGAATCTGTTTGTTTCTGTTCCCGTGTAATGAACTACATAAGTTTATCCCCTAACTGCATCATCAAACTCTTGAGCTTCAGTGTATTTCCTCTGGAGAAATCCAAATGTGACACCTCAGAGATAGGGTCATGTAAAAGACCTATCCTTAAGCTATTAACTTTAAAATTTAACTTTAACTCGTAAACAAGTGTCAAACTTCATTCAAAGGATGATGATTTCTGCTTCTGTATGGAAATCTATGAATTGCAGTAATGTTGGAGTGGAATATGGGTAGGTTGGGATACTCTTAAGTTTCGATGTCTACGAAGGCTGTGGTTACAGGCTTTCAAGTAAGATGAACTAGGGAGAGTGTGCATGCAGTGATCATGTAGAAGGTGATCATAATTAGCTTTTCAACTGTGTCTCCTTTTCACTTAGAAGAAAATATTTCACTTGGAATCAAAACTAAACCACTCCACTTTATTTTTCAGGCTCTTTATGGAAATCCTTAATGAATGTTCAGATGTGGACGAGATCAAATTCCAAGATGATGGCTCCTGGTGCCCCATGAGGCCAAAGAAAGAAGCTGTGAAAGTCTCAAGTCCACAATGCACCAAAATAGAAAGTATGTACGTCTGGGTACTGGTTGCAAACCAACAAAAAGTCTTGGAGACTTAGTTGTAGCTTGGATAATGCATATGGATGTTGATGTTTGTTTTGTGGAGGGCTTAATACTTCTAACCTTCTTGTCATTTAAACAAAAAAGAAGTTGTATCTCTAAAAGTGTGCATTTTGGGGCTTTGTCTTTGCTCTTTTATAATAGCAGTTAAAACAAGAGCACCCTTTCGTTTTCTTAGGTCCTTAAACAGATGACTGAAAGATAGCTTGTGCTTTAGTATTCTCAATATGATACAGAATACTAATAAAACAGTTCCTGGGCCATAACATTCTCTCTAGTGCCCAGGAAGACGAGCTAAAACAGGATTTGAGTTCCTGGTTCTGTTGCAAGTAGAAACTTCTGATGCCAACAGCCTTTAAAAAACAGTAATATCTTATTTTCTTGTTTAGGTTCCAGTGTTGTTAGCAAATTGTGTTCTGTGATGGTGGCCAATGAGGTAAACAAGAAGAAAGTTGATGTTATTGACTTGACAATAGAAAGCTCTTCTGATGAAGAGGAAGATCCTCCTGCCAAAAGGAAGTGCATATTTATGTCTGAAACACAAGGAAGCCCAACCAAAGGGTTTGTTGATTTTGAAGTTAGTTGTTATTCTGTAATGTCTCAGATAAACTGATGTGTAGACAAATGGACTTGTAATCTCCCTTCGGGATCCAGCTCCACACTTTCAGAGGAGAATTTCTAGCCTCTTCTTGCAGAAGGTTGTATTGATACAGTACCTCTGTACAGGCAAAACACTATTAAATAGTTTTACATCTCACAAAAGACTTGTGCTGACTGTTGCTGTGTTTGCAGGGATATTCCTTCATAGAAAAGGAAGCTGATTAAGCTAATGGACAGGATTCTCCTGAGAAAGCAGATTATGCCAAGTGAAGGAGCTTTATGCATTCTTGCTAAGTTAGTGTCATCTTAAAGGCTTTTCTCTTGCTGTCTGTTATACTCTTTATCTAATCTGCTCTGGTGCCCAGGAAACTAGGCTGCGTTGTGTGTTTCATCCATCCTGTCAGTCTTGGAAGGGAGGTGCTTTGCTGTTTTGAATCAAGACAGCTTTTCCTCCATCTCTCTGTTAAACTCTGGAATGTCTTGGACTCTGTTATTGGCCACGGTTGTCAGTCAGTCCTGCACCTTGGTTAGCACAACCAATGACTTCCCAAGTCCTCTGCCAACTGCTCTGTCTCTGTAGTCATGCCTGACTTCAGCCATGGGCTTAACCAGCTTCTTTACTGTTATGCTGCCTTCTGTCTGTCCCAACCTGTGCAAGTCAGCTGCAGTTACTGTTTGTGGCTTCCATAAAGTTCTTGCTCTTGGCCCATAGGGTGCAGAGACATGCAGGGAGAGAGGGGCACTGGTTAGGCTCACCAGCGGTCACTGCTCCACAAGGCAATTCTGAGCATCAACTTTTAGTAATGGTTTATTAGTTGGTGTTGCTGCACACGAGGTGTGTGTGTCTCTCAGTGTAGTGGCTTATGTCTTGTACTAAAATAATAACAGTAATAAAAACAAATCCCTTCTGTTTTGCCAGCTCTTGAACTAATGAGCAGGTGTACTGTGTCTCTAGTCCACAGGAATGTGTGGTCTTTGGTGAGCGAATAGTTGGTCATCTTCAACAACTTTCAGCAGGGATACTGAAATGCTGTTGCTTTTTGTGAGGATTCTGGAAGAGTCCTTCTGCAAGAGACTTTCTTATTTTTATAAGAAAAAATAGCTACAAATACATCTCTTAATGAAGTTTCAGAAGGCACCAAGACTTCCTTCCATGCTCCTGTGTTTGTCTGAGATGGCTAGCTGCAACCATAACTGTAGGACTAAGTTTTCTTGTCTGTCTGCGACCAATGCGGTTTCCTTACTGTTTGGGTATAGAAATGGCATGTTTTCATTCTTCAAATCCAAGTCAAAGCCAGGCTTTTGGAGAATAGCTTATCTCCTGTAAACAATGTTGCCTGAATGCTAGTTTTGGCAGAAGTGTGGGGTTTCTTCCTATAGGCAGAAGCAATGCCCTGGTGAGGCCGCATCTGGAATACTGCGTCCAGTTCTGGGCTCCCCAGTTCAAGAAGGACAGGGATCTGCTGGAGAGGGTCCAGCAAAGGGCTACAAAGATGATTAGGGGATTGGAACATCTTTCATATGAGGAGAGGCTGAGGGATTTGGGTCTCTTTAGTCTGGAGAAAAGAAGATTGAGGGGGGATCTTGTTAATGCTTTCAAATACTTGAAGGGAGGATGCCAGGGGGATGGGAGCAGTCTTTTTTCAGTGGTGCCCATTGATAGGACGAGGGGTAATGGGCACAAACTTGAACATAGGAAGTTCCATCTTAGCATGAGGAGGAACTTCTTTACTTTGAGGGTGGTGGAGCACTGGAACAGGCTGCCCAGAGAGGTTGTGGAGTCTCCCACTCTGGAGACATTCAAAACCCGCCTGGACGCTGTCCTGTGCAACCTGTTGTAGGTGACCCTGCTCTGGTGGGGGGGTTGGACTAGATGATCTCCAGAGGTCCCTTCCAACCCTGACAATTCTGTGATTCTGTGAAATATAAGAGGTGTTTGAGAAGGGAGGGTCTGAAATCCAAGCTTCTGAAATCAGAAGTAGCATAAATGCACCAGTGCAGCAGTCTGGGGAGGAGGATGTGAGTGGATGACACTTGCAGATGATGGGCTGGAGGAAGCAATGCTGAGCAGCTGGCAGCGGGACTCTGGGTGTTTCCTCCTGACTTGGAGTTTATGAAATATTTCATGTACATGGCTGGTGCCTGAATGCCTGTGGTGCTGTCTTTAACAGTGCTGTGAAGTAATTGGGTGGAAGGTGGGGATGCAGAAGGGTTTTAACTGATTGCATGTTCCTGGAGAACTGAACTTAGCTTGGGCTCAGGCTGCAAGTAAAGATGGATTTGATATTTAACTCCCATGTGTGTAATCTGTGCTTCAGGGGCTGAGTAACAGTCAGGCATGCCCTTGGTATGACAGGTTAGCACTGAGGAACAGTTACGTGGAGAAACTGAAACAAGCGCTTTCCTCCTGGCTCTGGCTACCTGCACATCCCTCCCAGGGTGCTTCACAGATAGATTTCTGTTTGTCTCTGAATGGTAGGCTATTATAAATGACTCCAGCACTGTACTTTTGTTTTAATGCCAACTTGCTCTTATGTCACAGCTGCTGTTGAGAGCCAAGATACAGTCATGTTATGATGAAGACTGTTATGAAAGAGGAAATTAGAGTGGAATACTGTGTAGTGAGTAGCCATGCTATAGTTGTGTTGTAACATAGTGACCTTGTGAATGCACAGTGGTGTGTAATTTCTCTTCTGTAACTAACAGCCAGGTTGTTTGTAATTTCCCATGCTGTTTAAAACAGGGTTCTCATGTATCAGCCATCTACTGTCAGAGTGCCCAGCGTGACAACGGTCGATGCTGCTGCTATTCCTCCTTCATTAACAGACTACCCAGTACCATTCCATCATCCACCAATATCCAGTATTTCATCAGACTTGCCAGGTAGGTGGTGGCTATTTTTAATGTGTGTTCTGACAGCCTTGTTAATTTGCAGGGTGGGTAAAAATTGGACAATTAATCAACTGTTTATTTTTTTAATGGTACAAGACTATATGCAGTATTGCACTGATGTGATGTCTAGACAAGTCCAGTACAGACTGTATTTCTAGTTTCAGATTGTGCTTTGCAACAGTGATGTGAAAAGCATTGCTTCTGGGGTACAAATTGGTACTTTGGAACGGCAGCCAGAAATGCTTCTTACTATATTGAGTTAGACTAAACATCTAGTTGTCACATGTCATAGATGTAAGGGAGAGTAGCTGGTATTTAAGTTTTAGAAGTGTGATGGTGCTGACTCATCCCAACTGTAGATGTAGAAATGTTCTGCTAGCTGATTCTAGTGGTGCTCTGTCTAGACTGTATGAAAAAGGTTAAGGTGAGCTACAATGTGTAAGCTGACCTCTATTGGCTTTCTTTACCTAGACATACCCTAAATGCCTATGATGTATTCTTCAACCCTGCTGCTAAATATCAGACAAAAGGTGGGGATACTGACTATTTTCTGTCCTGGCTCCTTGAAAAGAATACTGTATATAGGGACTCTGGGGGTTCTCTTTGCCAGCTGTAATGAACCCAGAGCCCAGGAAATGGTGACTTGTGGTGACAGGTGTCACATTGGCCTCCTGTACTTTCCTCTCCCCTCTCCATTGCCTGTCTCCGTTTCTCCCCTGCAACATCTCTGGGTGTTTTCCTATTATTTCAGCACCCTTGTTTCTCTGTCCATTTCGATTTCCTTACTGCTCCCTCCCTCCACTTCTCCCTTGTAAAGAAATTGTTTGTCTTCCCAAATTGGATAGCAGAGTAAGCTGAGAGAACAGAAGTCTAGAACTGTTTTGTCCATCTCTATCAACTGAAGTTCTAGACAGCTTCTCTTGTTCTTGCACATTCAATTCCATAAAAGCAGCTGAGCTTAAATCTCCTTCAAAATTTTTCTCTGATGGAGGAGAGATGCCACTGGCCAGAACAGATTTGGAGGTAAGGGAAGAGGGAGGGAGTAAGTTTACCATGTCTTTCTGTTGACATAGCAAACACAAGGCCAATATTTAGAAATAAACCAAAAAAGGCTGTAATTTCTCATTGGTTTAATAATTTTAAACATCTTGCCCTAAATGCTTACACACTAATGGTGTACAAGACGGATGCTAGTTGTCACTGCTCTTAGAGGATATACATTGAACTACTTGTAGTTTCCTCTTCTTCGTTCCTTTTATTTGTCTAGACACAAAACGGGGATGATATTAGAAATGTTTCCTTATTGCCTGCCTGTGGGTGGAGGAAGAGACCTGCTGCTTGTTTTTGGACTTGTGCATGTTGTGATTTTACTTCATTCCAGCATCTTTAATGTGATGACACTCTTCATGTCCCAGTTTGGCCAAGTCAGGTACAATATGCAGTGAAACTTGCATTATGAACCAACAGCTCCAAACGGCAACCTCCATCTAAGCACATTGAACCACCCTGCAATATCTAGTGAATAATACATCATTTTGTCATTCTCATTCTTAAAAAGAGCCACTTGTACTAGATAACTTGTTTTGCTGCTGCCTGAAGTAGTCATTGAGAGTGGTGTCACAGTGGTATATTCCATTTAGAAACTGTGTAACAATTGCAAAATCTGTTCTATGACCACAAAGAAGTTCCTTAAATTTGTTGTGTATGAATCAAAGAAAGACTCATCAGTTTATTATCCTTCCCTTCTTTTTAGGTCTGGATTTTCTTTCCCTAATCCCAGTTGATTCACAGGTATGTTTCTGAACTGCTATGGGGTTAATTGCCAAGTCTGGCTTTTGTGACATACTGCTTGAGTAACTATCAGGGTGCTGTCATCTAGGAAAATCCATTTTCCTAGCAAGAGGTGGTAATGAAGATGCATTAAGGGAGGATTCAGTTTAGCCTTACTAGGATAAATCCAGGCATGGAAACTCACTCTTTATCAATAGCTTGCCTTTCTAAAGTGGATGCTTGTACAGCACTAACTTGAATACACCCATCATGTACTTCACGTTCTTAGTTCATATTGTGTATTTGTAGGCCAGACTAAGCTCTGTAAATATACTTCGCTGATTGCTTTTTTTCTGTTGGTTTTGATATTAGGAGATTAAGTTTTAAAGAAAATGTCTTCATTAATTTGTTGAGTGCATGACTGAACACTTTTATAATAAATCACTCCATGTAACACCTAATCCCAGTTGGTTTTGGATTATATGGAAGTTTTGTAGGTCAAAAGTAACTAGGTGATGCTTTTCCTTCCCCGGAAACTTAAACTTTACACAGTTAGGGAGAATGATTCTTACTGTAACTAAATTCTTATGCAGACAGACTACAGCCTTGAAATGTGAGGGAATATTGGCTTCCTACCTAAGATAAGAGGATCTGAAGCAGACCCTCTGTCTCTTCTCTCTGTTGCTAGAAGATAACTGTAACAGGACTCTACTGTAGAGTTGACTTTCCGGTGCCTTAAAAACAAAGGATGAACTTCCTCCTTTTCTTTCCACTTTACTGCATCTTGCAATACTCTGTGCCTGACCTTGAGATCTGAACTGCCAAAAGTGGGAATAACAGAAGTTTGTTCATGTGGGAGACTGGAAGCAGGTATGCTGCTATGAAATGTCCACTTTGGACAGTTCAAACAGTTCAGGCTCAGTTCCAAACATAAGCTTAAGATGGGAATCCACAGGGTAAGAGAAAGTAAGGTGTGTTGAACAACGTGTGTGTGTGTCTTATCCTCTTGGATGCCTGGCAACCTTGTTCTGTTTCTAAATGCTTAAAATGTTTAGCTCTGCTTTGAGAAGGCTTGTCTTCCACTTCAGGAAATGTAAATCAACTTAGTAATTTTTCTTAATCAGACTTGATCGGGGCTCATTTATCACTGATAAAATGTTGAGACACCTGCATGTATCATTGCAGGTATATACTATGAAAATGTTAATTAGTACTACTGCTGCCATTTGAAGGGATGAAATTATTTTAACCTCCATCAAAGTAGCAAAAAGTATTCTGCTACCTTTTGTGATGAAAGGAGCCTGAAATGTGCAGTTGTGCCCAGTAGCTATGGGCAGTGAACATTCTCCAAATGCTAAGGGTTTTTTTTTGTGGTCATGACTGTTTCCTAATGTGCTAGTTAAATGATCAAGCTAACCAGTTGGTAAGGAGGAAAAAAAAAGTGGGGGGGGAAGATGAGGGAGAAGGGCTTGTGGCTCCCATCTCTGCTTGCTTACTTGCTGGTTTGCAGAACTCTGGTTCTTACTATGCATGCATTAACGAGGTTCTGCTAGTAATGTGTTTTGTGCTTGTTGTATGCTCTGAAGATGCATCTTCCCTACATTTCCCTTGTGCAGTTACTCTTCGTTCTTCGTTGTTTGTTTCAAGCAGTACTGTCCTCCTATGTTTTTGGATAGTCTCACCTCAACCTTAACAAGCAGCACACCTGGCAGCATCATCATGTCAACCAGTCACCAGGAGAGCAGCACACACGTTAGCTCCTCCAGCAGGAGTGAGATGGGAGTGATAACCAGCAGTGGAGGCAGCGTTCCTGACATCATCTCGCTGGACTGAAACAAGGGGCAGCATGGGACTCCAGGAGAAATTGCACAGAGCTGCTGCTTCTGCAGCAGTATCTCTGGAACTTCAGCATCTTGGAAATTATTCTGATATTTATTGAAAGGATTTGCTTTTTGGAAAATGGAGTAAATTCATCTACACTAGGAACAGAAGTGATAGATTTTTATTTTTTTTTCTTGCTCATTAAAAAGCTGGTATAGAAAAGGCCCCTTCAGAACATGCTTTTATGTTTTCGGCTTGTTCTGGGGAAACTGACTTTTTGTTGCTGGGTGGATTCCACAAATGGTTTTTAATTTTGTTGTAAACCACAGCAATAATGTAAAAACAAACAAAAACTTTTTTATTTAAAAAAGGCACTTAACCACTATAGAACAACAACAACCTGGACAAAGGTGCCGGAAGTGTATGCATTGATGAATTTTTAATATTTTCACTGGGGCCTGTAATAAACTTCATTTAAGACAATGAAGCTTTGTGAAATAGCCATGACTTGTGTTGTATGTCTCTTGTTCCCCACTTCCCTGGGGATGTAGGGGAAGCCTCTGTAATTGGGATTGTTGTGGCGTGGGGTTTGTTTTTTTTTTTTTCCCTCCTGATTTGTTGGTTTGTTGTTTTGCTTTTTTTTCCACAAATGCAACAAAATCCTAAGCTGTGATTTCTTTCTCTTAATGTTCTTTGGGCTGGGGAGGGGACAAACTATCTATGCAAACCCTGCGTTACACCATCTCTATGCTGTCATGTCAGAATTAAGACACCTCCCCACCACCAAAAACTCCAAACTATGCACAGTTGAGTTACAGGTGAACTTCTAGTTTGACTTTAAGAGGTGATAGGAAAAAAACCCACAAACCTTCAAACTCAAATTTAGATTAGAAAGTCCTTGGTGGCCCTCTGTGAAACGGCCACCTCTCACCAGCTGATCAAGTGGAGCGCATGCTTTCTCTGGTAGCTGTAAGGAGACAAAATAGGAATTACTTTCTTCAGTGCAGGATTATTTCGTAGGGTCTCTTGCTCCTGACTTGTCACTTCAGTAACTGCTGTATTCTGTTTGGGAATACTGCACTCTGACTTGCCTTGGGGGAAGCTTGGCTTCTTGGAAGATAAAAGCTGCACAGTGGAATTATGTGTTTAGGGCTTAATGATGCTTTGTCCCTCTTTACATAGCCTCCTAATCATGGCTCTTCTAACTCAATGGGAACAATTTCCTCCTGTTTTACTCCTCTGATTAATCTGCCGCTTTGTGCACATTCGGTGTCTCCCCACACACCTCTACTGATAACCTCAGCAGTGCTGTATGTGGAAGAGGTTACAGATCAGGAAAATCAAGTCATTTCCATAGAGCTGGAATAACAGTATTGTCTGTATATGTTGACAGCAGCTTTTCCAAGTGGTGTGTTTGTTGAGTAACTGTATTTGAGATAATTCCTTCCCTAATTACCAGCTTTCCTTTTTTCCTAATTTTGTGTTCCTTTTTTTTCCCTTTATTTTCTTAGTCAGGTGTCTGGTGCTTTTTGCCTTCTATTACTGTGACAGTATTTGAATGGAGTACACAGATAAGAAATACTGAAGCAGAATGTATTGTAACTTGTCTGCCCTGTACTCCCACCTTTAATGCTGCATTACTATTTCTCATGGCCTTTTTTTTGTATGATCTTTCACAGCAGTCTTCAGTTCATGTGTTGGTCTTAATATTGCATCCAATCTTTCTTCTCCTTTCCTTATCTGTTGGTTTTTTTTTTTTTGGTACCTGTTAAGGATCAATTTTTAGCATGATTTACTTCCAATAAAGCCATGCTACTCATGATGTTTTCCTAATAGTCTGCGGCCGATCGGTGCTTTCTGCATCATAATTGCACAGTGACTTGAACACTCCAGAGTCATGCTGAATAAAGTGTTTAAAACTGGTATTTGTTGCTGAAGATGCTGTTTGTACTCTTAATGCCAAACTGAAGTGTGACTCAGGAAATTGCTGAACTAGCTGAAGGGATGTAAATGTCTCGTGTATGTCAGAAAAGTTCAGTAAGGGTGAGTGCCACTTTTAGGATGTGCTCTAAACCATTATAAAATATGGCTGGAATTTTTAAAGTTAATTATTATGCCCTGTTAGTAGTTACTTATCAGGGCTAAGGTATGATTGTGTTCTCCAGCTGTTTTGGGCAGGAGTATATAGCTGCATTTTGCTTTAANCACAGTGACTTGAACACTCCAGAGTCATGCTGAATAAAGTGTTTAAAACTGGTATTTGTTGCTGAAGATGCTGTTTGTACTCTTAATGCCAAACTGAAGTGTGACTCAGGAAATTGCTGAACTAGCTGAAGGGATGTAAATGTCTCGTGTATGTCAGAAAAGTTCAGTAAGGGTGAGTGCCACTTTTAGGATGTGCTCTAAACCATTATAAAATATGGCTGGAATTTTTAAAGTTCATTATTATGCCCTGTTAGTAGTTACTTATCAGGGCTAAGGTATGATTGTGTTCTCCAGCTGTTTTGGGCAGGAGTATATAGCTGCATTTTGCTTTAAACAGCAATGTCAAAAGCAAACTTAAGTCCTTTGAGCCTCAC
>VZSZ01006660.1:176727-188193 GCA_013398815.1 Ibidorhyncha struthersii | reverse complement strand
GAGAAGGCTCCGGGGAGACCTCAGAGCCCCTTCCAGTGCCTAAAGGGGCTCCGGGAGAGCTGGGGAGGGACTTTTTGCAATGGCATGTAGTGATGGGATGAGGGGGAATGGCTTCAAACTGGAAGAGGGGAGAGTGAGATGAGATCTGAGGAAGAAATTGTTCCCTGTGAGGGCGGTGAGCCCCTGGCGCAGGGTGCCCCAAGAAGCTGTGGCTGCCCCATCCCTGGAGGTGTTCAAGGCCAGGTTGGACGGGGCTGGGAGCAACCTGGGCTGGGGGGAGGTGTCCCTGCCCAGGGCAGGGGGGTGGCACTGGGTGAGCTTTAAGGTCCCTTCCAACCCAAACCATTTTGTGATTCTATGATTTTCATTGCCAGACGAGCGATACCCCACGATTACCACGGATGGTTTACATGCCGAGCAGAAGGTGCAGAGAGGATGAGGAAACAGCCAGAGCACCATGTACAGCGCTCCCTGTTCCTCGGAGCACTGCGACTCACCAGAGCCAGGACTGACTGTAAAACCCCCATGGGATATCCATCCCAAACTCATCCCATTTCATCGGCTCAGCCTCTGACTGTTTCAATCCCTATTTGACTTCAAGGACCCATCTTGTAATAACCAGGAATCGATGCCTCAGCCCTCCCCATATCTCATTCCCAGGAAGGTCTGACTGCTGCTCAAAAAGGAAGGAACGCTCCCCACGTCCAACTCTTCGTTCTCTGTTCGTCTTCATTTCTAGACTTTTTTTTATAAAAAAAAAAAACTGACAGAACTACTGACTGTTAAAATTATTTTTCAATGTTTTTTTTTTAAATAAAAGTGCTGTCTTTAACAATAACACAAACTGCTCATTTGTACCAATAGCAATTTTTACAATCCAAAAGCAACAGTCGATGCACTCAATTTTCCCAGGCTTTCATTCAGCTCCAGAACGCAGCTGAAATCTTCATATTCAGCCACTCCTATTTAGCTGTCATCCCAGGTCTATTTTTGACAACCACACTGATAACCTAATTAGCATTTTATTCAAAAGACTTTGCCTGACAGGAGAAAGAACGTCTCAGTAAAGATCATTCATATATTTTTTTTCATATATATCTCCATATATAGTTTTGCAAAAGCTACAGATCATTCTGCTACAGTTAAACTGCGTATATCCCTTGCCACTTTTTTTTTTTATTTAATTATCTTTATAATTACTTTGTGACTAATACAGATTTGGGGTTAAAAAAACTACTCTGAATGATTCCTAAACCTAAGGATTAACCTCCCTGAAGATGATTTCAGCTGCAGGCATGTTGTTTATATACCGATCAGCTGCCTTGTGTAGGTAAAAATCATCCTCCTCACGCAGATAATACCCACTTCTTTTTACAAGAAAGCACACTTGCTCCATTTTACCCAAGGATTCTGAAATACAATTGAATTAATTGGGATTTCAACGCCTGACACACTCACAGTTCATCTTAAAAAAAATAAATATGGGGTTTTCCAAGCCAGTGTTAGTATTTTATTTCTAATCAGAGGTCTAGCTCTAGCTGGTATTTTTCACTAAGTAACAGACCCTAAAATCATGTGACTGAAGGAAATAATCTCAGTTCCACTGCACATTTAAAAGCCTATTTTTCCCATTCATTACAGTTATAAAGACCCACAAATGTGACCTTTAAAAGCAGGCAAATGAAGACTTAACCTGATTTTTAGAGCCTCCCGCCCTTGGGACAGCAGGCATAGAGCCTTGGGAGGTAGGACTGGCAGCAATGCATATTTAATTCCAAAACGTCTTCATTTTTGACAAATATTAAGCCCTGAAACTGTTACGCATTCAAACACGGCAGCATAATGCTAAACTGCGCAAGTCTCTCATCAAAACCATATGCAAAACTGAGAAATAGGAGAATTTGATTAATGACTCCGGGCTCAGACGCCACAGCCACGCGCCCCGTTAGCGCAGCGTCACCAGCCAACCTGGGCTGTAACGCAGGGACAAAGTGACAAGGCAGCGCAGGCAGCCCTCAGAAACACAACCAGTGGGTCTACGCTCCGGCTTCGGGGGTGTCGAGGTCTGGCTCGGCTCCACTGAGCGCATAAAAATGCTCTCATCAGCAAACGCTGTTCTCAGTGAGGGCAAGTGTGTCGTCATCGCCAGACTTTCAGTGGGTCCCTCACAAGGTGCCAACCCCACAGCACTGCTGCAGCAAGTCTTGGTGGGTTTTATCAGCGTTCGTTATGCCACGAGCACAGAACTAGGTTACTAGGTCAGAAGAGATTGCTAGAAGCAACCAGCTAGTTTAAAGTCCAAATGGCACGCCATTATTTCACATTTTCGTTATTTCGGCTACTCCTGAAATAAGCAACTTTGAAATACTTCCATCATTATGAAATTCTAATGGCAAAAGCAATCATCTCAGCCTTATTTTCTCTCCGCAGCCAGTGTGGCAGTGACAAGCCTTACATCCTTATCAATCGACGGCAGCTGCTTACCTTGTGCATGACAATCTTCCGCTGAGCCGGTTCTGCCACATCGATCATCTTCTGTACCACGTAGTTGGCATACTGATCTTTCATCATGGTGTATAAGGCACTGTGAGGGCCATCATTCATAGTGCACACCTCATCGATCAACATGGCACGCTCCGTACGGGAGGCGTGAGTAACGCATTTCTCCACCACGTTGCTGTAACAATAAAAGAAGGACAATCTGTGAGTAACAACATCTCTACTGGGCTTTTCATTCCACCCCAAGGAGATCTCTTACGCTTCTAGCAAGGGCAAACCATTTGGGAGAGACATATGTGCTGGCACAGAAATTCAGCAATGTGAAACAGAAGAGCAGTCCAAGGGTTTGGGGATCTGAGTGGGAATTTGGGTAATGGACCAGTTAGGGTTTTATTTCACCCGAATTCGTGCAACTCTACAATGCCACTGTATTTGAGATGTCTGTTCTCATAGCATGCCCGTTAGAGAAGCAGATGAGTTGTTCTTTGTTTGGTTTTCTCAGTACTGGAGCTCGACGGGAACAGAGGTGCAAGGTTAGAACAACAGGGAAATGCTTATTTAGGAACAAAAGATCTTAGCAAAGGCAGAGAACTTCCAAAATTCCGGAATATATTAGATGACTAGCCTCTGCTCCCCAGAGAGCCAAGTTAAATAGGATATATGAAAGGGGACAGAGTTTTGCTAGTCTTATCTTCTGCATCCCCGACTGAATCACAGAATCACCAAGTGGTTTGCCACAACGAGTGCTCAGCTCAGGGGACATCCTACACTAATTAATACTCCATCTGGAAAGAAGGTTAGGAAAAAAAGAGCAAGGCGAGTCAGGGAGGAGGAATCTGAAGTAACAACCTCACTCTTCTAATTCTTGTTAATAACAACCACACTCTTCTAATTCTTGTTAATGTTACACTTCCCTTGTGTTCCTAAATATTGAAGTTCTATTTTACTCATCATAAAAAGGGGGGAATATTGAGCCTTTGAGGAGGTCAGCCTTCATGTTCAAATGGCTAGAAACACACACAAAAGGAATTTACAGATGCGGGAAGTATTACTTCGTCCTGCCATCCACTCAGGTCCCTGATTTTGCTTCTACCCCTGTGTAGCTTTGTCGCATCTGGACTAACAGCCTCGGCCTGTGCAGGCTCCCTAAGAGGATAGCGTTACAGGTGCGTCTCCAAAAGGACTGCATGACTTCGCCTACAAAAAGCACAGGTTCTTCTGTGAAAAGTGGGATGAAAACGAACTGTTGCTATGTTGATTTCCCACATTCCCTTGTGGCTTGCTTGACACAGCATCCCAGAGGCAGGGGAATGCTCTTATGGCATGCTATTACCCAAGGGATAGTGACCACTTAAAAAACACCAAAACAAACCAAAAAAACACAACACACACAAAAACTCTTGGTCAAGTTCAGGAACTAGGATTAGAGCTGCTCTTCCACAACTTCATGCTCCTTCATTACAAGTAAAACTTACCTTGCCAGTCACCCATCCCAGTTTCTAAGCAGTTATAAATAACATTCTGTTGTTAAGCAGAAAAGTTATTTTCACCTCCTTTCACCTACCTACACCCCACCCCTAACTCTTCTGCAACTCCAGCATGTGTCCATGCTCCCACAGGGCGTGGAGACTTTTAAGGAACAAATTCATACCTAGCAAATTTATGTTGACTCAACACGAGCACGTTGCCTCTAATTTCTGCTACAATCTTGCTCTTATCCTCAGGCCGACCATGTTCTAGTACATGCTGGATAACATAGTTCCCATACTGATCCTGTTTGAGAGACAGCAGAAGCGTGTGACAAAACGTGGACAGGAACCATTAATATCAAACTAGTTCCCAATGTGCATTAAGACTTACAGACTTGACCTAAACACTAATTAACATATCTACTGTATAAACCATGTAAATACTTTCTACTTCTACAAAAACGTGCATTCTAGAGTTTTACTGGGAGGTAAAATACTACATCTTTGTACCAGTTATAAAAACTCAAAACAATTTCCTTGAACACGAACGTCAATACTCTGCTTATTTCAAGTTACTTTGCTTTCTCCAGGTTCAAACATACCAAATCACATGTCCTGGAGGGCTGCGCCATGGTTCTAGCCATGGGAGACTGTCCTTATGCATGTTCATATTCTGAATGTGCACATATTCAGATCACAAGATACATATTTTCCCCGTTCACAACACCAGAGGCATGCCTCGATGCCTCACCTCCATGCCCAACCTCTTCCCACCTTCCATGTGTCAAATACGTGAGCATACAGGACAGGGTTCATTAGCTGTTCTATCCATCCTGCCCTGATACCAGAAACCTAGAAAAACAAGTTCTCAGGAGGACTGCAAGGAAGAGGAAAGGCAGCCAGGAAGGGGGTGTGCATAAAACCAATGCATTTTAAGAACCCCAATTTCTTGGTATTTTCTTTTCCTAGAAGTAATCAGCTTTTCGCATCAACTCCCTTAAGATCTTACTAAATTCTGGAGTGAAGTGGGACACGCACCCACTCAATATTTAAGGATCCTTTTCAAAAAGGAAAGCAACTCCAACTTTGCTACCTGCTGGATATTCCCACATAGCCAAAACAATTAGTGAAGGTGCATTTCTTGTCTGCCGTATTCTTTCCCATTCCTCCTCAGGACCAGTGTCCCTGCGTTCAGCCAAATAGGCTGTCAGAAGCTTTCCCAATACAAAGCAGTAAACGAGAAACATCTCCCAGCATCCACATTCCCCCTTCCCACACCGACCTGGACAAGCTGCTCGGTGTGTTGGTGAAGTTCCTCCAAGATGGGAAGGGTCTGCTCAGGAAGACAGTGCTCGAGGATCCTCTGGATCACGCGACAGCCGTATGGATGTGTAGACAACGCAAAAACCTGTGTTCAGCAAAGACAGGCAAGCACAGGCAGCAACACATCTGTTAGTCTCTGCGAATCTAGAAACCTTTCGGAATTCAATGAACACACGGTGGTTTGTCCCGGGCACGGTAGGTAATGCCAGCTTGCAGCAAGGCGGCTCCAGACAGCATAAACTGGAAACATCTGTTCCCCACTGCCACCGGACTAACTGGGTGATCACAGGCACGCCGCAGCCCTACCTGTGCTTCAGCTTCCCCGTTCGTGAAACAGGAAAATGAATGGCAAAGCCTCTCGATTAATAAAAAGAACAGTGGGACAGCCAAGCATTATCAGAAGCGGCGTTAAAGCACTGTTTCAGCAGAATAAATCCAGCATGCTGAGTGCCAGCTAGGTATTTTAAGCTATGTAAGAAATGGTATGAACGAGGTTAAAAATGCTCAGCAAAAGGATTTTCCTCAACTATTTGGATTTGTTTAAAAGTCTTAACCGCACTTAGGAGAAGTGACAACAAAGAACCTTCTTTCTCATTTCTAATGGATTACCAAATCTGCTGGTAAGAACATGACACATTTTATTACTGCTGCACAGTTTTCTGTCTACAGCACAAAGCCCTATTTGGCTGCTTAAAATTAACACAAGTAGCAAATCCAAGCGCTGAAGTTAAATTGACAGTCTACGAATTTTTAATAACTATTGAGTAAACCGTGCAGGGACACAGGACTTGGAAGTGCAATTCATTGCAGAAAAATAGTCTCGAGGTGACAAGTTTAATCTTTCATATGAAAGTTCAGATGAAACTGGAGAAAGCTGGTCAAAGCAACATTGGTGCCGTCAACCAAGTTCCCAGAGGTATTTCTGCCTCGCCTGATTCCCCAGTGGAAGGTCCAAAGCTAAACTTGAACCAGCAAATCTGCTGAGCAAGTTTCCAGCTAGAATCCTGCTTGTTTTGACACAGCCAAGCAAGTCCCCACTTTCACAGCTGTTCCAGGAGCAGCCAAAGTAATAAAGCCTGGTTCCTGCTATAATAACCCCGGGCTATCCTCACATCCCTGTGGCAAAACCCTTAATACTTCAAAGTCTCCCTCCAAAGCCAATTAAGTTGAAGTTGGAAACGCCCAAACTAGCACTTTTGTAATGGAAGACAAGCTGACTACAGGCAGAATAAAGCCAGCTACACAATTAATATGCAGGACATCAGTTCAGGAGAGGATACCAAGAAAAAACTGGGAGAATGAAGCACAAGTAACTGCCCTTTTCTAGATGAAACTCTTGTTTTTCCTCTGGTCCGAGACCCTTAGGAAACAGCAGTCCTCTAAGCCATCCTCAGAGAGGACTATACTGAAAATTTACTATATCTGTCACAAAACTCTGCTCACCACCTTTCCTATGAAGATGGATTAATCACAGAATCCCAGACTGGTCAGGGTGGGAAGGGCCCTCTGGAGCTCCCCCAGTCCCACCCCCTGCCAAAGCAGGGGCACCTCCAGCAGTGGCACAGGATGGTGTCCAGGTGGGTTTGGAATGGCTCCAGAGGGGGAGACTCCCCCACCTCTCTGGGCAGCCTCTGCCACTGCTCTGCCACCCGCACAGCAAAGAAGTCCCTCCTCGGGTTTAGATGGAACTCCCTATGGTCAAGTTTGTGTCCGTTAGCTCTTGTCCTATCACTGGGCAGTAAGACTTGTTTTTCCCTCCATCAGCAAAAAACATTTGACGTTCCAGGAAAACAGATTTTTGCAAGGATGCTTTACTGATATACCCGCACAGAAATGCTAACAGAGACATGACCAGAGAGTTTCCAGGCTCTCTAACGTTGCCGCAGTCAGACCTGTCAGTCAACTGATGCTTGCTAAAATTCAAAATTAAAAATATCTGAGCAAGTTACGGCCACTATCATACTGTTCAAAGCAACATGTAAGAATACAAAGAATGAGAGTCAGTATCCTGGTTAAGGACTTACCTGTCCCTTAAACGCATCAATGATAAACTGCAGGGACTGAGGCTGCACACACTCAATACACTTCTGCACCACATGATTACCGTTCTGGTCTTTCACGCACTTCAGGACATGGCCATCCAACTCCCGTACCATCTCATTCTATTAGGAGGAGAGAAAGACAAACAGAAAGCACCACCAGGATTCACGGCTGATAAATGCAAAGTTTTCCCTGCGAAACGTGGTAAAGAATACGAAAGGTATGAAGGATGCACGGATGTACTTCAAACTGGAAGTTTTCCAGTGGCCAAGCACTGAGATGAAGCCTGCTGCGCGACAGAAACCACCGAGAAAAATACTGTAACAAAATGAAGCACTCGTTCATTAAACATGAGTGTCCCCTTACAAGTTAAGTATCCAAATTTAAGAAATTTTACTGATACGCAACTTTACCGTGCATCCCCCATTCCCTCCTCTGCTCCCCTGAAAGACATCTAAAATGCCCAAACTTCACAAACTTTTCGGGTATCAGCTTCATATGTCGCTAAAGGGGGGTCAGCACTGGGATAAGCACCTGCTAGTATTTTACAGAGACAAGGTATTATCGTATGATAATTAAGGAAGCCAAGAAGATAAGGTTTAGATACGGCCAAAGTAACAGACATGCAGGCTAAAAGATTCACAATCGGAAAACAGAGAATGACAGTTTTTGGGAATGTAATGACACTACAAAACTGGACGAGATCAGTTTTGCAACTGATAGGAAACCAGGCATTTCAGGAGCACAGCGTGCTCAGGAATACCATTCTGGAAGAAGAGAATTAGTAAATCTCGGACCAGAAGTGCCGGAGTTTGCGCTCCCACCCACCACCCCGCTGAGAAGCGTGTCAGCAGCTTAGCCCAGGCTCGACCTAAAGGGAACGTGCATTCCTAACGCTGGTTTAATTTTTTTTTAATTTAATATAACCTACATTGAGATTCTTGCATTACAATTCCTAACACCTTTATTAGCTAGCTTGCCTAGTGTATTTTTCATCTTAATTCATTGTTCATAAAGCCCTCGAGGAATTCCTTTATTAATGAGCTTTGAGTGGGACTCTGGCTATCATCCACATCTCTCCAATGCCAGGCCCGGCTCGAGAGGAACCAGGAACTCCTGGTACACCTCACTCCGCAGGAAAGCAGAATATCGACCCACATATCAAAGCAGCGATATCTCAGTGAATATTAAAGGCAAAACTCTGGCACTGCTTCCTTCAAGGGATTTAAAAAAATCTTCTAATTCACTATCATTCTCAGTTTCTGCTCCATACACAGCCTGATTTCGGGAATTAACCGAGAACCAACACCATTACCAGTTAAGTGGGAACAAGGAGGTGACCATGAGACCCAGGAACGGTGTCACAAACTTATCATGCACATAAAACGTAACAAACATGCCATAAACCAAACCAAAAGAACACCAGCCACAGGAGGAACAGAAGGTCGCAGTTTGGGTCACCAAACAGCAAGAAACGTTAAACATCAAGAAGAAAGTTAAAATTGAAACTTACAATTACCTGCTGGTCTGGGGGAATAAACTCAAGGGCCTTCTGGATCACCCTACAGCCGTACATCTGCAGAGCCAGGGACAGAACGTGCCCACGGATACGTTCTGCCAAGGCCAACTTCTGTTCCAGGCTGCCAAACTGGGAAGATGAAAAACCAATGACTACAAGCACAAAACCCCTCGTGTGGTTGAGCGGCACGGCAGCGCTCCCCCGCTGAAGTGTTTAACAGAAAGCACCATGCTTACTGAAAAGGGAGAAACTACCAACCACACCTCAATGGATGTGAACAGGCACAAGTGAGACGGCTGTTCTGTGTCTGTCAGACGTGCCCGACACACGTGAAACGAACTCCAAGAGGTGCCGGAGCCACCAGGGTGATGTGTGCCTGTTCACTAACCCACGACAGGCTTGCTATAAAATTACTGGATAAGAGAACTGCCACGGCTCGGTGGGGAAAGAACAGACTAGTTTCGAGGAGATGGGTATCCACGCAACCTCCTGGGATGAAAACACAACACTTGCTTCCAGCGGATGCTGTTCACTGGTGAAGTTTCTCTTCTGTTCCTCACTACATGAGTACTGACAGCTCAGCACAGCATCCTTGAGAAGTCTTGTTGGACCTACGCATCTCCTGGATATGTCGCTATTTATTCCTACACCTTTTGCATCTCAAAGCAAAGTGTTACTTTTCAGATGCATCTTTATGAGTCCCACACCTCAGTCACCCTAACAGGAATGATGCAAGCGCCTGTGGGGAGGAGATGACATCGGTGTTGACCAATATCCATCGTTTTAGCCAAACCGCGGGGGTTCTGTGAACTTGTCCAACACCTCAGGACAGCAGGCATCTGAGTAAGACTTTCAGGGGAATGCAGACTTACTTCAAAGAACTTCTGGATGACGTAATTTCCAAACACATCGACCATCAACTGATAAGCTGCCTGGAGGATCTCGTTGAACACAAGCTGACGTTCTGCTGGGGTAGCACGCTCCAGTTTCAGCTGAATAAACCTGAAAAATAAGGCTGATGTGATGCCACTGCCACCTACGCCCTCATCATGTTTGTTAATACAAATCCATTCAAAAGCCTCATACACAAAGCTCTTGCAAAACATAAATCTTTAAAACACAGCTGCCCTTTCCAGCAACCTGAAACCCTGGGTGGTCGCAGTCATGAGGTCCATGACCACACATCATAGTCAGTGCCCCAAAAATCTCTTTCCAAGCAAAGCAGATCTCAACAGAATAATACAGCAAGGTCTTGCGTCCAGGTGGCTCTTTAAAATGAGTCAAGCTACGCCAGCAGGGCTAGCGAGCAAATCACAAAGCAAGCAAGCTCCTCCTTAGAGGAGAAACTCCTGCTATCAGCATTTGTACCCAAACAAGCTTTAAAAGGAAGGGTCAGAGTGTTACACTACTTGGCTTTTCATACCTTCTTTTCCCTGTTCTGCCCCTCTGCTTCAAGCTGCCCTGCAGAAAAGGACCTGGGGGTGTTGGTCGACAGCCGGCTGAAGAGGCGCCAGCATGGTGGCCAAGGTGGCCAACAGCATCCTGGCATGTATCAGCAATAGTGTGGCCAGCAGGACTGGGGCAGTGATTGCCCCCCTGTACTCAGCACTGGTGAGGCCCCACCTCGAGTGCTGTGTTCAAGTTTTGGGCCTCTCAAAACAAGAAAGACATGGAGGGGCTGGAGAGCGTCCAGAGAAGGGCAACAGAGCTGTGAGGGGTCTGGAGCACAAGTCTGATGAGGAGTGGCTGAGGGACCTGGGGGTGTTCAGCCTGGAGAAGAGGAGGCTGAGGGGAGACCTTCTCGCTCTCTACAGCTCCCTGACAGGAGGGTGTAGCCGGGGGGGGGTCAGTCTCTGCTCCCAAGGAACAAGCGATGGGACAAGAGGAAATGGCCTCAAGTGGTGCCAGGGGAGGTTTAGGATAGATATTGGGAAAAATTAATGTCTTCCTCAAAAGGGTTATCAACCACTGCAACAGGTTGCCCAGGGCAGTGGTGGAATCACCATCCCTGAAGGTATTTAAAAGCCGGGCAGACGTGGTGCTGAGGGACACGGTTTAGTGGTGAGTTTGGAAGTGTTACATTGATGCTTGGACTTGATGATTTTAAAGGTTCCTTCCAACCGAGACAATTCTATGATTCTATGTGATGCAAATGGCAAACGATGCTAACTCAAAGAGCAGCTGTCCCAAAAGCTTGCTATAGCAAAGGTTCTTAATCCCACCTGGATCCATGCTGATCTTGGGAGAACTCCATGATGTGCCCAGCAATCTCCCTCAGCTGTAAATTAGGGTACCGGTTATTGCGAAAGTCTTCGAGCAGCCGGCTTCGGCCAGAGGGCATAACGTCAGACATCCCATAGCGCAAGCGAGATGAAGGGAAGAGCGTACTGCTGGGGCTGAAGAGGCTGGAGGCACTGCTCGCGCTGCGGTACTTGGCTTCAGCTCCAGGAGCAGCAGAGATGTAACGGCCACTCCCGTTTGTGAGCCCTCCTGCAAGCCATAAAAACAAGGGTATTTCACAAGATGAAATAAAGCGCCCGAGGGATTCATTGACAACCTGTGCATGTCATTTTGCTTCTAATTACTCCTTCTTCCCTCCCCCCCCCCCCCCCCACC
>VZSZ01006660.1:149938-174233 GCA_013398815.1 Ibidorhyncha struthersii | reverse complement strand
AGGACAACGAAAGGATGAGTCAAAAAGAAAACATGCGGGAAGAAACACAAAGTCTGCCGTCTGAAAACAAAGTGCTTCTCAAGCAAGCTTCCAGGGGACTTTTACAGGGCCCTCCAATTGCTCTGCAACACAGGAGCTCCGGTATGAGAATGACTACAACAATGGGAAAAAAGGAAGATGAAAAGATGGCAGGCAGCGAAGTCATCCCTGCCCTACGGAGGGCTCAGCTGGGGAGGGGCCAGGCAGCGCCTGCCCAGCCCAGGGGACCCCGCACCGCCTCCCCCGGGCTGGGAAGGGCAGGAGCCAGCGGTCCCCGAGACACCTCCCAGTGTCACTGCCCCAACCTGTCCCCCCTCCCAGCAGCCCAGCGCCAGGGTCTGCCACCAGCCACCCAGGGAGACGCGGCCCTACAGCCCTCCCAGTCGGTCACAGCTAACTGGTTAGCAACTCCCCAGCCAGTTTTCCTCCCAAATCTCAAATAAATTAAATTCCCACATGCGTGTATCGGGTTCCTCACACCAGTGCTGCCTTTTCAATTACAGGCTGACAACGGTATGGGGCAGCTCTCTCCCAGGCAGCTCCTAATAAATTCAAATAATTACTTATCCGCTGCAAATCCTGATCTCCCATTCCAAACGGGGAAAACCCAGAGCTGGACACATTCAGCCCCAGGTTGCAGCGCGGTGTTTCTATCAAGACTACACCAGACACACACACACAAGGGCTGCCAAAAACTGTTTGTGAGACTATATGAACCGATGTGAAGTGTAACCTGGCCAAAATGAAATTTTCTAACTTAAAAAAAACCCGCAACAATATTTTGTAATTTATAATGCTATAATTTTGATCAATACTGGGGAAGAAAAGGGCCCCTGCTGCCTTGAGCACCCGAAAGTGCACTTTTATTTACAGTTGCTTTATCCTAGCTATGCACGGTTACGTACACCTTTGAGTTTAAAGCATGTATTTAGCTCAGCCTTCCTCCTCCAGGAGTTCTTGTCCTGAGAACTGGCTGCACCGTTATTTCAGGTACTTGCAATTGCCCAGACGTTTCACAAGGTCACTTCACAACACCAGAAAAAACCCTCGCTTGATAAACACACGCCATTTTTCACAGCTATGAGCTTTCCGAAAGCCAGACGAGCCGCAGCTGAATTCTTTACACACACCACCAACCCAACAAATGATCCACTTGCGCATCCGTGAGACGTGACAAAGTCAAACCCACAACTTACACGGTTGCAAGTCAGATTTAATGCCAACTTCTAACGTCATCGCGTAACCCTGAAATCAAAGTTACTTGAAGTGACTCCCCCAGGTTGTCTCCCCCCACCAAACACAGTGGCAGGACATGGTGTGAAACCCAACTGCTCTAATTTCCCTTTTTGCAAACGACACGTTTTGGTGTTCCCATCTGTCCTTTCATTTTTAGCTATTTAGAAATACTCCTCATCCTCTTTATCACAAACTACTTCTGATACCACTCCCAAATAGAAAAGGAGTCAGCCTCAATCTTCTTTTAAGGAAAAATAATGCCTGTGCTGTTTTTATAGCATCAAAACTTATTTTATAACCAAAGGAAATGACAACTCCATTTAATGCTGCCTTCCGTTACAGGTGAAAGAGACATTTAAAAAATAAAATGACCTTTTACGGATTTCGAGGTGAAAACAGCACAAATGCACCTATTCTAGGTGAGATTTTTCTTGCAGCATTATCCAGCACGAAGTCAGGCACCGAGGAAACCTGGCTACAAGGAGAGGAGTATTTTGTCAAGACGGGAAGACGCACGTTAACTGCTCCGGGGCACAGCCCATTTATGTAAACGGTAACTCCGCTTTCTCTCCAGAGTTTGTCCTCAAACAGATTAACCTTTCCCTCATGCAGTTTTTAAGATTCATTCTTTTGTTTGCCTGAGGGGGCTACAGACTTCTACTGCTAGATTTGGAATCTGGTTAGTCTTCAGCATTAATTTATTGTAGCCATTTAACTGTCAGCTTAAGGACTGTACAGCTGCATAAATAAAGCTAAAACCCCGTCCAATTCTATTAAAGCTCTGAACAAGGGAAGATGGTAAATCTAAACTTGATCTTGAAAAATCATATTTATTACTATTCCATGCTAACCTTTAGCTAGAATCAAATTTATCACACATGCATGCAATAAACATGATATATATAGTATTTGATGAGTGTGTATATGCATGGAAAACTGCTCTGATAACCAAAAGTTTTGTTAAATCCAGACAGATACGTGACAGAACCAAAGCAAAGTGATTTTTTGAGCAAGTACGTATCTGGTGCAGATGCAATGAATAACCCATCTCGTTTGTTTATGAGGCCTGGAACGAACACTTCGGGGAGTTCAGATGAGCATTGCTTTATTATTTAATATTTGCTTTATTTATTTTAAATATTTACTTTATTATCTGTAAGTGCTCTGGGCCAACTAGAAGCTCTTCCAGAAGATGCAGCTTGCGTAAAGTAACGTATCTTATCAAAATTAAGAAATGCACTAATGTGCTTTTGATAAGGCCACATTGATGGGACGTTTTCAAAAGCAAACTCAGAAAATCTTCAGCTAAAAGCTAAGTACTGCTCCAGAAAACACTGCATATTTTGATTAAAAGAAGAAACTGTATTGTAAGCTCAGTAATTTATTATTGAAAACATAATGGGTATTTTAAGAACATTTGACAAGTTTAAGGATCAGCCCTACGTATCTATTTCGTTCAAGGATAACAAACAACCGGTGCCGTTACTGAGATCTGTGCGAGAAAACCAGTTAGTTTTCCAAACACTTGGAAACGTTATCCTTAATTAAGAGATGAGGAAACAAGGAGGCAATACAGAAACCTTCCTGTTTATCAGCTGAACTACTGCGAGAGAGAAACACACATCAGTGCTACAACTCCCACTTCAGCGCTACACCTACTTCTTCTGCGGGAGCCAGGACACTGCCACAGCAGGAAGAGCAGCAGCGAGGCAGCGGGTATCTCACCTCCCCGCAGCGAGGCGTTCACGTCCCTGCACCGAGGGAGAGCAGAGCAGTGAGGTGCAGTGCCGGGACAGTGGCACCGCGGCTCTTACCCAGGTTTAAACTTGAAGATGATCCATGTGAAGATAAGGAAGGTGGTGGAGTCTGAGAGTGGCCAGGTCCTTGGCTGGGCAGAGGCATTCCCACAGGTCCAGGAGAGGAGGAAAACCCAAGGCCATTATAAAAACTGTGTCCTATAGGTGTCAAACTGCTGGATGTCCTCTTGTACAGGTCACTGCTCCCTGTAAGGGAGTCTCGGCGGGAGCCGCTGCCCGTGTTGGAGTTAGCAACTGAAAAGAGGAAGAGAGTAAAATTGCACCACGTCAACAAGCTGCTGAGACAACTGGATAGCTGGAGAGCCGGGACAAAGGCACCATTCACAACTTCATTGCACTCGGCTGTTGTTTTCCTAAGGGTGTTGCATATGCCCAAATGAAATGCATTAATTAAAACCACATTAATGATCAAGCAGAAATCCTTGATTTAAAAAAATTGGCTGGAATCCTGTCTTTGCATTTATAGTTGTGTAGTTTTTGTACCGACTGAACACATTGAGAAATACAGCTCCAAAAACCTACATGCAGAAAGATCATGAAGATAAAAACCTACCTAAAGAAAGCAACAGAATGCAACGACAGTGAACACATTGGCTTTTGGGCACAAACACTTAATGCTTTGCTTCTGAACCGTCAGAAGGAGGTTTGTGTACTTCAAAGCTCTTTTCCCCTAAGCATATCACTTAGTTTAACAGAAGATATGAGACTGCCCTCCAAGCATTGCCTAGTATTTATTCTTCGGCCATTAGAGCTAAAACAAATCCAACGTGAGATTTGATCTATTCATGTTTACTTAAGAGCATGTACAGCTTCGTGTACATTTACTTGAAATCCTTCTGCTCACCTTTCATTATATTAGAGAACTGCTTCTGTTTGCACCCAGCTTTATTGAGATGGAAATCAGAATTCAATTTAACACGTACACCCAACCTTGTTTTGAAAAGCTGTCTTGATAGTCAAATACAAACTCTTTAAATGCACTGTCAACTTGAGGAAAAAAAATCAATTTTGCATTAAAATCTTGTTTAATAAATAGTGAAACTGTTAACTGTAATGAACTAATCATTTTTCATGACTGCACACAAGTTCTAGAAGCAACAGCCTCACATTTTTATTCATTGATTAAGGCAAAACAAGTTTGCGCATCTTGGCATTGAGCAAACCAGTAATTAAATTGAATTAGTTAAATAAACTGAAGTGAAAGAAGCCAACGCTGTGTTTACCTGAATCCAAGATGGTTCAAATTCTCAGGCTGGATTTAAGAAAAATATTTAGGATAACTCTTATTTAAAACTGTGATTTGATGCAGTGACAGTATGTCCCTCTGTTTTTTTCTGATGGAGCAGGTTCAAAAGGCATGTTTTAACTTGCCCTTCACACTGATGAAAGCAGGAAAGTTCAGGACATAATTACTACCTCTGAGAGTAAGCAGTAATTAAAACAATTGTTCTATTCCAAAAAAACAAATGTAAGGAAAAAAAAACAAAACAAAACCCAACACACAGACATCTTCCTGGTTTGATCTTATTCTGAAAAAAATTAAAAATCTTTGTCTCCAACTGCCTAACAAAGAAATCAAACCAAACGATACATGTTAACATTTCTTGTAACCATAATAAGTGACTCTTTTTGGTGTACAATAGAAACGATTCCCAGGATGAAGCATGGACACCACCTCAGATCAGCTCTTTTAAAATCATGAAGAGTTACTTAGCCATTATTCTGAGGTTCAGAGTTAGCACCCGGCTGGACACCACTCTGCAGCCAGTTCCTGCTAGTCCGGTATCTCCACCGCGCACACGCAGGGAAAGCAGGGAATCATAGAATCATAGAATTATCTAGGTTGGAAGGGACCTTTAAGATCAGGGAAATTCAAAGCTGTTTAAAAACTTAATCTGTAGCAACAAGGGGACAACTGATAATGTGTATAACAAAACAAATCGATTACTTTGGTACTGCTAATATATCATCTACTAATAGAAGTTTCACCAGAAAGCGCTGCAGATTCGGAAAGCCAAAGCAGTCCCTAAAGGAAAAGTGGCATTTAACCTCAGAGGGATGAAGAGGAGGCCAGGCAGCTCGGTGCCCCAGGGCCAGCTCCAGTGGCTCACGTGTCCTCTAGCTACATTTGGACCTATCTGCTTCTCTCTTCCCTCCCCCGCCCCCATGAAGACACTGCTGTTCTTACCTGCTGTCCCAAATCCTCCCAGCGCAGACCCCAGTGTGGCACCGAGAGAGCTGCTGCTTCCGAATCCCAGGGAAGTGTTGGCAGGCTGGGCAGAGCCCTGAGAAAAGAGCGAGCTGCTCTGGGAATTGCTGCTGAGAGAGTTGTTGCCGTAAAAGGAGCTGGATGCCAGGTTGTTGGTGGGCTGCTGCTGGGGCTGGGGTTGGGGCTGCTGAGTTCCTAGAGGGCGAAATGGTCCATTTGTCGTTCCTGCCAGGCCACCCGCTGCACCGTTGGCCGAAGCTGCAGCCGCTGCAACTGCTGGAGAGAAAGTAATTGAAAGCATACGCTGAAAAAATCCATTTTCGTAGCAGTTTGGGAAGTTAAAACTTAGCAGGTTTCTTTTATTTACTATATTTTTTTTTCCTTTCCTCTCAGGATGAAAATCTCCCTTTCACATGAAACTCTATCAAGTCTCTTTACTTTATATCTGAGCTCCACAAGTCTTGCACAGAGCCACCGAAAACCAACAATGCCCAGTTATTAGTACTGCTGCTGGTGTTATTAGCGCTACATAGATCAAAAACACCAAAATGTTCCTTTCTCCCAAGACCTAAGATTCAAATCAATACAGCCACACACTTAGCAATGTCCAATTAAGAAACACAAGTTTTGAAATAGGCAAAATTGTCCTTTAGCACACGAAACACAATCCTGCAGTGCTAACAACATCAAAACCAAGGACTTTTGTTTTTCAGTCAGCTCCAAAGTAAAAGAAAAAGCAAAATAAACAAGAACTACAAGGAAACAATTAAAAGGCCCATTTCATAATCTGTTACTAACACTGGCAAAGACTGCTTACATGCACGGATTCTGGCTGAAAAAAAACCCTTTTAAAGCCTTGGACTCCCAAAGAACCCTAATAAAACCCCAAACAACTCATGGCAAAGGCCAGGCATGTAACATTTTACGCAAGGTGATCATTTGGGAGTTCTACACCTTTTATTAAGTGGGAAACTAGATGCCAGCAGAAAAATTTATATAACTGTCATGAAACTTTGCAAAATAACGGAGTTGATGCGACGCTGCCTCTCTGGGGCTGTTCTGGAGGCTCAGCCCACCGTGCGCACAGAGGATGTTCTCAACAACAATCCCCGCACCGGATCTCAGCGAGGGCAAGGGTGTCATCATTGCCAGCAGAGCCCAGAGGGTTTCAGGTCCACCCTCCGCCGGGGCCAGAGCAGATTTTTCACTTGACGGGCCCAGGACTCACCTGCTTGCGCAGCAGAGGAGCTGATGATGACTGGAGCGGGGGCCACCAGGCGGACGGGGGCCCCCAGGCCGTTCCTGGCCCCTGCATTCACCACGAGAGCACCAGTTTGGTCATAGTAAGCAGCGGGAGCCAGCACCGGGTAACCTGGAAAGGCAAATTACAGGTGCACAGGTAAGGTAACAAGCAACACAACACGCGGCAGAACAATAGTCTTCAGACAAGTACAGTGCAGTAAAGTTTTTAAAGGAAAATCTGAATGGAAAAAGGAAAAGCAACAACAGCTGTGCTTCTCCTGAAGCAAAAAAAAAACCCACTAAAATCCATATTAACAGTCTACAACCTGATACTAGTAAAACTTTCAGGTAGAGAAGACTTTTTTTCCCCCAAACCTACTATGCAAGCATTGTCCTCTGTGTAAATTCAGTTATACAGATAAAAAGCTACATTTCGGTGTCTAAAAAGGTCTATTTTCTGTATCACAAGAGGTCTATTTTCTGTATCCAAAAGAGGTCTAAAAGCACTATTTCTTTTCCATTTTAAGTATAATGTGTGCTGGGACTTTTCATGTACGTGACCATGCTGCACTTCTAACTCTCTCAGTGTACGTTGAAGTTCAGTGTGCACGCACATGCAAACAAGACATGGAACTTAGAGTTACGTATTTTTGAAGGTATGTATCATAAAGTCTTCTTTAATATATAGAAGTAAAAACTCTTAAATATGCCAGTAATACAAGAAGCAACAGATTTTCAGTAGTATATAGCTATTTATGTTCCTCACTATGTAATTCTACAGTTAAATAAAACTTTCAGGAAAAAAGTGAAGTGATTCTCCATGGTGGGGTCACGAAGACAACGTTCTCCATGAACATCTGCTTTGCAAATACAACCCCCGAAATCCCCAATAATGCAGATTTAGGGAATTCTGCAAATTGCTTGGAAACAAGCATGTTACAGTTCACTTTGTAACTTAATCCAGCAATATTCTTCTTAAACCTTAAAAAAAACCCTGTAACAACCATGTGACCCTTCCAGCAAGGAGACCTGAGGTCAAAATAATCCTGTTCTCGTACATTTGACCAAGCAGTGCTTGCACATTATTCAAAAAATACTTAGGTTTGCCCTTTGCCATTACAGTAATATTCTGTATAACAATGTCAAAAGCATTTCAACCACACAGCCTCACAGGTCAGAGCTAAAATTCATACAGTAGCTCCTCTCTTGCAGAATTATAAATTACAGTGAAACTGCTTCCTTTTTTCTGTTTCCTTTTCTTGTTTTTAAGCCACTAGTATTTGCCTGGAAGAAACTATGAAGGGGAAGTCCTTATCCTGTTAAAGTCAAGCACCTGGCAGGGATGGAGAGACAAGGCTAACGAATGGGACTAAGATATCTCTGAGGCTTTAAAATAAGTATCGCATAAGCTAGCATGATCCACAGAAAAATCGGAAAGCAACTGCCGATAGGAAGCCACCGAGTCGCCTGAGTGCGCAAGCAACTAATGCACCTGTACAGCAATACAGTTGATAACATTTGTTTTCATCTGTGACACAGGGACCTAAACCCTGATTTAACTTAAATGTTGCGTAGGTAGTTAGGTTCACCTCTAACAGCCTCTTGGAAATGCCTTCTATACCCACAGATTAAACCCCCAAACCAATAAAACCAAAATACTGCTGAATGCCAGGCAAAGGTGACACCTTGCAGAGACACAAGATATAATTTTCTTAGATCTCCCTGGGCACCAGAGAAGTTGCAGCTCCCTCGGAGCCCCTACCTGGCATCCCCGCTGCCAGCCCTTGTCCAAAGGCCAGGGCAGAATTGACGGCTGCGGCAGCCACCAGCGGATCGGTCTGCTGTCCCTGCTGGTTCTGGTTTGGGGTCAAAGGACGCTGACTGGCTCCTCCGCGTAGAACCTGGAGAAGACAGAGGAACATGGATATGTTTAATTTGGGACCTAAGAGTAAGGTGGAATTACCAGACACTTGCAGGAGGATCAGCAGCAATGTAGTCGGAGTTGTTGCACAACCAGTACGTGACAACCCCTCCCCTTCACTCAGGACAGAACTCCCTCCCCCACCACAAGCCTTCACGCTGCCACCGTGGGTAAGACCCAGTTTCAATAATGCATCCCCTCCCAGGCTTACGGAGTGTGATCTGGAAGCGCTTTGTCATCTGACCTCTTCCATTTCTTGATCTACCTGCAATACTCATCCTTCATTAGAAGCGTTTGCAGCCATCTGCCCCATCCCGGAGAACACCTGGTCTGTGGCACAGCAGCGCTGCTGAAAGCCCACTTGAGCAGAAACCCTAAAAAGCCCGATGTCAGAGCTGGGGGCTGATGACACGACGTGACATGGGTTTTTCCAAGCTTCCAGCCCCCATAGAAAACAGCGACCCAGTGACACCACACTTACTCATTGGAAATAATGACCAAACATCACACACCGTCTTTTAGATGTAGCTCTTGTGGTTTAAGCACATGTTGCTCTCAAAAGGGAAGATGGCAAACTGACCTTTCCCGTAATTACCTGTGACAGCCTTTGGTTGCAAAAGCCTTTTACTCAAAGCGGTGATGCAAGAGCCTGCACCCACGAGCGAGGTCAGCTTCTTAAAAAAAGCCGTCCTTTGGTGCCTGGCATGGCTTGTTGCAGAAAGTAACATGGGGTGTGTCACCCGATAAAGTTACTAAAAGGGAAAAATGACTTTGCACACCGAGAGACTGGGAGAGGATACCGAAGGAAACCGCTTATAGACCTGCGCCCCAGTGCCTGCCACGGCTGTCAAAGCCTGACCGTGATCTCCTCAGCCGAGGGAGTCCCGCGAGCTGGAGCTGTTTGGTAAGCACGCCCCATGCGAGGGCGCCGTACAGAATATATGTGATGGATGGCAGGCTGCTGGAAGGGAAACGGTGGCAGTTTTTTTATAAATACGCTATTAAGATGTCTTAAGCATCACAAATCAACTGTCCATAATCGTCGCTCTAGGTTTGCGAAACGTTTGCCTCAGCACTTCTTCGAGAAATTTCATCAAAAAAAAAACCCAAAAAACACACTGTGTCCTCTTACACATGGAAGGTTTGCATTAAAAACAATACCTGCGATCCACACTCATGCCTGCTCCACCGCTATAAAAGTAACGAAAAATAGAAAGGCTACAGATGATTGACAACTTTTGTTTTAATAGCCTAAGTCGTTGCAGAAGCTCTCTTAGCACACACCTTCCTTATGGGGAAAGGCTCCCAGTCCGCATGCCAAAGCGTAAGTGGCGTTAACGCACTCTTAAAGCTGTTGTAGCTGTGCGGTGCACAGGCACGTGCGTACTGCTCGACACCCTCCTGTCTGCGACCTGCGCGGTGGGGAGGGTTGATGATTAACTTTGTCAGGAGCAAAGTGCTCTCCTCCCGATCTCCGCTCCAGCATCGCTGGCGTGAAAATTCACTGCTTTTATCATCTGAAAAGGCTTTATAATACCAAACACTGTTTTTTTGCTTTAGTTTTCAAGGCAGAAGCTAATAAATTCAGCTGCCAATTGCTATCTTCCGTAATCGCTCTCTCAAACACACAAGGACCAGAAAGGAAGGGTTTGTGTTACTACAAAAAAGGAGCCACCTCGCTTTTCGGTAGGATAACGAACCCCTTTTGCCTGCAAGCAGGAAGCAGCGTGGGACAGAGGCCGATCAAACTGTATAAAGCCAATGTCACGTGAGACTCGGTGCTTAACCAAACACGAGACAAACTAGCTGGGGCTGTGCCGGAGCGCCGGTCAGGTAACAGAAGCGCAAGGCCACTTCATGACAGCCATCCTACGGCCCTGTGGAGGTCTGAAAGGAGAGCGGAGCATATCCAACCGCGTGCCCAAGGGGAACGAGAACCAAACCAAGGATGGTGGGACACCTCTCAGCCTTCTATCATTTAATTTAATTACACAGGTTTAGCAACCATCGGTTTAGCCTGCAAGTTTGGATTTTTTAAAAAAAAAAAAAAAACAAACCCACTGATTTAAATAGCAAGCTAACAGTTTGCACTCTCATACAACTCTGTAAAATGTTTAAGATGGCTTTTTGTTATTGTAAAGGAAGAAAATCATTGTTCCTTCTTAATTCTCGTACCAGTCTCTCAGTTTTCACCTTCTGCTCCTGTAGTTGCTAGATTTGCATTTGTGTCATCTGCAGAGGTACAACCATGATTAAATACCAGACCTTTAAAATGCTTATTTTACCTAACTGAAGTTAAGAAAACCAACCTAGTTAAATCCCAAGTACAGGGAAAAGAAAAAAAAAGAAAACCAAAAACCAACACCACCCCCCCCAAACCTGAATAAGAAATTACACAGTGATTCATCACAAAGATGCATAACAATTTTCAACAGAAGAAAAAGCACAGGCTATATAATCTAATATGTTGTCACTGCCAAGGGATTAAGAGAGAAGAGGTGGGTGGTGCAAACCCCAACAAGCACACATCATTTACAAAATACGTAAGGAAAAAGTTCCCAGTGTGACCTCTTCTTTTTTTTTTTAAATAATATCATTTTAACAACAGATACCTGTCTCAATATTCATCTCTAACACACTTAAAGGAGTAACAGCAGATCATATGAAAAACCTTCACTAATTTCATTAGTTTTGTCCTTTTGTGTCAAATTCTCCAAAGTTTTGTGCAGACTGAAGCAAAACAGCCGCACAGTTTGCCTTATAAAAACAGCAAATTCAGTGTTTTCTTTTTGCTCTCATCTTTTGTCTTCAAGTCCTCACATGGACACCAAACCAACTCATTCTGCTGTTATTTTGACCCTTTTTAAGCCAGTCTTCATCAAAAAAAGTATCCTCTACTAGACAGCACCCTGAAGATAAGAAGACGCTTATTGACATTTAGTATTTGACACACATCTTCACCGTCTCCATGGCCTTCAAGTTGCAGTGATGGGCATGAAAACAGAATGCAAGATGATGATTTCCACACCAACAGCATGTGTTTGCTACTGTGTCACTCAGCAGTGTTCACAAACTGATAAGATTACTTGTTTTCCTAAGCATTAACACGGAATAAGCCACCACCCCAAATGTACGGGCGCTGTACTCCATGTGCGTGATATATAAATGACATTAACAGAATGTATAGATGTTTCTTTTCCTTTTTTTAAGAGAGGTCAAAGGCTCTTCTCAGTTACAACTGAGTGTTGGGAGTGGTCACTGAAAAAAAAAAAAAATTCGGGATTCTTCAAAGCTGCTGTGTTGCCCGTAAATGACTCGCAGTGGAAAGCATCCTACCCCTTACCTGTTGCTGGCCCTGCTGGGTTTGCTGAGTGGTCTGCTGATTTGCTGAATTAGTTGCCGCGGCAGCCGCAGCGGCTTGCTGCTGGAAGAGACTGGCAGGATACACTCCCCAGGGCGTAACTCCATAGTACTGGTGAGGAACAACCGCCGGACCTGCGATGCGAAGGGAATCAGTGAGCTTCTGTAGCCTGAGAAGTGTTACACAGCAAACCGCCACCAAAAATAACTGCTCCTCAGATTCGGTTAAACAAATCCTATCTCAAGGTGATCTGCTTGAAATCCTTTGCAAATATGGAGGGATTCTGGCACTTGTATTATTCATTTTTAAAAAGCTTAAAAGTCAGACCTAAAATTTCATCTTTTACTTGATTTATTGGACAAGGTCAAATTCTGCTACCAGTGATACCATTGAAATTCTATGTTTTTGCGGTTGTGCCCTAATTTTATAGTGAAGGACCAAAACTTTAACCCAAAGAGCAGGAAACTTGTTTAAGCACAGATATACAAGTCTCTTCTAATCTCAGCTGACATTCACAGCTCAATAGCATCTATTATTTAGCTCCCCAATAAATTTAAAAAACCTCTTTGCATCTGGACACCATCAATTCTCGAGTGTTTAAAATGTTTTTCTAGCCCCTCAGTCCCATTTTGCCCTTGCAAACCACCATAAAAGAGGCTGCTTGATCCTGTAGCTTTCCACGTTTCCCCCCTTCTCCAACATAACAGGCTTTAAAAATAAAATAAAATAAAATCTTGGAGGGCACCAGAAAAAGCGTCAATTTTGAAGATTCATTGTGTTTTATCGAGTCTCAGGACACCGCACACTTAATTTGGCAATAGCAGACTGGCAGCCTATATCCTTAAATAATTCCAGTTGGCCTAATGCCGAGAAAGCGGAGAGTACCCTGTGCTGAACGGTGGAGTTCCTCCCACCAAGTAACACATATGTGAATTCAATAATATTTTTTAATATGCCTGTTCTATATCTTTTGGAAAGGTCAGCAGAAAAGTAGAAGCATTTCCTTTGCTTTTCAAATACATCACCTATCCCGCGGGTTCCCCCCCCGCAGCAGCAGCAGCTCGCGGCACCCTACTTTCTTTAAGGCAGAGTGCCACAGTCATTATTTGATGCTGTTGAATAAACAAGTCTTTAGTGAATTTGAACCACACACTTGTTCTTATATGGAGTAAAAATAGCTTCTATTTTAAGAGAGACGGTTAGCATTTGAGTTCTAACCAAGTCATTCCAGTACTGCTGTTAGTTATGTCTTACAGGAAGACCCTGCGAGGAGGAGAAGTGTAACACATATAAAGACTATAAGCGTTTGCCCCAAGAGACTTAAAAACTATTCCCCCAAAAATGAGGGATGGCAGTAAAAAGGGAGATGAAAAAAGCCACTGCTGAGTGTAAGCTCAGGTATGACAAAGTGGGGACAAAACCAGGAAGTTCTTTTTTTTCCTTTTGGTTTTGTTTTTTTGTACAGTAACACGTGTTTGTTTCAACTGAACTACTACATAATGCGAAAGCGACCCACTGCGCAACGGTGGGGATCGCGGCTACTGCTCCCGCAAGCAACACTGCGGACTGGTGGGGGTTCAGCAACGCTCCAAGATATTCATCTCACATTTAATGTCAAATATTAAATTCATATTTCAGAAGTGCAATCGTTACTCTCCTTTATTATTTTGCTTTCAACCACTGCAATTCCCCCAAATTCAGGGGTTTGTAGTGTCACTAGCACACACGCCCAGCTCTGTGTGCCACAGGGAGATGGTACAAGCAGCCTGCTGTCCAACACCAGGCACTTGAGTAACACGCACCCAACAGTCGGATTTCTCTCTCGCCCTAAAGCTCTGCCACAAAATCCACCCTTGCCGGATTTACTGTGTGCCATCAGTCGCGAAGGTGACTTGTCTGTTGTACTCAGATTTGTCTTGGAGCAGCAACCACTTGTTTCTTACCTTCCAACCCAGGAATTCACAACAACTGGTAGCTAAAATTAACAAAACCTGCAGAAAATGAAGCAGCCCTGCAACGGTGCTGCCTACCTTGACCTAAGTGGTTACAGGCACATAGCTAATCGGTGGATTATAACCTGTTTATATTCAGCTGATGCAGATCAGAGGGCGACTGCTAGGGTTCTTCTGCACTCAACAGGAAAATAGTTGCAACTGCTCTGTTTTATGCAAGTAATTAGTCTGCGTTTGCCCGTAGGCTACTGGGAAGTTGCTGCAATACCCTTTATCTGGGCAAAATGTGGGCATCTCTCTGGGTTATTTTAATCTCAGTTCTAATTATCAAACAAGCACAGTCTAGATGGGTTGGGTTTTTTTTCCTAGTTAGAGGTTGCTCATCAGATCTGCAAAAGCCTTAGGTGTTTCAAAGAAGAAGAGACACCAAGTCTTTGAAGTTTGCAGGCAGCTGGGCTTAAAAGAGCTGCAAAGTCTGGCTCAGCTCATTTGAGCACACGGTGAAGCTCATTATTGAACAGTGTTCTCAGTGAGGGCAAGTGTGTCATCATTGCCAGACTTACAAAAACACGCAGTGTTTCTTTACTTCAGGAGATGTTTGCACCTGCTTTTACACTTATTAAAGATACACTAGAAAATAAAAGCTGTTCTAGAGACTTTGAAATCAAATATTCCCACTACTGCGTCTCACACATTGGCCAAAGACACCCACAAATATTCCCTTCAAGAAACATTAGCAAAACCATCCGTAAGTGTGTTCATCCCCAAATTCTTGCTTTTAATCTCAGCCTTCACACTCCAATCTCTGTAAGCAGAAGCCATACCTGCCCTCTGCCAAGAGGGAGGACTTAGTGACCACCAGGTTAAACAGCCTCAAGAACCTCACGTCTGAAAATTGCAAGGCTGCAAATAGCAACTTTATCTACTAGCGACTTGGGAGCCGACCCCTTCGCAATCAGCAGTACGGCAACCACAGATATCCATAAAGTGGTGTCTTTGTAGGGATGGGGGTGAGAAACAGCCGAACTGGTGCAGCCCCATGCAAACCCTGCAATGCAGTGCCTGGGGCCAGCACAGGTCCCAGGGAGCAGAGACATCCTTGAACGACACCGTGGCCGAGGCAGCCGGGGACGAGCCAGCCGCACGTGCTCCCCCAGACCCTGGTCCTAGGCAGTACGTGCATGCATCCCTACCTGTCTCTGGCTCTGAGCTGGCTCTGCACGGCACGCAGGTCAGCGCCGAGCGAACCAGGCTTCCGAGAACCCCAAGGTTGAGAAGCACAGTGCAGACACAGCCAAATCGACTCTACCTTCCGTCGAGGAGCACCGTGTTTTTCCTGTAGGCAGACTATTCTAGCATCCACCTCTCTACAAAGAACAGAAACACTTTTCTACCTGTAACACACCACCTCAAAGGGAACCAACATTTCCCAACCTGCCTTAGAAAAGGTAAGGTTTCTTTTTTTTTTTGACACCCTTCTCAAATGACAGAAGGCAATTTCACACTTTTTAAAGACAGCAATACCTTCCCCAGAGCTTAAACTCACAAGTGATTCTTTTCTTGAGTCTAGCAAGCCCTTCCCTCTGCATTCAAATTTGTCCTTTAAAATGCTACTGTTGTTCGGAAGAAAAAGAGTATTATCCCAGGGCTGACAGTCTTACAACCATGAAAAAGCTGCCATAACAGCAGAATCTTAATTGACAGAATTATCTCCACCATAAAACACGCAAAAGTTTCCCTTCCGCTTTAAGAGTAACTGTGAGCAATAAACTACCAACAACTCTAAACTCATTTCTTTCATCTCATAATCTTCTCCAAGTCCTCCCAGTTCAACACTCCCACACACACCGGGGAGGCCTTCTGACTTTATACCTAACTCTAGACATCCAAATTGCCCCACGTTCCTTCAGTGCAGCACTCAAGCATTACAAAGAAAAGGCTTTCAAAACTGCTCCAGTCTAGACAGAAAAGATGCTTTTCCTAAAACAAACATCAGCAAGGAGTGAGTTTGTTATATTGCCATTTCCAGCCGTTAGGGTCCAAAGCCCAATGAGCTGGATGAAGTCACTCGTATTTCTCACTGGTGTAACGCTATAAATACATTGCAGTGCATTACACATTCTTTTGGTTTGCTTTCAAGAAGCATAAAGTTTAAAAATTATTCAAGCAGAGATTCTGATGCCAGGTTTTGGGATGCTTTAGGTATCCTGGGGGATGTTATTTCTTAGTTCAAGTTTATAAGGCCCCAATCAGATATTCAGGCAGCCGCAGCAGCTTCAATACTACGGAGAAAAAGGAAAGAAAAAAAAAAAAAAAGTTGTCGCAAACACGCTTGCTGTTTCCTAGAAATCTGGCAGCAGTTACGTGTGGTCTTTCTATGAAATCAAGATGCTGACCTCCTGCTCCACTGAATTTCAGTGTTACTGAAGGATGAGCACTCACTTTAGAAGTGCTGAGGTGATGCAAAAAGGCCAACCAGAATCCTCTTTATGGTATTTGTTTACAAACCACCTCTTCTGCCTGTAACTGGAACTGCTAGTGTTCTAGCACCTCTTCCCCGCTGAGTCCTCACTGAAGCTTCCTACTTATGTTTGCCACCAAGGGTTCAGGTCATTCATTCACTGCCACACATTCATCATCACATGATAGTTTATCGACCCCTGGACTGTTAGAAATATCCTTGTACTCTAGCTCTTGGCTTCCTTCCAGTTAATCACAGTGTCATTTGTTTGCCAACAACATGTTGTTACCTCAACTTAATCTTGCATTGTTATTATGCAATCCGTGTACAAAATTCACAACAGCCGAAAAGTCCAAAGCCCATCTTCAATTTATAATCTCGATTCTTTACATACTTCCATATGATCTGCTAAAAATGCCAACCGACTGGGTAACAGTTGCTGAAATCCCATTTCAGAGCTTGACCTGATACTGGCCTCAAAGCTTAAAAGCTAAGCAGCGGTTACGCAAGAGCTGTTAAACGCGCCGAGAAGTCACGTACCCAGCCACAACGCTGTTTGGCAGAGCGCTGTATTCACAGACAACCAAAAGATTTCTGATTTTGGTGTGGCACAAGCTATCCCAAGGGATGCACAGCGAGTATACAAGCTGTACGTGGAGTGTGGCAACAGCATGCAGGCTCCACTTAAAATCACCACTACTCTGAACTAAGAAGTTTTTATTTAAAATGTAGAAGAGTTCCTCTCCTGGTGGCTCACAGAAAGCAAAGCACAGTTATAAAAACATTCTTCTGAAAGTACGTTCTTCCTTTGTCCTCAACGCTTAGGCAAGAACTTTGTGGTATATGCAGCAAAAAGTTCAACGTACAATGTGTTCTTCACACTGTCTGATAAGCTGTTTTACCGAGCTGTCATCTCAAGATACAACAATTTTGGCTATGACAGTTGGCAAGAATTTGGAAACTGATAGATGAACGTTTGGGAGAAAGATCTCGCACAAAGACAAGAGCCACCATCTTTGCTTGCCATCTGGAGAACCGCATATTTAGAACATGAGCCTCACAGCAGATATAGGATGGTTTTACCTACAGAACCATAAATTACCTAGAAAAGCATAAATTCTTAACAGACTCTAGCAAAAGGGAAAGATATTGATTGCAGGATGCACTACAGTAAATAAATCTAAACAGCAATGAGATACAACCTTCCTGGCAGGAAAACACACCCTCCATCTTTCTAGCGTTTAAGAAGTGTATTTTCAAAGGTATCTCCCACTCCTGTCAGTTACCAAAAAAACCCAAAACATGTAGCAACACTTATGGCTGAGAGTGTTTCATTGCAGATTTGCTCTTGTTGTGTATCCCCAACAGAAAGAGAGCCCATAGCAAGTGTGATACAAGAATTATCACATTTAATCTACACAACATAGGTTCTCCCAGACAAATTCTGTTTCAGCTCACTGATACACAATTCTCTCTCCACAGCAATTACAACGTACTAATATTTAATTTCCACAATCACAGACTCAAGAGCAGTTTTGGTACAGCAAACGCTCACGAATGCATGGACAACTTGGCGGTATCTCACCTAATGTGGCAGCTGCTGCAAGTCCGGCTGCGTACGGATCTGTTCCCGGTGGAGCGGCGCTGATGATGTACGGATTGGGGACAAAGGCAGCAGGAGCTAAACCTGCTGAAAACATACCTGTCAGTAAAAACAAACTTAACTAGAACTGAAGCCCTACCAAAATACCTCTGGCTACCAGGCTGGCCAACACAGAAACTCAGGTTGCTTTTAGTATTTTCAAGCTTTTCACTGTTGTTTTCTACAGGGAGCGAGCAACCACTGCATTTCCCAGAGTCTTAACAGAACAATCTACAGAGGATACAACTGACATAGAAGAAACCTAATTCCAAGGATGCGATGCCCCATAAGGACAGACGAGGTGGTAAAACAGTCTATATACAATACCCATACCTGCTCGGGCATCTCTGCTGTGCAGACACACCCTTAGTGTTTAGGTGACTATTAACACCAGCTAGATATTAACATTATCTAATTGCTTGTTAATATTCTGTATTTTCTCTAGAAAGTTAATCACGAACCAGTTTACCCTACTTTCTGAGTTCCATCCCTACTACGCAATACCAGTACAATAAACCAGTTTGGAAGGAGCTCAGGAGCGCGCAGGGAACGCGTCAGTGCACTCGCGCTGCTGCATGTCCTTCCTCTGCAAGGAATCAGTTTAATCATTAGAGAAACTACCAGTGGGCGGGAGGGGGGCGTGGAGGGGAGGTGAAGGTGAAGGGGAGGAAGTTAAAAAGCTAAATAATTTTAATTGAGGTCTATCACTGAACTCCAATAAGCACACAAGAGCACAGCACAGAGCTGGGAGAATCCCAACACATTTGTACTGGGCTTTCGGATAGGAAGAACTGCCGCTTAAATTGCTTATTGTGCTAGAACCGTTTAACCCTTCGCTAGTTTAACTGCAATCATCCACAAGTAGCCCTTCTGCAGTTCTCCTGTTTTTCTACGCGCAGGATTAAGTGCTTTCTTCCCAGTTAATCTATACTGTTTTAATAATATGAATCATGTGTTTGCATAAATTACATCTTTAAGTTAAAGTCAGACCCCAGGCAGCCGAACCACAGGAAGCACATTCAGGCGTAGATTGGATTGTGCATTTTTCCCCTCACTTCACTGTGCCGCTTACCCCAATTCACGCCTCGCTCAGAGCAAGCGAGTACTTCAAAATGCTCTCATTACTGAGTGGCACTCTCAGCAAGGGTAAGAGTGTTGCTCCTGCCAGACGCGAATGCTCTAGAGCTTTTAAAGTGTGCAAGAGAGACCTCCAGAATTTTTCAAGTAAATCTTCAAACAATACACTTCTGCTTGTGTGTCGATTACCAGTTGCAAAAACATAGTTAGGATTCTCTAAAACCTACCAAGCCTTTTTCTCTGTTATTTTCCCCGACGTAGTCCAGGGACTAACAGAAGTCCAATAAAATGTAATGTATTAAATGCAAGACTTACCTATGTGAGGCTGATGAGCAGCTGCCAGCGCGTACTGCTGCTGCTGCGCTGCTGTTAGTTGTTGAACGGCGAGTGCATTCGGTCTTTGGAACAACTGGAGGGACAAAAGCACAAATACGGTCCTTTACTCATGCACAAAAAGCACTCTTGTACTTCCCTTTAAAGCAAAACATTTCAAAAGGAATTGAAAAAAAAACAAACCCCTTTGAAATCAATTGCCCATGATAATCCACCTGAAAAAAAATAAAAATATATATATTTATTTCTGAAGTACAGCTAAACCACAGCCAGGGTGTTCTCTGCTATTTTCTGCACAATGCCTGAAAGCCATTTTTTCAACTCCTCCTCAAACACACAACCCCTAACTGCAGCCTGCGGATCACCGGTAGCTGCCACGAGCACTTCCAGATCTTGAATGACACCAAGTACAATGAAATCCCCGTTACACCAGTGGACAACCCCTTCCACTCTCCCATACGGTCTGAAGGGGCAAGCGGGATGACAGGCAGGCGCAGAGCGAGGTGTGACAGCTTCAGAGCCAGCTGAAGGGCGCAGAGCGAGGTGTGACGGCTTCAGAGCCAGCTGAAGGGCCATCGGATGGGATGCCAGCCCCAGGAGCTCGCCAGCCCCAGGAGCTCACCAGCCCCTGGCCAAAATACCTCCTTTACCTGCCAGCCTTCCATCTCCAGCATCGCCTGCGCACATCCAGCCAAGGGGCATAAATGCTTCTCTGACCCCAGACAGAAACCAGACCAAAAGACTCTTGGTTAAGTCAGCCAAAGCATATATGTTTGCCTCATAGGCAATGGACAATGTTATTGAGAGCAGTCATTCTCAATGAAAAAGAAAAAAAAAAAAAAAGATATTAGTCTTTAAAGTATTTTTGCTTAGGGTTGGGTGGTGTTTTTTTTTATTTATTCATCCATACTAAAAACTTACTTCCCCCAGCTTCCTATGCCTCTGCCTAAAGGAAACACTCCCTGAATCAATCCATTAGCGTACCATCGCTCAGCTCTAATTAAAACATATAAGGATACACAAGCTGAATCGCTACTCTGAAACTCTCCAGAAGCAATGTTCATCCCCACTGATTTCCACAAGTGATCATTCCTGAGGTGTGAACGACTTCACAAACTGCTGCGATAAACGTTTTCTCTCTCCACTCAAAAATAGGCCTAAATGCTATACAATTTTCACACCTATTATCTTTGCCCTCCTTTCAGACAAAACAAGTGAGCTACTAGAGCTGTCAGAAGCAGCAATAATAATTCTGCCCAAATTTTTGGCAGAAACTCCCAAGCATCAAGAAGCCCGGAATCAATTTAGAAAATTAGGGTGTTGGTGTTTTTTTTAAAGGCAAAAATTTGAGTTGGTTCTCCCGAGAGCAGGATGAGCAACTGTTTAGGCAGAAAATCTAAAGAGAAATAGGTGATTAGCTACTTCTTTTTTCTTCTCTTTTTACAAGTTCAGAAGGAAAAAAAGACCCCAACATGTAAGGGATCAAATTTAAGATGTGGAAACTCTGTACTTAGGGGATCCAGGATTGATCTTCTACATGCCAAAAATCGAGTCACAACTGTTTTCCCCCCAAAGACTGCTCACCCCTTAAGATGCTGGGCCCTTCCACTTATCCAAGGAGTATCGTAATGCTGCTTACGGAGAAACATCAAATCCACAGTCACTTTATTACCTCCCTGGGCCTAACATCAGGAGGGCCACAGAACACTCCTAGCAGCCTTTATGCAGAACACACTTTTTCTTTTTCCTTTTTTTAAACATATCATTCAGCAATACTTTATGCTTACACAAAGCTGAGCGCTTATAAGGCGTGTAATCTTCATTAATATACTACCTGTCATCAGCAGCCGGATCAAATGCTCTACTGACAACTTTTAGTTTAAAAAAAAAAAGCAAGGACATCACGGACAACGTGACCTACAGAAAATGGAATGAGGGATACTGGCTCTGTAGGAGTCTCCAGCAACATCTCGTTCACTGATCAGCATCAGCAGATATGGAGAAAAAAAAAAAAAAATCCCCTAAACTGCTTCACTGCTGGGTGTAGACACATCTAGAACAGCCATCCCTGGTTTTGCAGTCTACTTCTGTATTGAGTTCAGTAATCCAGTATTTTCGCTTTCTTCAGCTACAAACGCTTCACCAAAACCTTTAATTTTTATATTCTTTTGCATGCCTGGGATCTGTTTTTCCAGTCTGCTGATGTGTGTTCCGCCAAGGTGAATAGCAGACGAAATGGCTAGATTATTAGGTGCCTGTTTAAGGGCAAAAAAGCACTTATCTTCTCTAAAAACACTTTTTCTTGTGCTCAGTTTACATGTGTGATGACTTCCACACCTCCCACAACGCATCTCAATAATCTTTTTTTAAATTAGAAGTACTATCAAAAAAATAAATAAAATCCACAACTACTCAAAGCACGAATATTTCACCTGCTGCTGTTGTATTTGTTTTGTTGTCCTCTTTCTCTCTCTCCCTCTTGTGAGCCCAGCTGATGACCACTAAATTTGCTTTCCAGACATACAAGTACCCACATGAGCTTTGTGCATCTTTCTTTTGCTGAAATCAAACCAGAGTATCCAAAACACTCTGCAAGTAGCTGCTCTCAGCAGCTGTTAGAGTTTACCTAAAGACTCCGAGAAGGAGATTGAAAAGATGCTCCTTTACCTAAAACTACCGGTAATACAGAAGGGAGGAATAAGGAACAGAGTGGCTGGGCAGCCCTTTCATCTGCTCAAGAAAATCACCGAGAGTGTGTCTGCAGCCTCAAGTCAAAGAAAGCTAAAGACTTAGCTCCAACTTGGCGACGCTCACATCCTCAGACAATATTCTTGAGCTGCTTTAGAACCACAGGCAAACGTTCTGCGTTCACCCTGTGCTGCAAGCATGAGGAAGGGCTGGACTCCTGCCGCCTGCAGCAGACCTCCTCTCGCACGTTTATGGAGTTACCCTTCCAAAGAAAGGTCAGATAAACGTTAGTACCTAAGCCACGCACTCGGGCAGCCACTCAAATCAGCGACCTCTTGCTCCGCTTGCTTTAAATCGCGGTTTCCGCACGCCTGCAAACCCAGGCTCTAGGTTCGACTTACCCAGAAGAAATTCAGTGTGAACCTGTCGCATATACAAGGAAGTGGAACCAACAAAACCAATCACAATTTCAGGCTTTACTCAGCCAGATAAGCCCCTGTGCCACATGAGCTCAGGGTATCATCAACTCTATGTGTTTAGGAAGAGTTATTAAAGCCTCAATGCACTGTCTCCATCGGCTGACAGCAAAGACCTATATTCCAAAAAACAAAGCAAAAAGTAAAAGCTCAAATAATAGCTTTTTGTCATCTTAGCTGGAACACTACTGGATATGAACTAAGCTTAAACTATGTACCAGTACTAAATTGTGGTCTCCAGGAAGTGTGCAAAGAAACCACTTCTAACAGGAGCATTAACTGGAATCAGCACAGTGAGGCTGAAGTGAGAAGAATGTACGCACGGAGCATTTTCGCCTGTTAGAAATCACATTCAGAGTGAAAACCTCCAAATGACTGACACAGTTTCGGAGGAGTTCAGTAGGATGACCCGACATTTCAAAAAGCGAGGCTATTTTCCTCTCTCACACATGTACACAAATGAAGTATCACTTACGACACGCGGGGGAGTTCATCGAGGGAATTCCAAGGAACCAGAACATCGCAGTCTGTATTATACAGTTATGGGAACACCGTAAGATTAGATTTCTATAAGCCAGTTTCTTCTGCAATATAAACATCTGACAACTCTAATCAGATTACACGTGGTTAAGACCTTCCCTTCTTAATATTGCTTTTAGCTGTACTTGCTTGTAATGCCGTCAAAGTATGATACTTCCCAACGGACCAAGCAAGACACTTTTACAGACAAAATCCTTTTATTCAGGACACATTTCCTTCTGACAACTGAATGGAAAAAACTATACTGCCAAAAGACAGATTTCTCTCATACAGGCTGTAACTGGCAGACAGCGAATACCAAGAAAGACTGGCTGCTGGATATCATATATTAAGAAAATGGGTACAACTCTGAGCCAAGACACGTCGCTTTTACACAGATGTGCATGAAGAGGTCCCATTTGGCAGAAAAACGAATCCTTATCTTTAATACAGCACTTGCGCTTACACAAGCCTGTTGTTTGCATTTACTGTAGGTGTAGTTAGCTGTTACAACAAAGCTGAAACTACAATAACTCCCTATGAAACAGCCCGGCTGGTTATTCTCAGCATGACCCGTGAGGGAGCTGAGCACGCCGGAGCGACAGGGTGGGCAGGCAGCTGGCTGCCAGCGCCAGGGCCTCCCGCTCCCCTCCAAAATTCACAGTTCAAAGGGAGGAGAGAGAACTGCAGCCTCACAGGCAAGGCAGCAGAAAGGTCCAAGCACGATTACATGGAGACGTCGTCAGCTCTACGTGGGTATTACCCATCCACTTTATACAACAACAACAAAAAACCAAATAACTCAGGCCTGTCGACAGGGTCATGCAGAGGTGGAACGCTGTTCTGCCATCAGTTCTGAATCCCAGACTGGTCAGGGTGGGAAGGGCCCTCTGGAGCTCCCCCAGTGCCACCCCCTGCCAGAGCAGGGGCACCTCCAGCAGTGGCACAGGACGGCGTCCAGGCGGGTTTGGAATGGCTCCAGAGGGGGAGACTCCCCCACCTCTCTGGGCAGCCTCTGCCACTGCTCTGCCACCCGCACAGCAAAGAAGTCCCTCCTCAGGTTGAGATGGAACTTCCTATGTTCAAGTTTGTGCCCTTTCCCTCTTGTCCTGTCACTGGGCACCACTGGAAAAAGACTTTTCCCATCCCCCGGCACCCTCTCTTTCAGTATTTGTAAGTATTGATAAGAGCCCCCCTCAGTCTTCTCTTCTCCAGACTAAAAAGCCCCACGTCCCTCAGCCTTTCCTCATCAGAAAGATGCTCCAGTCCCCTCAGCATCTCTGTAGCCCTTTGCTGGACCCTCTCCAGCAGTTCCCTGTCCT
>VZSZ01006660.1:116137-149690 GCA_013398815.1 Ibidorhyncha struthersii | reverse complement strand
CAGCCTTCTGGTATGTCAGCCACCCCTCCCAGTTTTGTGTCATCAGCAAACTTGCTGATGGTACACTCTATCCCTTCATCCAGGTCATTGATGAATATACTGAACAGGACTGGACCCAGTACTGACCCCTGGGGAACACCACTTATTACTGACCTCCAACTCGACTCTGCACCACTAATCACAACCCTCTGAGCTCTGTCAGCCACTGTTCAATCCACCCCACTGTCCATTCATCTAACCCACACTTCCTACGCTTGCCTGTGAGGATGATGTGGGAGACGGTGTCGAAAGCCTTGATGAAGTCAAGATAGACAACATCCACTGCCCTCCCCTCATCCACCCACCCCGTCATGCCATCGTAGAAGGCTATCAGATTAGTCAGACATGACTAAACCCGCACACTTTCCATGTCTGTCTGTCTTCGAGAGTTTTTATTTCCACTATTTATTTCCACATGCCAAATTTTAAATCCTTTTTTTTTTTTAAAGGCTGGAAGAAACAAATAGAAGCTACTTGAATTTGCAAATAAGCATTAATTTCAATGGAAAACACTGACAAAATGCCAATTACAGGCTTCACATTCCTGCAGTTATTTTCCCGTATCTAACAGTTCTTTAAAAAGAAGTTCACTTACTTAGCTGTAATATACTGTTTTAAAAAAATATAAATCTCATTGTTTGAAAATAATTCTTGCATTCAAGGTCCTACACCGGAGTAAGACAAAGACTTGAAACTAGGTGGGTTTTTTCCTTTTTGAACTCTACAACAGTTATTTAGTTTAATCATTAAAAAATTTTCCACCATTAACCTCCCAAACATGCTATATAACAAAACAACCAATCAAGCTACAACACAGATGTTTACATTGCTTTTAAGACTATGATAACTCTCTGAAGGCGGGCCTTTAGCACCAACTTGGCAACAGTCTTTCCTCCACCCAGAGTGCCAACGGGTTAGATTGCTAAAAAAGATCAGATATTTCAGGAAACCCAGAGCTAGTTATATATTCTCGTAATCAGCTACAACAAAGGATTTTATTCTTCTTTGAGGGATATCATAGTTACAAAAGGAAGGCAATAAAAGTTTACAATCGTTGCCCAAACTAGCAGGAACAGGAGTGGATTACAAGTCGATGGCTGGATCTCGGCCCAGCATTCAAGCGAAGCCAACAGCAAAGCAAGGACTCGCGTTGCTCGTCCAGGATGAGAAGCTTGGGCCGCTTGCGTGGGAGAAAAGGTCAAACAAACCCGCTGGCCTGAGATAAAGTTTTGTAGTATTGGACTCTGACCTCAGCTTTTAAACCATGCTCAGGTAGGAGCGAGACAGTTTAAACTCATTATTCCGTCAGCCTGCTCCGGTTTGGCACTGAAGAGCTCCCAGAGCAGGGGTGCATCACTGCGGCTCAACAGTCGTTTGACCTTTAAGTCACTTGAAGGGCTGGAGGGCACGGGTTTTTTTGTTTAGCAGTTTTTACTAATTTAAAGCTCTTTTCCAATGCAAAGTTGCTCAAGCTAAAAATGACTAAAGACACAGAAAAGTGCTGTTGATAACTGCTGTTTATTACAGGTCCGTAGATCTCCTGCACGGAGCTCCCTAGGAGGACACCTGCAGCACTCTATAGAGGGCAGAGAGATGATGAAACCATTCCTTCATCCCTCTCCCCAAGAGGAGAGGCTGAGCTCACGCCAACCCCATGACGACTCTCCTGGAGGAACTGGAGCGGTAGGGTAGGACCAACGGCCAACACGTTACCTGTTGTTGGGAATTGTAATCGAAGAGCCCCACGGTGGCTGCGGCTGAGTCCACAGGTACTTGAGTGCCAGAATAATCAAACTGAAGAGGCTCCATGCCAACGTGCTCCATGGGATCCAGAGGGACACTCTGGGACTCGATGTTGGAGAAATCCTCCACCGGCTTGGCACCATTAGTACTCGCCAGCTGGGCTAAGCCCTCTGATCCGTTCTGGTTTGGACCCAGAAGATCTACTTCACTAGCAGAGTTCTGGCAATTACCAGGTGTACGGCTACGCAGAAAGAAAAGACACCCATCACTAAGCATGTCCATTTAATGCTACATCACATAGCATCGATTAACAGCAACAGACACTAGTACTCACCAGAACTGCTTGTAGATGTTGTGATTAAAAGGGAAAAATAAATCAAAGGAGGGTCTGAAATAGGTCCCTAAATTAATCCTACAGAACAATTTATGGATTTAAAAATACAAACAAAAATACCACCCACAAAACCCCCAGCTCCCCTGCCTCAAAGACCTGTTACAGTACAAGTGTAAAAAAATTGTTTCTTTTTTCTCCTCAATTGAGTCAGTCAGTCATAACAAGGCAGGATTTCAGAAACGCCAAAGTTATTTTCTCATAAAGCTATTTGGTAATTATTAACCGTGTGACGCTCTGGCACCGTATCTCACCTGAAACCTTTCTAAAGTAGCTGCCACGGTTTCCTAATTACCTAGCACAAGCGTTGGACTCAAGTGGGAAATGGTTGATCTCAATGCACGGGCCAGCAGGATACACCTCACAGCACATTTGTTTTGCTTTTACAGTCTTCCTACATGTCAACACGAGGCACAGCAGGCAGGTAAGCCAGCAAGAAATACAGATGCATTGATTACCTCGACAGCCCCAGTTTCAGAAGGCTTTAATCTCGAGAGCTACAAGGAACAAGTCCAAAACCTCAACTATAATTTAGGCTAAGTGTATAAGCTGAGTTAACATCTTCAGTAGGTATTTCCATAGGAATCCCTCACAGAGTAATTAAAAACAGGTGTGAAAATAAACCAAGATTTCAATATACTGAACTAGGCCTGCACAGATGAGAGCTATCAGATGTTATCTTCCACCTTCTCACAGTGCTTCGCTGCGTACATTAAAACCTCCTTACGAGACTGTTTCAGTGAGTCAAAGGCTTTTTCACTACAGCGTGGAAAATCTTTCAAAAAAAAAAAATGTTAAGTGTGACTCTGATTAATTATTAACAAATGGTGCACGTACCTGAAGTCTTTAACATCTGCGTCGATTCCATTCTGCACAGGCAAACCATTTGTCTTATCCATCACATCCCCCTCCTCCTTCAGATCTCCTAATTTATCGCCATCAAATGTGCCCTTATTTTTCTTATCCCCTTTGTCATTCTCATCATTCTCTGCATCCCTTGGCCCCTAGGCAAAAGAGACATTATTTTAATAAGCTTAGTTTTCAGATCAATTTTACTTTTATTCCAACATGGTAACAAATCAAAGAAACACGTCACAGTAAAGTCAGTCACTTGCAAACATTAGTTCTTACAAACAAAATGTAAAAAAGCAAAATAGTCAATCATAATTGAAGAAATAAGGGAATTAGTTCTCAGTCTTCCAAGAGAGGTTTTATCTATCTATTCAGTTTCTTCCATGTAGTAAGTAACTCAGGGTTTGCTTCTATAGGCCCTAAAAACCCTACCCCAATATCATTTTTAAGACTACTTATCCAAATCCTCTTTCTAGATGGGACTTTGGCACTTCAAAATTAACTCGGGAACTTTTAAATACGACAGCACGTACTGAAGGGGTATACACTGAATTTACGCCTCCTCAGAAGTCACTGTCTGTGTCAAAGATGCAGTTATTGCCTGGACAAGTGCATGTATTTGAGCAGTACAGGATCACCTCGGTTTTTGGGGAGCATTACTGTGATTTGCACCGTGAATTCCAAGGTACGGCTCATTTAAGAGCACTCAGGTCAATCACTAGCTTGATCATTGGTTCATATGATCCTAAAGCACATTTTTGGNATAATTTCTGTTCTCTTGAGCATTTTATGGGTGGTATTACATCTGCAGCATTCTAGCCCTAATGTCTGCATGTTATTTCACTTGGGAGAAGAATAAAGGGTGATTATGCCAGGGGCAGAGTTTTGAACAACAAAAGGGAGAGGAAAAACAACATAATTTATGATAAAAACCAGCAAGGGGCATATAAACATATTTATCAGAGACAGCTTTGGTGCTGTCACAAGGACAGACATTCAAACCCTGTCTTCCACTTCACTTGAGGGAAAAGTTCTCTGTACATAACAGGGCATTTGAACCCTGTATCAACTAAATCATTTTTCCATTCTCTCAGGGGTGGGGGGGGATTTCCCCCCCTATTTAGAAAAAAAAAAAAGATTATTTTAAAAGCAATCATCTTCTGCTGCTTCTTCTTAAATAAAATTGTGCTTCTGGAATATTAAAGAGGAGACTTGGAAATGCCAATTGTAAAATTTGGAGCCCAATTCTCACCCACACTATGTGACATTCACCAGTAAGACCCTTCATTTCAGAACTGGCACCCTGACCATCAATGCTGAGGAGCAGACACCTCTCTAACCCCCAATTTAGATGATAAATTGGCTCCTTCCACTGATTGTTCATTTCTCAAAAAATCACCTTTCTTAGGCTCGGGGTTCAACAAGGTTAGCAGGTGCCCACTAATGAGAGACAAAAATAAGAGGATGGATGAAGGAAACCGCAAATCAGCTCCCTGAAGAGACGAGCACTGAAGTCAAACAGTAACAAACCTACTCCGCTTTTATGTTTTTCGACAATTCCTGATCTGGCATTTGGCCGGTGAGGGAGAGCTGAAGTGCAGCCCCTTTTCCCCCCTGCAGGGAACGGGGCTTGATTATGCCTCTCTCACCACATCCTTAGATTCCAGGCAGCAGCGACTGTGCTCCCTTCCCCACCCCACGAAGCCCAGTGACTAACGCCATTTCTATGTAGGAAACGATATGTCCTTGAAAGCATTCCCCAGCTGGAGTGGCTTTTGTAGCTACATTACGTTTCTAGCATCATTACATGGAGCTTTTTGTTCTTAGCCAGCAACAAAGCAGCCACGCGCTCATTCAAAAACCACGGGTATATTTGCATACTTTCCCAAAGACAAGCTTAGAAGGGCTGTTACTGCCGTGTGCTTATCCAAAGAACCAGGGAGTGTCAGCAACCTTCACATCCTTTACACCCATCTCCCATGCTGCATCGCCTAAGTCAAGAACAACGGTTAAACTGCTAGCCAACCCGTTTTTAAGAAAGAGAGCTAAACTAAGAGCAAATAAAAAAGAAGAAACATCTGCCTTTAGAAATGGATTAACAAACAAACAAACCAACCAAGCAGCAAATGGAGAAAACAACATAATGGGAACTCAAATGTCAGAATAAGGCACACTTACAAATCCTCCTTTCCTTAGGCAGGAATCTCCAGGAGATGAGCTCAACACATACTCCACCATGCTAACTCCAAGTCCTCCACTCTCTGACCGTGGTGAAAGTACTGAGTTGACTTCACTATTCACATGAAACCCCTGACCAGGTCTTCTCTGAACCATAATCGGTTGGGAAACAGAGTGATCTGGAACAAAAACATGTGTAATTCTTATAAGTAGATCCAACTATTCAAAGGAGGTAAGTCATTAAATATGTACTCTCTAGGGTCTTAATTGTACTAAGAAGTGCCAACTTTTTGACTCTGATGATGCCCATTAGAAAAAGCAGGGTGGCTTTCTCATTTTTTATATACCTACAAGTGCTAACTACATTTAAAGTCTAAAATCATAAAATTTCAGAAATTTAAGTCTCTAAGTAAAGGTTGCAATTAAAAACCAAAGTTCTACATTTTAGTTTTACTAAAACTCTTGCATTAGTACAGTGAAAAAACAGTCAGTCTTGGTTTGTCATTTAAAACATCATCCTACTGTTACACCAGCCTACATCTGGTTTCTCGGTCATATGAACTGCCATCTTCATGTCATGATCAGAGTTTCTCTTAGTGGTTATTTCCTCATGAAAATGTTTATGAGAACTTAATTCTTTCTTCCTCATCCTCTGTCCTCCTGCATCAGCCCCATCCCTTCAGCATCCCTGCAGCACGAGGGTTTGGGATCCAGCCAGAAGAGGTTAAGGATAGATGTCTCCAAGTCCTTACGAGCTCTGCAAAAATTGCTGGCTGGGCAGGAGCAAGTGACCCTACGGTTCCCCAGTGAGGGAAGGGGAGAAGTTCTCCGCTCCTGGCTGCTGACTGGCAATAGTCAGTGAGTCAAAAATAATAGGCAGCAGATACAGCAGTTCCCAGGGGATGGTGGAAGGGACATGCAATGATTCCGATGCTGTAGCTTCCTTATAAAGCAGGCATAAGCTGTCAAGAGAAGTAATTCTATTCTATCACTGCTCCTGGCTACACTTTCCTGCCTTCTCCCTCAAGCCTGCACAAGCATCTATGTGGCCACAAAGTCAAGTGGACTGGGGAGACTTCTCCAGGATAAAGTTAACAAAGAAGAGATAGCAGCTATTTTTAACGCAGATCAATTCCCCGCAGCAGGTTTCATTGCACTGCTGTATAAGTAATCATGCCACCAGGAGGGGAAGAAAGGAGCGGCCTGCAGCAGACAGGACTGCTTCTTTTAGCCATCAGGACTTGGCTTTCAATGCTTTAAAACTGCAACTTCAAGGGAGAGTAGTTAAGAACCAAAGCCATATGGGAGGACTGCAGTGCACACTGTGGACACAGACAGAAAGGAAAGTGGATGGAGCGAAGGGCTTCGTACAGAAAACCAGGCTTCATCCGTTCCACTGTTCATGGAACAAACTAGTCCTCTGGCCAAGGACACCTCCCCACCCCACCCCCAAGTTGTGCTCCTTGCTCCAGGGCAGCAGCCTCCAACAACTGCTCGGCCCATGGCCGTTCTCTTCATTTTAGATGAGTAAAAGGGGAAACTGTGACTTCCCTGACTCACAGACACCATTTCAGGCCGTGGCTCAGGAATAAAGGCCGTAAGGTGCACAGGATTAAGTGAGAATAAACAAAGGAAGAGATGAGACGAAGGGCTTTGACTCATGGAGATTTGTGATCAGGCAGTGTAGGAGGTTACCTCCCCCAGACGTCTACCCTGCCTGGCTGGTGGATGTAACCAGCCCAACAGCAGAGGCAGCAGAGGAGAAAGTCTCCTGCTCAGCCGCTGCTGTTCAGAGTCTGCCTCAGCCCTTTCATCCACACTCAACTTCAGTTTACGTTAATGCAAGCAGGCCCCAAGCGCTGCTGAGGTCTGGCTGCAGGCGCCGCTGGGGAGATCCACTGCAGGAGGGCAAGTCAGACGGCTGGAGGCAGCAGCTCCCCAAAATCTCCCCAGTACCCAGCCAGAGGGCAAGATTCAGCCGATCAGATTTTGAGCAGCTTTATCCCCTTTTCACAGCCATTTTGAAATTTAAAGAGTAAGAAATGCCCTTATCACTATCCCAATACCTTCACTTTAATAAGGGGTATTTTCAGCAGGCAAAAAAACCCACACAACGGTGAAGTTCCCCTAAATCACATCTCCCCTGGAGCTGTCATTTAGAAACTGCACGAGACACTCAGCAGCGCTTAAGGAGCATATTCATTACATATAGAAAGCACAGAAAACAAAAAGTAAAAGGTTAGCATTTCAAATTCAGCACATGCATGTGTTTTTTCTTGCCATTTAACTAACACCAACCTGAACACTCTCCCCTTAAGTTCAAAATAAGGGACAGCCTCTCATCCAAGAACAAAATTCTTGGCAGATACACTTCATCACTACTAATTCAAAACATCACTTTTTTTAAAAATCTTTTTTAAACTGAATGTTGTTGGGTTTTGGTTGTTTGGTTGGTTTAGTATTTAAAAAGCTGCGGGGTCATTTGGTTATTTTTTTTTACTAATCTTGTTCTCTAATATACTTGTAATTCATCCCAAGACAGAAAACACATCAGAAAGTTTAAACTGAAATTTTAATCTAAAATTTTTAAGCAGATAAACATAAGGGTACACATGTTCACATGAGACAATCTTTTTATAACTATGGATACCTTTTAACTCTATCACAAAGCAATGTGGGTTTTTCTGTTAGTTTTCTATTGTGTAAAACAGATGTTTTCAAAAAAATCTTTTAAAAGCTGTGTCATCCAGACTGGCCAGCGCTTTTGAGCAGATGAGTTGCACAATTCTGTATTCAACCCCAACTAAATTAAGTAAATAATTGAGCTACCTGATGTTCCCCAAGCACTGTCTCTCCACTGATCTCCCAGAAATATCCCTTTTGGTCCATCTTTGCTGGAATCATCAGATTCCCAAAACTTTTTACCCGGCAACAGCTGCTGCAATTAAAAAAAAACAAAACAAAACAAAGCATGATTAAAAGAAGTATAAAATGCAAACATAAACCATAAGCGTCTCCCTTTTAAACATGAATCAATCATTAAACACAAACTGATACATGCTTTATAATCAAAATATTTATATACTCCTAGGGTGAAAGCCATACAGCAACTGAGATAATGATTCAATCTCAGCAATCCTCTTACATTCTTAAACGCTTTATGAACCCCACACACGTAAGCACACACATACAATTTACATTCTCCAGCCTCTCAGCATGAGAGCTACTTGCAGGAAAAATATTAGCAGAAAAAACCTGTTCCGATCAGAACATTATCACGACTTCCACCCGAGCTGTGAGGATACCTCTAAAACTACCCAGTGTTTCCAGCACAAATTCTTGCCTTCAGACACTGAGGTTCTGATGCTGGCAGGGACAGAATAGCTCAAGAGGTGCCAAGAGCTCTCGCTTTTCGCTTATTTGATGACTGCTGAGGACTCTCCACGCTATGAAGGTTATTTGCAAACACTAATAGGAGTGAACAGTTCTGGGCCACCGCACCTGCCACGCATGTATTGTTCCTACCGGATGAAAAGAAAGAGGTTACGCACTTACTGAGAACAAGACAGAAAGTCATCCTTGGCTTGAATGAATCCAAGGAAGATTGCTCTGAAGTTCAGAAGACAGCAGAAAGAGCAATGTGCCCTATTTAGCAGATGTATTTTGAAAATACCAGCTTCACCGAGGAAACACCTGCCGTGTGGCATTTATGTATGGCAAGGGGAATTCCGAGCCCTGCTTAAGTGCCTGAGGTGTCAAGCATACAATCTTCAAATTAAATCTTCTGGCTGAATGAGGTGTATGCAATCCAGACAGGAAACAACAGTACATTCAGAGCAAATTAACAAAATAAATGAGCCTTGCCTGCTGAAGTTAGAATAAAACTAAAGAAACTGGAAGATTAACAAGTACTTGCATCTGTTTGAAATTACCATAGAACAAACAAGAATCATCAGATTAGTCAATGTCTCCTATATATTAGAAGTGTTGATAACTCTATACTCCACCAGCAGACATGCAAATTTAAGGCTACAGCATAACTGGGTACATAGGCTGCTGGATGAAGACGAAGCAAGCACACAATTTAAGAGCTCCCAGCTTGCAGCGTACTCTGGTTTAAGACAAACAATCAGGAAAGTTGTGCTCACCATTTCCTTTTTAACTAAAGGAAGATCTGTTTACTCAGAAACGTACCACAAAGCAGGTCTGCACGTATGAGATTAAACCTCAGGTTCAGATATGGGTAACTGGACAGATTACACAGAAGACAGGTATTATAAAGAAAGCAACATCAATTTTACCCAACACCTGATAAGCAGAATTCCTTTCAAATTCTAAAAAAAACAACCCCCAACCAAAACCAGAAAACCACCACAGGTAAGAGAGCAATTACATTCAGCTATTTAACTAACAAAGTTGCTGTTGAGTAAAAGTAACCCTGCTTTTGCGCCCAGATCAGTAGGGAATAAGATCAATCCACGACTTAAACACGGCAGTCGCCTACGAGGGAAAATAAATAAATAAATAAATGCAATCCCTTTGGGAAAAAAAAAAGAGCTCGTCCAGGCACAAGATGGAGGGCAGGCAGGGCGTGCGAGCACCCCGCGGAGCAGGAGCTCTGCTGCTTCAGGGGCTGGCAGTCAAACCTCAAGCTGTACGCAGACCCACAGGTTCTACTGCAGCAGAACCTCACTCCCAGCTCCCGGGCTCACTGCTGCTGTCGGCCCCGAGCAAGGGCTAGCGCGGGGGCACTTCCCAGCTGAACTGAAACTTCTATGCACGCACCCGTGTATCATCTATACCAGCACACCAGAATGCAAAACAAAGCTATCCTCACCTACAAAGGTTGAATCAACATCTCAGATTAACACATAACAGTCAAATTTTAGGATGACGTGAGGCAGTAGCACTCCTCTTGTGCCAAGCACACCAGGAGCCACTTCTGAACCAGCTGAGATCCTCCTACGAGGCTGAAGGCACCGTGCATGTGTGTGCTGTTTGCTGCCATAGCGCTAAACTAAACTTATTTACGGATGAATGTTGCTCAATGAAATTGCAGTTTTTCTTTTACTGAACATACACTTGTATAACATCCTTCCCCCCCAACCTCCTCTTCCAACTTGCAGTAGCCTTCCTCCTACTAATTCAAAACCAAAAATCTTCAGATTAGTTTACAAATTAAGGATGAGATGAGCTCATTCACCGTCTATGCCCGAGCCCAACGCAGTGTACTCCAAAATCCTTCAAAAGTATGTGCACTTCAGCCCCTCCTGGACATACGGACGCTGGTACCTGGGCTCTCCCTAGGGCGGGTTAAATAGCTGCACAAAAAGGGTGAGGGACACGCAGGACTTGTACCCACACTGCCTCGCAGCGTTCATTACAGATGCAGAGTCTAGAATCACAGAAAGGTTTGGGTTGGAAGGAACCTTCAAAGATCATCTAATCCATCCCCCACCCCCCCCATGAGCACGGACATCTCTTTCAGCATCCTTCAGGTTGCTCAAAGCCCCGTTCAACCTGACCTTGAACACTTCCAGCGATGGAGCAGCCACAGCTTCTTTGGGCAACCCGGGCCAGTCTCTCACCACCCTCACTGTAAAGAATTTCTTCCTTGTGTCCAAGAAGTCTCTCCTTCATTTCCCTACAGTCAAATATTCATTCAAAACACTGGCTTTGAGTATCAGAACTTCTCAGTACAGAAACGCCAAACTTTTGTTTTCCCCAGTGTTCGGCACACCATTCATGCCTACAAACTCCGTATCTTGAACACAGTCTGTCCAAGCAAGACCATTTAATTGCCTATTTTCTCGACATTCTCTACATTTTCTCTTCTCATTCTAGTTTCAATCTTTTTGAGCAGCAAGTCATTTTCACCCAAACCTCTCAAAAAGGTTAAAATTTGAAGAAAGCATTTCAATCCAAGTACTAAGCTGCCTCTAGGTTTTTGTTGTCTTCTTCCTGCTGGGAGGACAAGACTCAACTTGTTCTTTTAACTCTCAAACCACTGAGTGGAAAACACAGGGTTTTCCCCAGCTGCTCCTCCTCTGCAACCAGCAGGAGAAATATCATGAAATATCAGCACGTCGCTCACTTTTTAGAAACGTGTTGGTGACACACGGCTTCAAACTGGAAGAGGGGAGATTTAGATTAGATTATCAGGAAGAAATTTTTAACTCTGAGGGCGGTGAGCCCCTGGCGCAGGTTGCCCCGAGAAGCTGTGGCTGCCCCATCCCTGGAGGTGTTCAAGGCCAGGTTGGACGGGGCTTGGAGCAACCTGGGCTGGGGGGAGGTGTCCCTGCCCAGGGCAGGGGGGTAAAACTAGATGGTCTTTAAGGTCCCTTCCAACCCAAACCATTCTATGGTTCTATGATTCTATGACTTTAGGATCTATCATTGCATTGTAAACACAACGTAGGGCTGCTCGTGATTCTCTCAACTGAACGATCAAAGCAGGGAAACTTGCACCGCAGTCCCCTTTTCCGTGAGCCAAAAATAACTCAAGGCAACTGTTAAGGACAAGCAACTCCCATCAGCAAAACCCATTTCAAAACACACAGACTAACCTGTTCCTCCATCTGTACCGTGGGGTTACGTTAAGAAGCTGAAAGCCAAGTCACTGCTCTCTAGTATTTATAAACATAAACACACATCAGGTGTGTTACAATTTCTTTTAAGCTTCTGTCATTCCCATATTTCGTAAAAGGCAGCTCTTTCACTCCCACTGCTGCCACCCCAGCAAAAATAACTACTCTCCTCCTCATTCCATTTCAAGCAATTTTGAAGACAAAAGCAATACGGACTGATTAAACAAAATTTTAGCTGCAACTAAACACTTCTCATTGCCTTTGAGACTACCTTACAGCGTAGAAGGACACAATCCGTTCTGCAGTGACACCTCAAATAAAGGACGAGAAGGGGCATGGGCTCGCACAAAGGAGACAGGAAAGAAGTCAGCAAAACAGTATTTTCCTTTCAAGGCAAGAGCAATCTCTAGTTTACAAGAAAATTAAAACTCCTTTCATAAGCCCTTGAGTTTCCAAAATGTTAATAAGTTTTCCAGAGATACACAAGAAAGCAATGCTGAATTCAAAACTTAGGAAATTTATTTCTACTTTAAGGTAAAAGGCAAAATGGAACTCAAGCAAGAAAATCAAGTATAATGCAAATCTAAGAGGAAATCTGCATCTGTAAACCAGCACAGGAAAGGGCAATAGGGAGCCTAGCAACTGCCTGGGAAGTACAGGCACAGCAATGGGTAATCTCAGTATTTTTAAAGCAATCCTAAAATCTGAAGCAAACACACATAAGGGTTCAGCAGTCACTTCTCCTGAGGAAGGCTGCTGCAGGTAACTAAGTCCAACCTCCCATCTTGATATTAATACTTTGAGGTACTCACTTTCTTGTGAAATACAAACAGTGGCAGCAAAATGAGATTCTTCATTTCTACCATTCAAAAATTTACAACACATTTCCAAACTGGCAGCTCCAGCAGAATTCACCAGAGTAAGGCCAAGCTTTGGCAATACTATGGCTTCAACAGCAACCCCAGGCAAAGGTATCTCCCCCTGGGTGTTCCCCTCAAAGTCCCTCTTTAGGAAAGAACAATCTTTTGCAGGTCCACGGTGCAAACTGGGCAGAGCCCTCGCGAAGAGGGGCCTGCAAACGCGGCTGCTGAAGGCTGGAGGAGGGAAGGGGAGAAGTTTGCAAAGGCACCCTCTGGTCACTCTAAGAAAAAAAATACCTTCCACCAGTTATTGCCAACACAAGTGTGCCGTGTCCCACAAAACACTTTCAAATCTTTGGCCCAGGGCAGTGGTGGAGTCGCCATCCCTGGAGCTATTTAAAAGCCGGGCAGACGTGGTGCTGAGGGACATGGTTTAGTGGTGGGTTTGGCAGTGTTCGGTTGATGGTTGGACTTGATGATCTTCAAGGTCCCTTCCAACTGAGACGATTCTATGATTCTATGATCTTGATGATAACAAAATTATACACTAAAGATGTGGAAAGGGACATCCACAGACACGAGGCAACAGGTTCAGACACGCTTCATGTACAGCTGCATAAACCACATGGACACTCAAAACTGGAAGATAAGGAAAATGAACACTTCATATGAATATGTGTTTATAAGCCACAGCAAGAAGCTATGCTATGAAGGGGACTATACAAAGCAAGCTTTTATTTGTAGTCTGGTTGCTCATGTAAATAAATATTTCAATTTTCCTGACCATAGAAACTGGGTCACTACCACAAAAGGCAGCAAGACCATTTCCTCTGGCTGGACGGCGACTTGAGACTAATTCAGCCCTTGATTATTTTGCCTGCCCTCTACCCCTTTTCTTAAGGGTCTAAACACATCCACATACCACCAAGATCCTGAACAACTGCACCCGAACACCTTCTTACAGCTTTGTAGTGAATCACAGACAAGGATTTGAAAAAATTCTAACGCTTACTATCTCATGCACGCACATCCCCTTACTGCACAAACAACTACAACAAACGCTATAGTTTAATCTTTCCCCCCTTAGAAGGATAAAGTTTCCAACTGGAAGCTCTGTACCACAAACAGAAGAAAAAGAGTATAAACATTTATTTTACATACAGATTCCGGATGTATTTACAGATATCGGGGAGGGCAAACCCAAAAAGCAGTACTAACAGGTGGCAATGGGGGTCCTCGTTCCGTCAAGTTCTGCTCCAACCAAAACTAGAGGTTTAGCAAGCAGTAATCATCTATACCAAGTTATGCAATGGGCCACCAAGACAACAAATTTTTCCTCAGGGAAAGTGGTCAGTTGCAATGGAAAAGAAAAAAAAAAGCCAAACAAAATTATTTTAAGTGAATATCATCCAGTTCTTCAGGTTGGAAATTGAAAAAGAACATGCAGCAGTTCAGAAATAGACTAGTTTATTTGTTCCCCGTTTTTATTAAAATTGACTCTATCTAGTATGAAAATAATCCTTCTAAGCCCTCTTACAGAGGACTTAGAGAGTTAGGCCAATATTCAATTTAGCAGAGCGGGGAGGAGGGGAGGGAACGATTTACACATCAACAAAAGCAGTTCTACAGTCAACAAGTCCAGAGCCTATGCATATAGATCCCACTAAGATGGGATTACGAATTAGACAAATTAAGTAAACTGATCCCCTTCAGACAAGGCAAATATTAAGATAAAAGAAGCCATCTGTGCAGCTGGACAACTCGGTTTATTTGCAGCAACAGGTAGAAGGCAGAGCGTGTATTTACAAGTCACATTTGGACAGCACTGCAAGTTTACAAACACAAAGATGTTATCTACCCTAAAAAAATGTTGCCATCTGAAAAACAAACAAGATAGGGAGGCTGAGCACACAACAAGCAATCCCAGCAGCCGTGCAGTGTAACAGCTCACTGCTGCCCAAGGATGGCTTTCACTCTCCCGTCCCAAAGCACAGGCAGCTTTCTGCCGGCTCAGAGATTAAAACCGGCTTGCTGAAGGGTCTGATTGCACATTAAAAAAAAAACAAACCCAACAAACAAATCTCCATCAGGCCAGGATGGCAAGCTGCTAGGCAATCCAACCGCATTTCACCAACCCCACAGCCGTAAGCTGCCACCTAACCCTCCCCTGGTGCTTCTTGCTCAGGTCTTGGTCCAGTTCTGGTGCTCTGGGACCTTGCACCGCGCCAGCCCGACGTGCCGGCGTAGCTGCTGTGGCACCACTACGCTTCACAAACACGGCTTCCATCTCCCCATTTCTAAAGCCACTTGTACTACGTAAATAAAAACAACTGAACAGAAACATTATTCAAAACTGTCAATACTCCCCAGCCCAGCTGCCGATGAATCATAAATTTATGAGAACACAGTAAAGGCATCATTAGCAGGGAAAGCAGTCATGTGCATTTTTTAGGGTTTAGGCATTTTTTTGGCTTGTTTTTTGGTTATTTTTAAAACCAGATACAAGAATGCCTGGTCCCAATATAACAACCACTCTGCTTAAGAAAAAGAGAGAGGCAAGGCCTTATCTAGGACCTAACCACCTGCATCAAGGGGACATAAATTTGGACATGGTATCACTTCAGCCTTTCCCATTTACGAGATCCACTACAACAAACCCCTGGATATCGTGGCAATTTCACTGTTTGGCCAGACCTACACTAGACTCCAGCGCTAAAACCTGCAGCAGACAGCAGCAGAGAGAACAATAATTAAATTCTCATCAGGTGAAAATGGAAAATACTTCTTACCAGCATTTCTTTTCAAGAGTAGAGCGAGATTGACCGTTAGGCCAGATATTCATACTGCAAAATTTTTGGTCCAATTCCTTACATTTTTGAAGTTAAGGACTTACCAATTGCCTTATGTCTTCATGTTCCCATCCTCCTCCCACCCTCCTGGATTAAGTTCCAGCCAGCGACTCACCCAGCTGCTCTTTTATTCTAGACGCAGGCTTATCTCACAGCATAACCTACTACCAAATCAAGAACGTTGCCGTAGTTCGAAATGCATGTAATGCACTGATGACAAAGACCACCTCGCTGTCTCTCAGCACTGTCCACTATCCCAAAAAGACGCTACACGAATATGCAGTATTGCAAAGCTACAGATAAAGAAGGATTTAAGCAAAGAAAAGCAGATATCCAGCTCTCCGGTCTTGAAGGCCGGAAAAGAAAGAGAACTTGCACAGCTCACATTAAGCCTCAGATAAGTATCACTGCTGTGTGATCAGAGATCTCAGAAGACGGCACGAGCAGCACGGACACACGGTCTATGCGCTAAAGCGGCAAAACCAACCGGCCCCAACGCACGACTTCTGAAACGCCATTCTCTTTCTTCACCAATTGGTAGACACCATTGCTTTTTTACGATTTTCCAGTTCAACATCTCCTGAGAAGGGGAGGTTGATAAAAAAACAGTGAAGACTTCGTTACACTGACACGGCTTGTAGTACAGCTCCAAGATGACCTCCTTCGTTACAGCTAGCAGCCTGGACAAAGTGCTGAAAAAAGGGGGGAGAACAGACACCCCTTTTAGAAGGCTACTTCTGACATTATCGCAAGTATCAATGGCCCACTTTAGAGTGGAGCAAAAGGGTTTTCTGCAGCTCTTCTTTTCAACCTCACACTTGAGAGAGTATTACACTTTGACTCGCCCAGAAATTTCAGGGGGTACAAGGCTGGTTGCAGCAGGGGAGGGTGGGACTTTGAAAATGGCAACAGCCACAAATCAGATGAAAGTTGCAGAGCTTTTAAACTATTCTAAATTTCCCCAGATTAGGATATCTGTCCATCGCCAAACATTATCTATCCTGCTGTCAAAATCCAGACGAGATTTAATCATTTGACAGTGCCCTGTAAAAAAAAAAAAAAAAAAAAAAAAAAGTCTGATGTCTTCAGAGGCACAAACTCCTTAAATCACCAAAATCATGATGAGGCTGCTTACTAAGAAGCAAGAAAACAAGAAGATAAAAAGATAGACTAAATGCATAAACATTCTTTTCCTCATCATTCTCTCCCAGGTTTTTCACTATCAACTCAAGTATGAGATTATTGACACTTCCTGCAGGTAAGGCTCAGAAGACACAACACCAAGAAATACGAATCAAATTCGCTCTCATTTATTTCAGACTTAATTTTTTTCTTAGCACACTGACTTTCTCCATGAGTTTCCTTCCCATTCCAGGAGCGGGAGAAGGGGAGGAAACCATCAGTGTGTGACTAAGACATCTAAACAACAGACAGGGCATGCTGCATCAAATCAAAGCCTGTAGTTGAAGAACATGGTCTTGAAAGCCAATACGCATATCCTGCGGGGATCTCGGTTTACATAGTTCCTTAAATCAGCCAGCTGGATGTATGTTGAAATACCTTAGGAAATACAGAGAAAATTCAATGGATAAAGAAAGGAAACTGTGGGACTAAGGGAGAAAATCCCAAGAGAGATAAGAAAGCGTGTCTTAGCTTGAAGAGAAGGGTGAAATGTCACCTTCCCTGGAAAAAGATGCACCCTCCGGTATGTGGAAAAGCCCAGGGACAAAAGGGTGCCAGCTCCAAAGCTTGCTGTATTGGTCACAAGAAGAAGCGGGGCAGGGGAGAGGTGAGTCATCATTGGAAGGCAAACCTCACATCCTCCAAAAAAACAACAGCAAATTCACCTCTCTCAAGAAATGGCTAAATAAACTGAGTTGGTAAAAATCAGCATATTTAGGAATGCCTTCAGGCATTTAAGCTAACATGACCTAATGCCACCTTAAGTACCAAACAAGTGCTGTAGTTACTCTTAGCATGCTCTCAAAGAGGCTGTACGCTCTGTATCTGAAAATGAACGTCTTGCCCAAGTGAGGTGCTAAAAAAATAATATTCACAGAACATTCACACCCCCGTCATTCCACTGGCATGCTTCATATGGAGGCACATCAGCTGTTTTTCAGCAGCTTTAGATGGATTTTTAATGTCATGTTTTCTCCTTTGTAAATCATTTTCATCTACTCTTAGTCAATAGTCTCAATGTAGGTTAATACAACCTAGAGAAACAGAGATTTTCCTATCAAGTACTGTCAAATTAAAATGCAACTCAGTATTGTGATCTTTCAGAGAAAGAAGGAAAGGAAGAGATGAGAGAAACTAAGTACCGTGAATTCCCTGGGGTCTTTCACCTGAGAGAGGGCGCCTTCTAACAAACCCCACCACACAATAGTCCTGGTTTGCTGTTTTCTCCAAAACAATAAATTTTGGGGTTCTAGGGAACTTTATTTTTTTAATCTGGATTATAAAGATAGGTAACAGAGATAGGATGGACTAACCGTGGAGAAAATAAACTAGTCTGAACTTGACAGACAGGAACGCAAAAAAGAAGGCTCTCCAAACCAACAGACCTGCTGCATTATTAGTATCCTCCTACAAGACATGATTTTCTCATCTCTGTTCTTCCACAAGCCTCTAAAGGGACTGACTATAAAGGAAAAGGGAACAAGACAAGGAAAAGAAGCATTTACATCCAGCTTTCAGGAACCTAACACAGCCAACTACAGTAACTTACAATTCTTTCAAGTCCCCCTGAAAATAGGTAAACTCTCTCTTTCCAAAGGAAACCAATGGCCATCTCCCCCAAACCTGCCACCACCTTACTGTGCTGTGAGATTAAAATAACTCCCGCTGGGTTTCTATAAAGTTAGAACTGAAGGGCCCAATATCTGACAACTCCCTGCTCAGTCCTTTGACCTGTCCGAAGCACTTATCGCTTCTGCAGCCCTGGCTTACGTCGCCCAGCTACTCGAAACGTTAAACACCCTCCTGTGCTTCGTGACAAGAGGCAAAAGGTGGCCAGGAGTGGAAACAGGGCAGCAGACAATGACAGACAACCCACAACATTATGGGGTCTGAGATCACTAGATCCCAAAATAAACATGCTACAAGTATTGTAACACTTGTCACAAGACATATTTCTAACTGTTCTTTTACAACCACCATTTTACTGTTTGATGATACAACAGGTGGAGGGCTTAGCTGTTCCTCCTGCTAAGATGTATTCCAGCCTGACAGGTTTTTATTTTGTTAAAGCGCACACACACACACACTTCACAGTCATAACGGAGAACTCTCACGTTCAGAAGCATTCCAGCAGCCTCAAAACCTGCTATTTATTTTCCTCCTCCCCCTAAAATAAACAGATTTTTTTCTATAGGCCTTTCACTTACCTCTCCCATAGCCCGTCCTTCCAGAGCAAGCGCTTGGAAATCATGATTCAGTTCATCCATGGAACGCACCTATTTATAGATGGGTAAAAAAAAATAAATACATGAGGAAATGCTTATATTTGATTTTATTTTTTATGTTAATCATAGTTTATAGCATTTTTTTCCTGTTACAGACTGAGAGCTACATTCCACATTACAGCATATAACCAGGTTATTGAGCTCCAAAAGATGACTTACCTTTAAAACTCCCAGAAGCTACAATGTTTATAGTGTTAGACTTACACATGCACAAAAAAGGAAAAAGTAGCAATTACTTTTAAGACACACAAAATCTAACGCAACTGCGTTTGCTAAGTGTATTGCTGAGACTAATATTTCACAGCGAGTTGCATGATTTCAAGTGAGGGAGTCAACACGTAAGAGAGCGAGTCAGCATCATTTCATTTCAGGTGAAAAATCAAGTAAAGATTTGTATAAAATAGGCAGATTTCTATTCAAGTTATATCAAAATGAAAGAGAACAACACAACGGCAGAAACAAAAGGTAAATTAAATTAAATATCACCATTTGAAATGGGCGGTAGGGGATGAAGAAAGGAGAGCAAGCAATGCCTGAAGATCAGTTGCAAATTTTAGTTACTATACCCACAACAACATCTCAAAGTGGAACTCCAGAAGCACAAAAACTGAGGTGTAAAACACGTTAAGAACCCCCCTGACGGGGTATGGCCTTCTCCTTACTCTCGAGAGGTTGGGGGTGTGTGGCAGGGCAGCCGCGCAGCTCCCTGGCTGTGCCGGGCACTCCAGGCCCTGCCAGTCCCGGCAGGCGCCCGCGGGCAGGGCAAGAGCGAAGCAGTCCCTGCAGGGTCACGCGGGGCAGAGCTCGGGCACTGCAGGAGCAAGGGGACAGCCTTGGGAGGTGACACTGGCCTTGATCCTCTGGAGGACCTGTAGCTATACCTTTCCTTGCGGTGTTGTGTGATTTTCTGCTTTGAATCATGATTTTATGAAAAACGATTCAACTAGAACAGGAAAAAAGAAGCAATTTAAAACTGTTGGCTAAATAAGTCAGATACGTTGAAAATGCAAGCAAATGCTTCTGATTTTCATTCTCAAACCTCATCCAGGCAAATCCCTGCAGAAGCAGCCACTGAGCACATATACAGAAGCAAAGAAAAAAGAACTACGGACTTGAGGACAAAGCACAGAAGTTCAACCACGTGCCAGGATTCAGACTAAATTATTGCCCTCGTCAGATAACACACCTGTATCAAAGCAGCACATATTACAGCAGCCGCAAACACTTGGGATGGCACATATGCAGTACTACACACCTCCTACTCAGTGTTTACATAGTGCCTGCCACCCATCAGCTCTGATACACCTTTCTGCCACAGCAGGGGTAATAGTTTATAAAACACTTCTTTAGGAGTAATCCACGCACTCGATTTGCTGCAGTCCTTTATGGGCTCTTTTTAACACGCAGTGTTTAGTCATCTCACCACAGAAGACAGAGCATGTTCACTGACCTTAACCCTGACTTCTGATACTCCTGCCACTATTTCCAGCAGAACCAACTCAAGAGTTTGTTGTGATTACGCTTTATTTCTATTTTAAGACAAGATTCAGTAGACCTCATCCAAGAATATCAGATATAATGAAAGCACCATAGATAACCTGCAGAAGGCCCCTCCAGTCTGAATTCTTCTACCATCCTGCGACAACACCACTTTGCAAAAGATTAGTAACATATTGTTAAATTATCTAATACATATTTATGTAATTTGCAAATCTCCAATGGCCAGTCACTCAGAATCACAGTTTAAAAATAAGGTATCCTCTTATTACTGTATCTCAGTTCAAAGTTATTTTCAGTTATGCCTCAGTCTTGCCACCTTCTGTGGTGACGCTTATCTCATCAACTACGAACACACAGAGTAAAAACAGGACTCCACCTTCCAGAAACTATTGCACCGGGCAACACCAAAGACTTTCCTTTACTGTCAACTCCATCTCTGGTCTGCCAGCCAAGATATCTCAGTTGCCTCATGTGAGACAAGTTCATAAGACCAAATCCTTCCGGGAAGCATTTCAAGCTGAATTCATGGAAAGTGCTGCAACCCCCAGACACACTGAGCTACAAAAGCCAAACAGCAGCAAATTATTATTTCAATGAGACATCTGAGGAATAGAGAAACTATACAAAGAGATTCAGTAGGTGACGTTCATTACTCTCACTGCTAAAGCAATGTCCCGGCAAACCACAGACGCAGCCGCAGTGGCACTGATCCAGGACCTGCAGTGCTGGGGAAAGTGCTAGTGGAGAACCAGAGGCTACGTAGTGCATGTCCCCAAATTCGCCAAAGCAAATAAACTCCCAAAGGTGGCTGTTGCGCTATGGGAACCTCAAAACAAAGCTGCTAGAAAGATACAATCATTGCGTTCCTAGCATAAATCAAAAGGATATTAAGAGACATTTGTGTTTTGATTTAGTCACATCCCAGCCCCATCAACTCCTCGCTGCCAAGCTGAGCTCCCTCGTGGCCTCAGTTGCACTAACATCCCTGGTGAGAGCCCCCTGCAGAGCATGCCAGCAGCTTCTGAACAAGAACAAACTCCTCTTTTCAGCCCCTTCTCTCACCCTTCCTTATGGTACTTCAGCATGTTATAAGGTCATCCTTATTCCACCAAACATTTATAAAAATTCTAGAATCATGTATTTTATTTGTTCACATTAGATGCAAGAACATTTTCACGATGTGTTGCTCAAGTATTTGTCTTGAGTAGAAAAATGTGTTATCATCTTGTTAAACTAATTACAGCAGCACAAATATGTGATTTACAACCACATGTGAAGCCGTGCTCCCATGCTGGCCTGAATTCTTGCTGGAGAAGCTAGAGCTAGTGTAACTAAAAATGACATCATCTCCAACATGGTCAACGCCTTTAACGCAAGTTCATGATCCTCCACCAGAAACCACAACAATTTAGCAATTCCTTTTGCTCTAAGAGCTCCAGTCAGTAAACCTACATAGCTCTCCTCAGTGTTGACCATTTGTCCCTTTCCAGTGTGGAGAAGTATGTTTGTCTTCAAAGGATGCCGTGACAATTGATTACTACAGAGGTGATACAGAGACCAAGACGAGTGGTAAAGGACAAAAAGCAGGATAAACATGAAAGCAAAGCACACTCCAGCTTCTTCATACTGGGTTGGTTGAATTGCGCACCTAACGGAGTGCTATTATCTTCACTCTTCTCTTAAGGGTCTGAAGGAAGCTGCCCTTCAAACATGGCTTAGTTTGCCAATCACCATCCCAGCCTCCCCTGCTAAATGATACACAGTGGAAACAGGCAGCCTCCATCTCCTTCTCAAATATGCTCCGCTCCAGTGACTATCAAAAGCAAAAAAATAATACTGGCTTCTCTACCTGCTATCAGAGGTCAAGTAATGGAAGAAATTATTCATTACTGACATTTAAGTCATACCCCACCTCATCGCTCTTTCATCAATCCTAACAATTATGGATAAACATTTTCTAAATCAGGTCTTCGTGCCCGACTTTCAAGCACTGTGTGCTCAGACTGTATATAATCACCAATCCTGAGGCCCTTTCTCTCAGTCATGTAGTTCCTTTATCTCCACTGATTTATTTGTTTGTAATACAGGCTAGTTTATTATTCAGTAGTCAAAGACTGTACTCAAAAGGTCCTCTTCTCGTTTCCCGCTTCTATAATACTAAATAGCAATACCTCTTCACCTCGTTTTCTTTCACGGTATGCACAAATATCACGGGGCTCCTTCATTTCCCTTTGAAAGAAGAACAAACAGCTTCTGAAACACCAGACCGTAAAGCCAGAGTCATGACTTCCTACACCTCAGTATTCCAAAAGACAGGCAATACTCTGAAATGGTAATTAAGCGATATAAATGGTCTAACGCCTCGTCGGCATCGATTCCTGTTAACTGTCACTGACCTATAACAAACACAGACACGTAGAGCAGAGTCACGATGGTGTAAACACTAGACACAAGGAGGTCCACAGAGAAAGAACTTCTTCACAGATGAGCGCTAACGTCAATGAGATTTGATTACCATAAAAAAATGGTTCACCACTGAAGCAGGGTTTTGAAAGAAATCCAGAAGACAACGCCAAGATAAATTGGCTGTACAAGGAAGCAATGCCCTGACATCTGGATACGACATGACAACCTGCTTCCTTGAAAGAAGAGGTGATCTCGAGAAATATCAGGAATCCCAGGAAGAAGGGTCAGCGGCAGTCCCAATCGCTTCCTAAGTGAGCCAACAAAACCTGACTCCTGCTCTCAGCCAGCCGCACTCCTCAGTCGCAGCCTCTGCCGGACATGCAGCCTCTGCAGGGAGAAATGTGAAGGGCACATCCTCAGCAAGGACCAAGAACAGCCCTCCCTACCTTCCTGTCAAGAGCACTCATTCTTTCTGATAAGGCAGAAAGCCAGCAAGCTTGCTTTTGAAGGCTGCTTAACGAAATTAAGGCTCTACATCAGCAACACTGCTACCAAATAAGGGTCGCAAAGCAATTTCATTGCACACGAACACTCCTCCCCTTCACATTAAGTGCTGTGTGTGCACTCAGGAATTATGTAAATCTCACCAAAATTAATGAGAATCTCATTCAAGAAGAGTAATTTCCACGCACGCTAATATATGAATGTATGTCACTATAACACACTCCAGCTTATAGCCACTTCACTGACTCATAAATAATTTCCTGCCTTCACAGCAAAAGCGCATCCCCCAGAGCGGACTCCCCCAGTGCACGAACTACTGGCCACGCCGAGAAACCAGAGCAAACCCTCCGGACTGCTTCGCTTCACCAAGGCTGAAGTCAATTCAGTCTCTCAAAAGCCCTCTTAACCAATTTTCACCTTTGCTCTGAAAAACAGGTGCTAAAGCGAGAGACAGCTATATTACTCATCACACAGTCACTCTAGGTCAGACCTCCAAATCTTATTTTCAGTCTCCTGAATAAAATCCCTCAGACTCATACACGCTGAGGCTTACAGACGCCTTTCTTCCAAAGTTTCAACAGCGGATACCCACCACCTATTTTAGAGAGGCCAAGACAAGACACAGAATGTGTTCTGCTCTCACCTACCGCAGACTGCAGCAACGCAAACTGATTTCTCTCTAGGGCAGCGGCCACTTTCAAACCTCAGCCTCCCACACAGCACAAGAGCTTCTCAGCAGCTCTGCATCGAATGTATTCACTGTGGATTTTCCAACCCCTCAAGCAGCTCACAGCTAATTTTTGCTAGGGAGCCATCTTACACAGGACAATCACACTTTTCTTTTTTTTTTTAAATAAGATTGGAGGGCTTCACCATTGCAAAACTCAATGACAGCAACTCAGAAGCAAATGCTTTCCTGGTCCCAAAGCTACAGACACTAGTCCTTGTCCGCATCTGGAACACTTTTGAATTTATATAGATATACCAGAAATAGAGAAAGACAATATCCCAGCAGCTAAAGATGTTCTATGCACTGGTACCATTTGGTACTGGACCTGCTGTTTCCCTACCACACCACAAACCCAGGTGAGCCATTTTCTCTGCCTCTGAGCACCCACCCCCACCCCCCCCCAAACATACTCGGTCACAGATACAGCCAGTATTTAGAAGTTTTGGAAGCTGTCTCGTATAGAAGAGCAAAGCAGACTCAGGTGATCATCTTGGGCACCACCAAAGACCCAAGAGTCTGGATCAGCGGCCAGAGAGGGTGAGAGTGGAGGGAACAACTCACAGACAAAGACCAGGACCTGTCACACCTGTAACAAACCATCCCAAAACAGGGGCTGACGTCCCCTGTGCTGAAAAGCCGCAACGCAGCAAAGAACAAGCAGGGAAACCTGCAAAAGCACCAGCATGCCCGCCAAAAGCAGCAATAAACCCCAGCACCTGCGAGGACATGCTGCACCGCTGGTGCTGAAAGCCCCAGTTAATTTTAACCTAGCAAACACCAAGGCCCACAGGGCTAAACGGCACTTGTCAAAAGGAATTCTGCAGTCAGTTAAATTAACGGGAACCGGGGCCCCGAACTGTCCTTATGATTACTAAACAGGGATTTGAAGGACCTAACAAATTAACGTGAGAGCAACAGTATATTTACCTTTCACATTTCCAGTACCGTATTTTTTATTCCAGAATAATCCAAGGGTTTTTCCTAAACTGATAGCTACCAGCAAAGTAGTTGAATTGTAATTTTAGGTAAATACTAATGTCAATAATCAGTGTTAATACTGCACCTTATATTAAGCAAATATGGTTGCTAATATGACCTTTAAATATAAATTCAAAATGTAATACTGTATCACATCTCATGGTCTGCAGGTGTCTCAGGGGATTGTACACTAGCCTTATATATTAAGGAATCCTCGTTTATGTAGAATTTATATTCACCTAGACAGACACACAGCAAAACTATCAAAGGCTAAATTTCACTCTTAATCACAAAGGTTTTTTTCTTCCTCCTTATGCAAGTGATGTTGCCCAGTAAGAGAAAGGACAGGTGGAATTAAACAAAGAAAAAAGCCAAACATACAGGAGAAAAACGAGCAAATAAGCCAACTGGAAAAGTCCTTAGGAGAAAAAGAAGCTGAGAAATATTCTAGCTGATACCTAAAAACCTTGTCTCTAAAAGTGCACTGTAAAGCCTGAGGGTTTATGATTTTTATTTTATTGTTTGATGTTGGACAACAGATCAAGTATCTGCATTTATTAGCAGTAATAGCGACTGAAGAGGGTTTAAACTATCTGTTTCTATTAAGTCAATTATGTTAAATAGGGTAACCAAAGCAAACTGGAAGGCTGCTTCTGTAAGCCTCAGCTCTCCCTCCCGTTTCTCCATTTCCCCTCTCCCTAACGCCGCTCCCCACATGGCCCCATCTCAAAGGCTGCACCTCTCCTTCCCCAAACATGTTCTGACACCAGGATCTACCCAGCCCTCACTTCTCACTCCCTTAGGTTACAGCACTTAGTCTCCCACTGCCCCTCTCCTCCAATTCTACTTGTGACCAGGAGACAAAACACCCCCAGGAGAGCATCTGCTAAAACGGAGGTAGGATGGGCACTCCAAAGACAGGATTTCATGAAGTTGGAACATGTAAACAGCCACTTTCAAAATTTCTTTGATCTGCAGCAAATTACAGAGCCTACTGCAGGCTTCAGTCCTGCCAGCCAAGCAAACAAACTCCGGGGTATCCCAGAGATACTACCATAAGGAGTTCTGGGGGAAGCACCCTAAACTCATCTGCCACCCTGGCAAACAAAAGCAGGGGCAAGGGCCGGGTGCTGGGACCACAAATCCATGGGAAGGGCTCACTCCTCAGTCTCAGCTGATGCTGGTTGTGCTCCCGGCAAGCTTGGAGAGAGAGAGCGCTCCCACAATCTCAGCTCTGCACAAGCTTCATGGGACCACACTCCTCACCTTGCTATGAGACCACTTGTTCTGCTTTTCTACTCCTGCAGAGTAATGCGGGAAATCGTGTTACCATTGTACTTGTCAGGATAGATCCAAATGTTACAATTTCCCACCTCCTAAGGTCAAATTGTCTGTTTCTGTGAGAAGACAAGAGATGAGATATTCCAAGTTCTCCCCTGCTCGCAGTGGCACATTAGCAGCACTGCTTACCTAAAGTACCTCAAAAGTCTGATTATTACTTGGATATTTATTTATTTTTAACTCATGTGTGCTCTGCAAGTGTGAAAAGGCAAGTGTCATATATAGTTTCCATCCACTAGGCACCCACATTTTAAGTTTTGCTGAATTTGTAATAGAAAAAAAAAATCTACAAAATTTTTATATTTTCTAGAAAAATATTCCTCAAAAAATGGTCAACATTACTACAAGAACACAGCGACTGAGGCAGTAAGAACAAGAAATACCAAAAACATTCAGGTTCCTGCCTGAATAAAACATCCTTAGAATGAAGAGGAGGGGGAAAAAAAAATATATATATATAGCTGGTTGAACAGCCTAAATACTTTGTAGCACTTGATTTATATACTCACAAGTTGTTAAAGCCTTTTAAATTAACCAAAGGTTTACAAATTTCAGATGGAAACAAATGCCTCCTACTCAGCTGTGGGAGACTGCCTGTGTTTGTCTTGTTTGAACAGCTCACGTAGCACGTTATTTAAAAACTATCTACCCTGCCTGCATACACACACATACATACAGTAACTAGGAGAGGAAAAAAGAGTATTTACCAGCTGACAATAAGAAAAGCACCGCACACTATCAGCCACAGGCTCGCCACTAACAACTAGATCCGGGGTTAAAATACGTTGTTCCATCGACTGATTACAGCACTATTTTTAGTCCTCTCCTATAACAATAGTCGGTAAAGAAAGAATGTGAAGTCACAAGTATTAGACAGGATTAGGTGGTTTAACTACTATTTTTGTAGTAAAGGATTCATCATTAGAATTGCTACTACCATTAGCATTCAAAGCAAAAAGCTATTGAAAGTGCAGATTGGCTAATGCTTTACATGGCATTTATCCAAGATGATTAATGATTCAGGGTCCAGAAATAAATGCAAGAAAGGCGGCCTTTCAGAGTGGCTCGGCTTAGTTAGCTAATTATGTTTTTCCTCAGATTTTATTCACTGAGGGAAGTGCTTCATTAACGTGGAATTTAGGTTACCCTGCGATGTCTCGGCCACATATTGTTGGGGTATAGACTTCCAAAATACTGGATTACAGAAGAATCAACCTTCATTTTGCCCTGCCGGAGCTGGCAATACCTTGGGAAAATTCTCTTCTGCTTCCCAGATGTGTGTCTGGATCAATGCTGTTGCGCAAGCACTCAGGGCTACACTTAGATCTGGCTCATTTGACCCCACCTCGTTTCACTCCCACCCTTACTCTGACCTTCTGAGGTCTAAATTCAGAGGGGAAAAGGTGTAAAGAAGGGACGCAGCAATGTCTCAATGCAGTGCCAAGCTCAGTGCTTCTGTCAGAAACAGCTGCGAGTGGCCCCATGCCACACCGACTGGTGGCAGCAGGGTGAAGGTCTAATTTGAAGGTTTAGTAACAGTCAAGTTTCACCCCAGTGCAGAATCAAGGCCTGAAGCACAGCTTCAGTACAGGGTAAGTAATGCGGCCAGATGCTCCCAATAAAAACAACTGCCCTGGAACAAAAGTTACCCTTAACAAAGGAAGAGGAGTAACACGATATCTGCAAGCAGATCGCTTGACGGGAGGGAGTGCAGCATCACATGATATCCGCACACAAAGGCAAGTTTGTTCATCGCAGACCCGCAAGATCATCATTCAGAGAACACAGCTTTCAAATCGTCTCAGCATACACCTAAAAGCAAGTTTTTGGACACAGGCAACACTAGATTCAATGCCCCGGAATAGCTCTCTGTTAAGGATATTTCCAATCAGCAGTCGAAATTAACTGTGCCAGTTTGCAAGGAAGAAGCTACTGTGGATGGATTATATGGCTTGTATCTTATGTAAAGCTTCAGCCATTTACAAAAATGCTACGAGTATCACAACCTCTTCTGCAGAAGCGCAGATAGGTCACACCAACTCAGCAAACCACAAAAGAGCTGATAAGGGAAAAAGCAAAGTTGGAGAGAGGGAAGAAAACAAGCAGAAGCTATGCTCTAATAAAGGTCTGTTCAAAACACACTCGAGTGCAATATATTAACTGAAATAATTGAAGTCTTCTTGAAGCATTGAAATTTGCAAATTCAACAGTGTGAAAATCTCTTTGCTTTTCCTGAGCAAGCAGCACAGCAAGGAAGCAGCGTACAAAGGCGATATAGCACAGAGAAATCCCAAAGCCAGCACATGTCAGGTTGCTTGTGCCATCCCAACTACAGCTAGGTATCTTGCAACTGCCTGTCAGGGACAGCAAAACCTACGGATTCAGAGGCGGCACATTCTACAACTAAGTTTCTGAAGATTTCAGGGTGGTTTTTCTCCCCTGTACAAGAGAAGGATTTTCCAATATCCAACCTTAAATATCCAACTTAGGCAATCTACTCACACTCCTTCTATCTCAGGAGGAGTTTTCAAAGGGCAATGTAAAGCAGTAAACTAAATTAAATGTTCCAATTCCCCTCCCCCAAGATAACCCTTTACTATAGAGAAATCTCTGCAAAACAAATCAGCCAAACCAGACGTTTCATTTTGGCAAGGCATTATGTTCTAAATTATCCAGGTATCAAGTTAGCTCAGCCATTTCAGTGTCAATGTAAGAAAAGCCTTAACTAGTTTACTGTGATACAAGGCAGTACCCATTAAAATTCAACCGATTTAATGAAACATACATCAGAAAAAGATCTTCAAGAACAGAGCCATGTGTGCTATCACATGCTGTACATGAGTAAGGATTCACTTCCATGCCTTCAACTCTAGCACAGACAACAAACCAGCTTATTCGGACCACAGCAGCCCTCATACACTACGCGCTTTCCATAGGCAGCTCAGGAAATCTCTGTCCTGAAGAGTTAATTGTCACTTAAATGGGATTTCACTTTGGAAGAATGAAACTAGGGCTTCTGCTTCCTTTGCTTCCAGGATCTTTTTAGAGGACCCTGCCATAACTTTAAGGCAAACTCTGGTCATGGTGCCTGCCAACAGGCCCCAAGCATTGTCACACAACATCAAATCCAGACACTTTCACAGCAGCAAGTGGCATAGTTTGAGTAGCTGCGCTCTTAGAAGGACAGCTGCCAGGAGAATTACCTTCTGTCTCCATTTGAATTCAAGTTCCCAGTTAAGAAGTTCTATGGTCATGTTGCCAAAAGGCAAAACTGAGCATAAAATCCAGTCCCAGCCCTGTTGCTCTCACTATTCTTCACCAACTATACGCGAAAAATTCCCCACATTCAACAAGATGATCCCTGCAGAGTTCTATTGTCTCAAATTATTAATTAAACATGCTCTCAAAGAAAGCAAATGCCTAAAATCATTTGCTTCTACTAAGAAACTCCCATATTACCCTAACTGCAATTCAGACAGTCTAAGTATAATATTCACTGTAATTCAGAAGGGACCACCACCAAAGAAACTCTCTCTTCACTCCCGTTCAAGAACACACATGTATGCACAAGCCACAAGAGACCACATCCCAGGAAACTCAGCCAATTTTCCTAAAAACCTGCTCAGCGTTGATAACTTATCCCAGCTGAATATCTTGACCATCTTTTCGTTCCCCTCAGGAGTAGCAGACGGCTGTTTGGATTTGTAATGAGATATGCAACCTTTCATAGCCAAGACATCCAACCTAGGCCATTACTCATCAGGAGTCATCTTCTACCTCTTCACTCACCTACGTTCTGACCTCTACCAATTTTTTTTGCAGGATAAACAGCATACCAACACCCTAGTGCAGCCAGCGTACTGTCTGCCCAAAAAGGCTGAAGACTAACCGGGCATCGTAGATGAACAACGGCCTAAACCTCTTCAGTTTGAATCTTAGAATTACCGGTGGACATTGAACCTCAACCTCATCTTGCTTCTTTCTGTGGCTAAAAAGAGAAGACTACTTTTTGTAGTCACAACTTGGCTGATGGAAGCGTCTTCCATGTAAAGTTTGGTGATTAAGTATTTGTAGCTGCAGACAGCTGGAAGTTTGCTTAGGAGTTCAGAGATTCCCAGCTAGAAAAAAAAGGCCGATTTCACCATTACTTCAGTGTCTGCAAGAACAAAGAGGAATTCATAATATATGCTATTTGTGTGGATAGCGTACCTTTGATACCTAAATATGCAGAATCACAGTAGCATCTTTAATTGCTTGATTTTCTATAAAAACTTGCCCCTCCACCGCATTCTGGAGAAGGGAAAAATGCAAAGGGAAAAGAAAGTTTCTAGGTAAAATACAAAAAGGACCAGCATTTTCCTGCTGTTCACAACAAGAGGACACTACTTCCTTGAGTGCAGAGAAACTTTTGCTTAAGTCACTCTTAGTAAAGCCATTCACAGCTAAATTCTCTGAGTTGCTAGTCAAAGTACGAACAAATGACAAGAAGGAAGGGTCAGCGCAATAAGAAATGAAAAGCAAGGCCCCTGTAAATAAGTTCTGACCCACAACACTCACAGCTATTTAATAACACATGATGAAATGCTATCATTTGGTAAAAATCACTGGAGTATTATCACCAACAGACGGAGACAGATGTCTGTCTACATATGTAACAAAGAAGAAACTGGGATTCAACAATTAAAAAAATCCCTCTACCTTTAATCACGACCTCCGAAGCTCTAGGCAGGCATTAACCTGTATTACCCTATAATTATTTTTTCTGACTTTCCATTATCTTTTAGCTACTGAGTTTCCTAGCCAGTCTTCAAGGCAACAAGGCAAGGGCCCTCATCACATTATCTTGGAAAGTCTAAAATCAAACATACAGCAATACAAGTTTACCTATATGAAATTGAGACTTAGCAGACATCCATAATGTTTCTCCCCTTCTCTGCATGTCCCAGCACTTCCTTCCACTTCTACTCTTGCAGGACAAATTCAATTCTACCCCGGTTGAGCCCAAACCAAATTAAATCATTTTGTATGCATAAGATTAGTTCCTGCTCCAAGGAATTTATAACTTCAGAAGTAGATGCAGAGGTGGCCAAAAAGTCAAATGGAATGGCAGTATTAGGATTACGTATATCCTGAAGTCTGCTTCCCATGAGTAAAACCCCAAGGCAAACAGATAACCATGCAAAAAGAGGCACTCAAGAAAGGCTGAAGCAATAAACACATAGATAAAACTGCCCAGCAATCACTGGAGTATACGGTATGAAATAAAAAGGTTACTGCCCCATCTCAGAGTTGACTTCGAAGAAATTAAACACAAAGATTGGTTTAAAGATGCATACTGAACACAAAACATCAGAACTATGTGACAAATACATTACAGCCGATGTCAAAACCAGCAGCAAGTAGACCAGGTAAGTTCCCAACGTTAATTATATTATAGCAAGTATTTCTTGAGCTTCAGGTCACAGAACACGTGTGAGGAAATCAGAGAAAGCATCACACAGAACCTCGTGAGCTTAATCCTGCAGGTATATTTTGTCCATTCTCAGAAGCATTCTGCCTCCAAAGAACATATGCATTAGTTTTTTAAAGTTCATTTAAAACTAGTGTAAGTTAATGAGTTTTTCTTTCATTAAGTGGTACATTTATTAGTATCATTTCATTCAAGACATTACTGAAGAAAATCAAGCTGAGCAAGAGCAACACATCTACTGACATCAGAGCAAGTCTCTGTAAGAGGTAGGATTCTTCTCTTCGAGTGAAAGTTTAAGCCTTCTGGTTATTAAACACAGTAAAAGAAGTTTAAGTACCAGTGCAATTTTTAATGACTGCAGGATTTGGGTGTCCCGTACCTGCCCCCTCCCCATCTCCAGTGAGTTTTGTTGTCTTTGCTTTTAGGGATTTTCAGAGAAAGTATGAGTTGGAAAGGGAAAAAAAAAAAAAAAAAATCAAGACTTTTATGATGTTCATTTTAATTCATGAAGTCATCTTTCCACAAAATGTCCAAACAATAGCAGTTCCAGGCTAAACACCTCCACACCAGACCGCATGATGGCTTTTATTTGAAAAACCTAAAAGTTTTAGCCTTTCAGTAAGAAATTTCTGCTTATTGTTTCTCACACAACTTAAAGTGCATTAAGATCTCTTCCATCAACGTCTCTTGAAAGAAGTTTTACATTTAGCGACTGAAAACTTGGATAGTTCACAGAAAAAATTGCATCTTATTTCAATGCAGTTACTTCCTTTAAAGTGATAACTAAATACTACATTTCCACATAAGGGAATACGAATATTCTTCTAGCTGCTTAGTTCATATTGCCATATTTTATGTGCTTTTTCTTCCAGAATAAATTAACAGGGCAGTTGGGTTTACTTCTTTGTTGATGTACACACTGACTTCAGTGAGGTTGCAAAATTCACTGCAATGTTTGCTTTTAAATGGTCCGGATGGCAACACATCCCCTGGGGAGTCACAGCAGAGGAACAAGCCCTTGTTCGCTTTTATTTCAAAAACTAGAGGCAGGAGATATCCATAAAGGTTGCAAAAGCTTTCTGTCTGCTGCTCTGACAGTATTTGGGGAAATCATTCGTTTTTAAAATGCGCTTACACTTAACTTCTGCTCCCTTAGCAGAGGAAGCACATCTTCTTTGACGACTTACTTACAGGTCACAGACAGAAAGCTAGAGTGAGTCATGCGCTCATTTAACTCACAGCACATCTGACAATGCAACTACTGAAAAGACTTCTAGTAAACACTACTACCAGACACGTTTTTGCCCATTACCCTTTTAGAAACGTTAAGTCGCTGTAAGAAGTTAGCCATGTTTCTAAAAGCACCGTTTCATGACATTCTTAAAGCTGTTCTCTTCTCAGTTCAGCTGAGCACATTAATAGCACCTTCTCCTCCCAATTATAACCAGAAAAGCCCAAACCCAAAACCCCAAAACAAACAAGCAAAGAAACCCAGGAAAACACATTACCAGCAACTTCCAGAACTGTGTTTTTCAATATTGGGAATGGTAAAAGCTCAACCTACATGCATTGGCAGTTTTGTAATACCATTACATAAGAATTATTTAACTACAGCAACAGATTTGAAAAACAGCAGCAGTGACTGCTACGCTGGTTCA
>VZSZ01006660.1:96271-110870 GCA_013398815.1 Ibidorhyncha struthersii | reverse complement strand
TCCTCCATCCACCCCGGGGCCTGCTCGCACCAAGGTGATGAAGAACCGCACCAGAGGCACGAAGCGCAGGCAGGGAGAGCTGCTCTTCCTCACCCTGCACCCTTACAGGCCCAGCGCCAGCAGTCAGGCACAATTTTGGGGGGGGGTCCCTTCATGTCCGTCCCCCCCCCCCATTCCCCTTCCCCACAAAGGCAGGGCTGCGGGGGAACTACACACCCCAGTCTGCGCCGCTCTGGCGCCGGCCAGGCTCGCAGTCTGGACATTAAAACAAAGCGCTGTACTCTGGGAGCGGTAGTTTCTGCCATAACTCCTCCATGTTAAAGGGACAGCTCGTTCGGGAGCGGCCGCTGTTGGTTTTGTGCACCCTCCTGCATCGGGGTGTTGGGCTCCTGTGTTTTGGGGGGGACTTAGCGCTTGCACCAGATGCTTACATGTAATGTTTTCTCTCCCTCTTGGCCAGGCAGGAGAAGCACGCATGAAAAACGGGAGGAAACTGCCGTGGCAGGGCAGCGGCTCGGGGCATGCCCTCGCATGCACACAGAGAGCAAACAAGCAGCGGCCCAGCACAACAGCGGCTGCAGCGTTTCAAAGGGTTTCGGCAGCCGACCGTGTCCCGCAGACTGCACAGGGATCGGCGAGAGATTTCCCTGAAGTCTGAGCTTTTGTGGGCGAAGCAAGCGGGTTGTGGTTTCAGGTACAAGAAGTTACTTCAAGCCTGCGTTATCACAGTCATTAAAGCATAAGCAGGGCCGGATCCAGCTGACATCTGGCTGTGTGGCTTGCATCCATTTTCTCCCCAAAAGGGCTGCTGGGTTGATGGGTGTCTCTGCTGCCATGCTGTCTTTTCCAGGTGCCTGTGCCGTGATGGAGCGTGCAGCCCAGCCAGCTGGGGCTTGCGGGGAAGCGCGGCCTCGCCCCGGCCATGCTCCAAAACCCTGGGGAAATACAGCTCATGGCTGCAGCCTGGGAGGTGCTGAGTACCCGAGGCCGGGCATGACAGGGGACCTTCAGGATAAAGAGTTAGCAAAGGCTTTCGCTGTTGCTGCTGGTTTTTAAGCCAAGCCTTGCACAGCCACCCAAAGCTTTCTTCGGCCAGCAGCAGCATGGCTTATTTGACCCGGCAAAACCCCGCTGTGATAAACTCAGCTCTGCTGGGTTCAGCTGTCCGCACCGCAGCAGTGTGTTGCCCAAACGCGTGTGTGGCACTTGGCATGGACCCCCCCCTGCCCTGCTGCCACGTAGCCCAGCCGGGCCCTGAGCACCCCAGGAACGGCTGTGGTGTGGATCCTGTGCAACAAGTAGCTCCTGTTAGCGAGGCCTAACCCCCCCAGGCTCTTCACTGGAATAGGAATATCAGCAGGTTTTTCTGGCGAGTGTCCCTAACGCAGATGCAGCTTATTCTGCTGAGCTGCGCTGCCCTGTTACAAGGAAACTGCCTTGGTGACACAGTTAGCCCGTCAGAAACACACTTGTGAGGTGAGGTTGAATCAATTCTCCACCTTCCAGCTGGCAGAGCCCTTAACCTGGCTCTGCTGTGCTGTAGTGGACCATGCAACGTCCCCAAAACGCTGCTGGTGTGAGCAATGCCAACCTCTTGGTGTAGCAGAGACGTGAATAGTGAAACTGTGTCGTCTTGGCACTGGAGCAAATAAATCTGTCCAGACACACTTCTCCTTTGGTTGAATTCTGCAACATGTCCTGAACGTCCTGGGCTGGTACAAGGCATCAGCGCTGACTCTTGGGTGACGAATCTTTGGGCTGCGAAACGTGAGAGGTCAGGAGCTCTTTCCCACAGCGTGTCCTCACTGTGGAGCCCCGGGGAAGGAGGGCTGGCAGGTCCCTACCTGTTTCTGCTGGCCAGGTTTTGGGGTGCTGTGCTTGCAAACTGGCAACCTCAGCACCCCACCTTGCTGGTGGGGCCGCCTGGCCCCGAGCTATCGTGCTGGCGGTACCACAGAGGTCCCCAAGCTGCGCTGACCCTCCGCTGTGAGCCAGAGATAACAGCTACGCTGCGGCGGGTTGCAGCACACACCCAGGCTGTTTGCTGACACTAGAAACATGGTTTCTGTTAATTATACCTGGGATAATTACATTTATACCAGTATAATGAGAGGGGGAGGGAAGGAGTCCTCCTGTGGATGAAGTATTAGTGGTTAAAACCCGCTTATGCCAGTTAGTTTATTCAGTTTAGGAAGAAAGGCACAGAGAAATGGCACGTGGGGACACGCAGCCCTGTGGCTACGGGACTGAGTTGGAGTTTGGGTCTCACCTCCAGCACCCCCGTCCCTCCCGCAGCCTCTTCTGCCTCCTACCACTGCTGTCCTTGCCCTTGCCCCTCAGACCTTGCCCAAGCTCCTGGCTGTCCTGGGCATCGTCTTTGGTCTACAAAGAGAGAAAGGTGCCTCCAGAAGGTGGTTGATGTCCTCCTAACCTCTAAATGACTCACTAGAAGCACCTTTCTCCCTCTTGACTACAGAAGGGGCTTGAGTCAACTGCGCTCTTCATTAAACATCAAAGTTACACATCTGAAGCCAAATGCTCAAATCCAGACTCTCCATCTATGCTCTGCCCAGACACTCTTCCTGGTGGCACAATGCCCAACATGGCAGTATCTTCTCTTTGAAGGAGCCTTCTAGTCTAAGAGCAAATAAACCCAGCGCTGCTGTGATTCATACTCCTTGGAGCAGAGCTTCCCACAGCTCGATGGAGAAGACACGTGCGCAGGACAGGGGATTCAGCTGGAAAAGAAAATAGATTGAGTGGCTCCATAAATCAGAGATGAGTGGCTTCAGTACTGCCCCCAGCCGGACCTGGCCATCCCCAGCCTCGGGGAAGTGTAGGGAAGTGTAGGAAGCGTAGTTTATTTCAATGACAATTTGGTCTCTGAAATGAAAAGCCAGGTGGGAGGAAAGAGTGTCTCACCCCCAGTGCCAAGTTCTTCAGTGGGGCAGCAAAATTTTGTTGGCCACCAGAAAAAAAAATGCACTGAATTACTCGAGTTTTTCTAAACCAAGCCAAAACCTGCTGAGATTTTCATGCAGGATACTTTCAAAATGTGCCAGTTTGACCAAAAAGCTTCAAGAGCCAACTACATTGTTCAGCTTCATCATTGAGACAGCGTTTCATCAAACTGTGTTGCCTTAAGACAAAAAGTAATGACCAGCCCCTGCAGCGGGGCAGATTTAATACTTGTTCATGAACATGGGCTGCGTGCTGACCCATCCATTGCTCCATCAGCTGCTTTGCAGGGATGTCCAGAGACCTAAAATTGTGGACCCTCCCCACGAGACCTTCCCCATAAGAGCCCAGTCCCACACTCACGCAGATTCAGGGCGCGCACATGAACGCTTTCTGGGCTGGACTTGTCTTCATCAGCAGACCTAGACGGGAAACGTCCCTCCATTTCTGCAGTAGCTTTCAGCGATCAGATAAAAACCGTGGTTTTCACTGACATTTTTCGCCTACAGGTTTCCACGCTCTTGTTGAGAAACCCAGCGCAGACATTTTCAGGAGTCAGCAGCCAAGTTTCTAAAAGCGGCTGGTGAAATGCTGCGGTTACGGCAAGCTGAAGAAAATTCTGGCTGCGGACCCACCTCACAACAGTAAAGTCTGAAAGTTTAATTTTGGCTGGAAAGTCGACTTTTCTTGCAAAAAATACACCCCCTAAAATTAACATTTTTAAGCAACTCCCACCAGTCGGCTGTGCTCAGGGTTGTACCGAGCCTGACACAGACCCGCCAATCCTGGCTACAATGACAGCTCTAGGTGATGTCTTGAGGGTCATTATCAACAAATTTCACTATTTCCTCTCTGTGTGCAGGAAAGCAGCTGGCAAAGCCATGCCACACCCCCCACGGTTAGAAAACAGCTATGCCAATGCCTTCCTCTGCATCCCGGTGATGTCCTCTGCTGTCCTCCCTCCGGTTTGTCACAGCTCACAGAGCCACTGCAGAAGAAGACGGCCAGAGGCAGGCAGTGAAATATGCCCTAGAGAAGTGGAGGTAAATCCAGGATGGATTTATGTGATCCAAAGGGGATTAAATCCAGCATGAGAAGAGACACACTCACTTCTCACTCTTATGGGGCCAAGAAGGTATTCTCCCCAGGGACCAGGCAGTAAGAAATGTTTTTGGCAGGGTCACTAGCACACGAGGCCAAGTGCCATTAGGAAGGATCCTTGGGTGCCCCTCTGCCACCCCACTGATACAGTCTATTAATGAGAAGGTAATTGAGAAACCTACAGAAAAAAGCAGCCGCACAAAAAACTGATAACAGCTATAAACCAGGAAAAAGGAAATTCTTGTTTGTTTTATACACCGCATGGGTTTTCCCCCTGGACCTCGCTGGTGAGACGTGTCACGGCACTGAGGAGCGGGGCTGAGCCCTGCTCCACATTCCTACCTTTTCATCAGCCTCTTTAACCAGGTGCCGAACCCCGTAGGGACCTGGACACCAGAACTGCAGAGAAAACAGGAGCTCTGATAGATGCTGGTGGAGAAAATTTGGGGTATGAACAGCCGTTCCCCCTCGAGAGCCTTGCAGACGAGTAGGGCTGTGCCACAGGGGGACAGCAGTTGGGTTGAGCGCAGCCCCAGGAGCTGATGGTATCCAAAAAGCGGTTGGTATCCAAAAACGGTTCAGCAAAGCAGCTGTGGGCAGAGTTCAGGTGGTGGCATCTTCCTCCTGAGAGGGAGGTGGCAGCAGTGTCCCAGCTGAGCACGGACTGCTGGCCAGGGCTTGGTTGATACCCAGCTGGAAGGAAGCTGGCAGGCTCCAGGGCTGCTCTTGGCCAGCGCTTGCCAAGTCATAGTGGAGACTTGTCCCTGCTCAGGGTGTCCCACTCACAGTGGCTGTCCCTCCAAACGTGTCCCAGGCCAGGCGCAGCCTGGGGACTCAAGGGATTGTGCCTATGTATGGTCTAGCTAGATCACCCCAAGATTCAACCTAGATCCTTACACCTCCCCACCTCCCTGCTCTGTGGCGTAGACAGCTGTAGACAGCCACCAGGAGCAAGGGGATGGGACACAGGGGTCCCTCTGCCGGTGCTGCCCCATCAGTTGGGCAGGTAAGCTCTCCCTGGGGAGCTTGATGTCTGCTGGTGGCATGTTGTCCCCACATGCTGTCATTGGTAGGAGCAACGCCACCTCTTTGGTGAGTGCTTGTGAGGCTCTCCTTCTTGGGGATCATCCCCCACACCATGTCTCATCCCAATTTCTAATCATTAGAGCTCGGAAGCAGGAGGTTGATGAAGCTTTCCAGCTTGTTTGTTATCATTAAATACATCAACGCTGGATTTTCTCGACGGGCAATTACATGACTAAGCTCTTTGGAAGCTTGCTACCTTCTCAGTCCGCATGACTTCTTCTTGCAGTCCCGTAGCCTGATTGCGTTTTGTGGGGAGTGATTTCCTTCTACCAGCTCCGTGTTTGCTATTTAGATCACATCAGCTCCTCCTTGGCGCTGGAAAACAAGCGGGAGGGATGCTCTAACATCTCCAGAGACAAGCTGGGCTGAAGCACGGCATCAAGACCGGCGTATCCTTTACCTGCAGACAGAGCTATTTATTGGAAAAAATATATATATATGAAAAATACATATTATTACTGGAAATGTATAGACTGCATATAAAGGCAGAGTCGCAGGGCAGCAATGCTCAAACGGGAGCAAGGGGATGAGTGCTGACTTTGCAGGCGGTCAGCCAACCAGAAGGTTTTCCCAGTCCCCCACCCCACTTCTCCATTGCTTCCAGCTTTCCCAGACCTTATTTCTTGGTGTTTAAGTTGTCCAGTTTGCTCTTGTCCTTGTCACCCCGGAGAGGGTGACAACGTGCTGCTGCTGCTGCCAGTCCGTCACGGTGGCCTCCCGGAGCCCTCCCCAGGGCCCAGCTATCTGCATGCTGCACGTTCAAGATGTGTTTCCTGTTATGTTCCCAGTTAAGAAAAAACAACAACCCGATAAAATTGTCACATTTAGAAGAACGTCATCCCGGCTGCGGACTCATACGCTCAAATTTAGGAAATACCAATGTTATGTTTGCCTGTGCAACCTTAATTCAGTCCCCTTACGCACGTGCTTTGTGATCCAGTCTTTAATTACGGGTTCACAGACGAGGTTTTTCCCACGACACCTCTGGCCCAGTTAGGGCTGGCACTATCCCAGGGCGGAGCAATGGGGGAGATGTGGATGTGGGTCCCCTGTGTCCCCTGCTCTCCAAGGTGGAAGGAGCATGCGGTGCGAAGGACAGAGGTCTGATACTTGAAGTGCTTTTGTGTTTCCTTTCTCTCATAACCCAAGTAATTTTCCAAAAATGCAGGGTGCAGCAGGAGGGTTTGCTGAGCAAGAAAAGGTGAAGGGTGAAGGTGGAGCCTCTCTGCTCCCAGCTCCAAACCCCGCTGCCGCCAGCGTCCCCCCAGACCTCCTCGCCACCACCTCCCCGAACTGCCCAGGGCTCCCTGGCTGCCTCCTCCCTCTCCTCCTCCTGCACAGACAGAGACCTTCTGTCAAGCCAAGCTCCACGCCGTCCTTCCACCCACACGCACCTTTGATTTGGACACTGAGGTGTGCCTGGGCGCTGGGCGGAGGCTGCTTTCGCTCCGATTTCCTCCTTGCAGAAGGCAGCCCGGAGGCTCTGGTGGCTCTGCCTAATGCAGGCAGCTGCTCCTCCTGCCTGCTGCAGCCCAGCCCAGCCTGGGGTGACAGCCCCAGGGACCTGGACGCCTCCTGTCTCAGCTTGCACGTCCCCACGCGCCACGAAGCTCCAGGAACCGCTTAGCCCGGAGGCAAGGGTGCTTTGCACGGCGGGGAGCTGGCTGCGGAGGGATTTGGGACCCACAGCTTTGCCAGCGGAACCTCCCAGCACGACTCGTTTTGCAGGGAGGGAGGCCTGGGCTTTGCTGGGGGACCAGAAATGACGTTTCCCAAGTGGTGGCTAAACCCACCCCACCAGTGCCTTGTCTGAGCAGCGCTCGGCTCCCATCTCCTCCGTGCACCGGACCTTGCACAGCTGGCACCGTGCTTCCCGGCCATGAGCTCCCAGCTCCTCCCAGCACTCCTGGTCTGATCTTCGTTACTCAGACAGAGGCTCAGATGTACCCTGCAGACACCCGGCTTAGAAACCCCATTGCCCTTGGCATCCTTTGGAGGCTTCGAGCCTGATTCTCCCCCTGGACCTGCCCCTGCTCCTCCTGCGAGGCCGGAGGGAGCCGATGGCAGCGGAGCAGCACCCAGTGGAGGTGCCTAACGTGGGTGACCCCAGGCTTCAGGGTAGTGGTGGCCCCTTCCTGGGGGTGCCTGCTTGCAGACCAGGATTTGACTGAGCAAAGCTGCAACGGCTGTCGGCAGGAGCCGAGGTTTGCATGTACAGAGGGACGGTGCATTGCAGAGAGCTCGGAGACGTCTGATTAGGAGGGTCCTGAGCATTGGCTGCATGTTCAGCCAACCCCGGGTGGTCATTTGTCCGTTATTCCCTGTTCTTGCACCCATCTTGACTGTAACTGCGTGGATTTACTCCGGATCACACCCAGGCGTTGCGCTTGCGGTGACCAAGGGATGTGCATCCTTCTGCCAGCGCTGGAGCTGCCAGCCCTGAGACCTTTCCCTGCACGGGAGGTGACGCGCGGTGGTTACGGTTGGGTCCATCTCCATCGCTTTCACATGCGAAAACCCGCCTTTCTGGCTGTGCAGCTCTGGTTGGAGCCCAGAGGGTTGAACGGGGTCTGCAGGGGGAGTTTGGGAAAGCAGCTCCACCACATGCACGGAGGAGGCCCCGGAGATGCAACCAAACCGCTCGGAGCAAGAGGCACAGGTGCCAGGAACAACACGGGCAGTCCCATGGCAACGGGGCAGGGAGACAAGTTCGGAGAATGGTGTAACACAGCTGGCACCCGCCCCGCTTGCAGGAATGAAATGGAGCTTTTCCTGCCCGACCGGCCACCCACGCCCGCTCCCACCCTCCCCCTGTACCTGGACACGTCCCGTCTCCTGCCCGCTGCGGCACCGGGACCGGCGTGCTGCTGGCAGCAGAGTGCCGGCGCCAAATCCCTTCATTCAAACTCCATCCTCGTTGCCCCCACCGTGCCTCGGCTTTTCCCTACATGTTTTCAGCTCCAGTGCTGGCCCCCACGCACGCTCCAACCCATCCTCGACCCTTTCTTCATGCTCTGGAGCTCAAAGCCAGCTGAGTTGGAGCTGGTTCTGGTGCAGGACTGGAGTATGCTGTTGCGAACGCACCTTAGCTGCTCCCCTGGGGAGTGATGGGACCAGTGGTCCATATATGTAGATATATGTATATATGTGCAGCATCTTTCCGGAGGAGCCAGCTCCTGGTCCAAGCAGGCAGGCTGCAGGGAACTCGTCACGCGCTTTAATCTCTGCCCAGGACGAGCCATGTGTTATGCATCCTGACCCAAAAATTGTGCATATGCCCGCAGATGCGCTAAAGGCGGCAGAGAAAGCCCAGGAGCTCCCACCAAGGCAGCCGTCACGTCCAGCTGACGTTCGTCCGGGTGAACACCCGTCCGTGGATCACCTCCCAGCTGGGACCGGAGCTGATGGGAGCAGCGAAAAGAGCATCTTTTTAGGGATGTGGGCTCAGGGATTTTGGGGGCCTCTCACCCGTACCGTGGCACAGGTCCGCTGGGCAACGTGACACCAGGAGGAGGGTGTCCCTTGGGGATGCCACTGCGTCTTCCACCTGGCAGGGACCACTGGAGAACCACTCATCAGAGGGGGAAAAATAAGGCCCAGAATGTGTTTCTTAATCAATTTACCACCAAAAGCAAGCGATGAGCTTCCCTCCGGGCAGGAAAACATCCTTGTTCCCTTTCATCCACCGCATCCTACCAGCCTCGCTCCTGCTCCCACTCCCATTTCCCTGGAACCAGCCGTATTTAACTCGGCACACCTAGGACCGTGGCAGCCGGATCTACAGATCTCCTCGAGTCCCTGAAAAGCGTCTCTATGCCTTTGTTTGAGGTTGTGAAAGCGGCTTTTTTACTCCTTAACATCTGTGACTCGCCGGGGTCCCGCGGCTGCGGGAGGGAGCTGGCGTTTCTGCGCGGGGTAAATTAATCCTTTGTTGCTCCTCAGCCATTTCTTTGCTCGGGTTGGGATGGAAGAAAATCAACTCGTTTTTCTTCCTGCCCTTCCTGTTTACGGCGACACAGGGTTTCTTCACATGATAGCAGCAAGAGATGCTTGGACTCTGTAATTACATCTCAGCCGCGGCCAGGCAGGGGCCAGTGGCTGTAAGGAGGGACCGGCTTGGCCCAGGGTGTAAGGGGTTCAAAGCGAAGCCCCCCAACATCCCACCCTGTGGCTGTGGGGAGCGGTGTGATGCTCACACTCAAATGCTTTTTAAATCTGGGGTGCACTGATAGTTTTGGGAGCAGCGAGAACAGCTCTGCTGGGGATGCCGTACCCGTGTTCCAGCTTCAGACTGGGGTCGGAGGAGGAGGGGGAACGTCTCATATCGGTGACGGCCGGTGCCATCCGGGTGATCATTCATACCGTTTTTATTTCGAAGAATTTCCACTGCTGCTCTGAAAATCAGATTACGGCTGTAAAACTGTAGGAAGCTGATGAGGGTGACAAACCTTTCGTCTGCGGGGACCTGGGAGAAAGGCACCTGCTCATGTGCCGAGCATCCTTCCCGCTTGGCGAAGGATGCACCGGCTGCAAACTGGGAGGAGAAAGGAGTTGGGCTTTCCTGGGGAAGTCAGAAAGGCAGGAGATGTTTTAATAGCCATTTCCCAAGAGAAATGAGCGATTTGGGAGTGTAACGTGCCCAAATCATGGAGTAGATGCGGTGATGCTCCCAGCCAAGGTGTTGCTGTTCACTGTCCCCGTGAGTCATGCTGGGGTGGGAATTTAAGATCGGATTGTCGGATGCTTTTGTCTCCTCCGCCAGGTGTGTGTCAGTCCCCGGCCTTGCCCGAGGACCCCGGGGTGGGTGCGTGGCACCCAGGTTCGGCTGGTGACCAGCAGCAATAACCGCTGCGGCAGGCTGGGTTTCCTGGGAGCCGCCCGCTGATGCTGGTACCGCTGGTGGGATGCAGCTCCGGCATGGGAAACGCTGCTCAGGTTGCAGGGAAAAGCAGCTGGGACACCCCCAAAAAAAATCACAGTTTGGTTTTCGGCAGCTGGTCCTGAGCTGCCTTCGCCATTTCCAAATGATCCCGCTTGGACAATGCAGCTCTGAATTTGCAAAGAGAAATTTGGAGGGGAATCCCTGTGGGAAAAGGGGCGGAAAGGAAATGGAGAGAAGGGAAACGCTGGGAAGCGGATGGTTGGTTTACCTCTATGTCTTGAATTTTTTCCTATCTGTCCCTGTATGGCGAGGGCCGGGAAGCCGTTGGCTTTGCCTCGGGGGGACACACATGGACCATCCTCTGAATTTCCAGCCCTAAACCCAGGGGGGTTATTACCTGCGAAGCAAATCTCAGCCCTCCCGTCCTCCGGGGGCGGTTCCGCTGGCCACGAGCACTGAGCAAACGGCACAATGCCACCTCCGAAACATGTTTTCCCAGCCCTCAGGTTGGGAAAAGCCTTTAAAACCAGCTTTCGCAGGCTGGCGGTTTGGTTTAAGAAAGCTCCTCTATTATAAGACCTTAAAATCTGAGTTGTTATAACTCCTGAAACCCCCTGGTACAGTTTTATCCTTTGTCTATGGATGCAGTTTCACGCTTTCCCTTTTACTTATTTATTTACTTTTTAAACCCACCTGTTTATTTACTTACTTATTTAATTTATTTACTTATAAATAAGTAAAAAAGTTAATATATTTGCTTATAATAAATAATTTTATTTACTATAAATAAATAAATCAGTTAATATATTTACTTATAAATAAGCAAATAAGTAAATAAGTAAGTTTTAAAAGTAAACAAATGTTGTTTAAAAATAATTAACTAACTAAATATTTAAATTTTAAGTAGGTGATCCCGGGCCGGACCAGCAAAACCCGTCACCCTCCTCGCCGCAGAGCCGGAGGCAGAATTTCTGGAGGCGATGCGCTGCGGAGCGGTGCTGAGCCCCGTCTGCATCCCCGCGGTGCATGGGGTGGCTTCCGCTGCGCCCGAGAGCACCCACATCCCACATCCCGGTTGGGGATGCCCAGAAATAAGGCACTGCCCCCAGCCAGGGTGGGATTTTTTGTTTTTAAAGCAGCTTCCCAAGTATTTTTCTTTTTTTTTTCTGTGCCATAGGCATGCTTTGGAGCCGGGAATTGTCTCCCTCATGGTGGCTGCGGACGGGTGACAGTGGCTGTGGCTGCTGGAAATAAGCTCATCGCGGCACTGCTGCGAGCCCAGGGCTGCGGGGAGCCGTCACCTTGCTCTGACTTAGGGTCCGTTTAGTTACAGCAATAAACTCCCCCCCGGAGCCATGCCCCCACGTTTCCCAGTCCCACCAGTGTGCCCAGATCCCTGCTGGGAGGCAGCTTACCAGCTGTGCCACAGCAACGTCCGCAGAAAAGAGCCCCGACGCGTGATCCAGACCCATTTCTGAATTATTTCCCGTTGCAGTCGTTATCCAGCCAACGTGTGCAGGTGCTGTGGGTTTATTTCCCTTACCTGGGTGACGTCTCCCAGCCCCACAACCCCCTTTCACAGCAGCAGCCGCCTCCAAAGGGACCCGATCCGTGTCAGGTAAAGGACAATGAATATTATGACCACAGACACTGTGCAATAAACTGGAAGATGCCTCCCAAAATTAAAGATTTTAATTGAAAAACACTTCAAGAACCCTATTTCAGCCTCCAGTTTGGTGCTTACCTCCCCTTACCAGCCCCCTCCAAGGTACAGGAGGCAGAATGCGAGGTGTGGTGAGGCCGAAGGCTGGAGCACCGTTACTGCCGGAGGGTTCCCTGGCGTGCTGGGGCAGGCTGCCAGAGCTGGGACAGGGCTGGGCAGCAGGAGGGTGTTTTGCAAGAGGTAGATCAATGGGTGCGGGCAGGGAAACAGGTTCCCTCCTTCCTCCCCAGTTGGGGAAGAGGAGCACGGCAGGATGCTCCAGTTGTGGGATGCTCAGGCAGGCTGGGGGTTGCTCTGGCAGCGTGGCCATGGATTCTCCAGCAGCGTGGTCATGGGATGCTCAAGCACCGTGGCTGTGAGATGCTCCGGCAGCACGGCAATGGATGCTCCAGCAGTGCAACTGTGGGATGCTCCAGCAGCACATCCATGGGATGCTCCAGCAGAGCAGCCATGGGATGCTCAAGCACCACAGCCGTGAGATGCTCCGGCAGCATGTCCATGGGATGCCCCTGCAGCGTGGCCATAGGATGCTCCTGCAGTGTGGCCACAAATGCTCTGGCAGCATGTCCATGGGATGCTCCAGCATCATGGTCGTGAGACGCTCCAGCAGCATGTCCATGGGATGCCCCTGCAGCGTGGCCATGGGACGCTCCAGCAGCGTGGCCACAAATGCTCTGGCAGCATGTCCATGGGATGCTCCAGCATCATGGTCGTGAGACACTCCAGCAGCATGTCCATGGGATGCTCCAGCAGCGTGGCCGTGGGACGCTCCAGCGGGACCGTGGGGATGCTGACTCACTTCTTTCCTGGTCCACGGCCATGGGGTCCGACTGGCCTCACTGTTGTCACAGAAACAGGCCTCCATCCCTGCTCACCCCCCCCAAAAGAATCCTCCCCCCTTCCTTGGTACCTACCTACCAAGATACCTCTTGTTTTATCAGGCTGCACCCAAACACACATCGTTACCCACGGTGGCAGTGCTGTCCCCACCCACCCCAGCAGCTGCACCCACACCGGAGGGTCCTTCGGGTCCCTTCCCTGGGGACTCACTCAAGGGCGGGGGCTGCTCATCTCCCCCCACACACAGGGAAACACTTGTGTCCCAGTGGGGGCCACCTTCACCCCCCACACCCACTGCTTTGGGGCAACGCCACCCTGTCCCCGGGGTGCTGGGACACCCCACTGTCCCCACAGCCACAAGGTGTCCCCTGTGGCTTCTCCATCCTTGGACACACCCCCTAAAATCCATGGATTTTAGGTCTGGAAACTTGCTTTTAGTGTTTTCTAGTAAAGACCAGATCCTGGGGATGGGGTCCCGCAGCAGAGTTGAGCCAGCAGGACCTGCGTGTGACCTGGTGACATGTACTTGGGGCCACCAGGGCTGCCAGGGACAGCACCGCCGCGCTCCAGCCTCTCCCCATGCTAGCTCCCGGCTGGGGACAGGAGGACCCTTACGTGGGTGAAGGCTCACTTCCCGCAAGGACAGAGATTTGGGAACAAGTGGGAACAAGTCAAGTTGGGCACTGTGTCCCCAAGAAGCCGGTGACAAAAATGCTGTGGCAGGGAGCTGCCGAGCAGAAGTGTCACAGGGAGCTCAAGCCCGGGGGGAAGGAGCATCCAGCTGCTCTGATCCCCGATGTCATCGAAGACACCGTATTTGTTGCCCTGGCCTCACCACATTTCCATTTTGATTTCAAAAATAAGATTTAATTTAACGTCACTGTCCCCCTCCTTCTCCCATCGAACTGGAAAAGGCAGTGAAGAGGGGGAAAACCAAAGGCAGAGGATGGGAGCAGGTGGTGACCGCCTCTTGTTTGGAATTGATTAAAAACAGAGCAACCGAAATGGCTTTGGATACTTCGAATGAAACCACGGGCGAAGCAGGCATCACCCCGAAGGGGTGGCATCGAATGAAATTAAAATTGCTGCTCTGGTTATGGAAAATGTGACTATTTGGAGAGAAAAGGAAACTTTTCCCACAGGTCTGCAGCTGCGACCCCGCGTCTCCCGTCAGGGAATCCCTACGCTCACTCCTCACTGGGCTGGAAAACTTTATTTCAGGAACTCAACCTGAAAAAAACACCCCGGGGTGGCTCTTAATATTTTTCTTGGGGGGTTATTAATATTTCTTTGGGAATTCATTAATATTTCTCTTAGGGGAAGGGAGGCTGCAGAGTCCCCTGGCTGCCCCCATGCACAGGGATGGGATGCACCGACCCCTACCCAGTCCGGAGGGTGCTCCTTTTCTGCATTGCTGTTTTTTTTTTAATTATTATTATCTTTTCCTCTGTTATTTTACTCCCAGGGAGGAAATTACCTGTGCAGGCAGTGAGGGAGGAGGCAGAACCTTGCCGGGGCATCATTAAAAAGAAGCACTGGGTTATAAGGCAGAGGAAAGCTGGGTGACGCAGAGCCCGCGGGAGTGAGCCGGCAGCATTAATAGAGGGGGAAAAAAGGCAAAAAATAATAAAAAAACCCCACCACTTTTTAATCGATTCAACTGCACAAGAAAGGGAAATGCCCCAGAACCAGAACAGCCATCAGATGAAACTTTCCTTCGACTTTTATAATTACAGAATAGAAAAGAAATCCTCGGTTCACGTTACAAATACAGTCTTATATAAAACCAAGCCAACGGAAAAGAGAAAAAAAGAAAAAGGTGGCGGAGCACCGGTGCCTGACTCCTGCCGAGCTCCGGAGGGAGGGAAGCTCTTTCCAATGAGTTTTAAATGACGGCAAGCTTTTCCTTCTGCTTCTCGCTGGGTTTGAGAAGGGCTTCGAGCAGGCGGGTGTCTGCCCATCCCATCCCATCCCATCCCATCCCATCCCATCCCATCCCATCCCATCCC
>VZSZ01006660.1:76119-87732 GCA_013398815.1 Ibidorhyncha struthersii | reverse complement strand
CGGGGGGGGGGGGAGGGAGGGGGGGGGTGGGAGGTGGATGCCTGGGAGCATCCTGTGGGAACCCTGGGCAGGATCAGGGCTGGCGGTGCTGGAGCCCACCTCCGGTGGCTCCAGGTGCTGGTTTGGGATGCAGCGAGGTCAGATGGCTTCAGCTGCACCAGGGGGGACAAGGGTGGTGGCTCCTGCGGGGGATGGGCTGGCACCGCACTGGGATGGCAGCGCAGAGGGTGCTGAGCCCCCCATGGTGCCCCTTTGGCGGGTGTCTTGCAGCTGCTCTGCACCCCAATCCCCTTTAAAGCTTTATTTTCCTGCAGCCCCCTAAGGCTCCCCAGGTACTTTGTTTGCATCCAGGTATGTCTCCTTCCCACCTCCCCATGGGGTGACAGCCACCGGGAAGGGGGGACCCTCCCTTTGCAGTGACTGACACTCCAGCGACGCAGCGCCTGGGTGCGTTACACCGAGAAACCCCCATTCCTGCAGCATCCAGCCCACAGCCCGCCAGGTTTTGGGGTGGGCAGCACCCCCGGGCTGTTGGCAAGGGCTCCGTCTGCTCCTCTCTTCCCAGCCCTGAGCCAACAGCACCCTTGACGCTATAAAATGGATGCGTGATGGTGGGTCGTGTCCAGCCAGACCACGGTGGCTCTGCCCACCCCGGTCCCTGCCATCGTCTCTCCTCTCTCGCTTCACAGTTTGGGATGAGGGATGAGGAGGAAAGGTGCCGGCAGCTGCTCTTACCGCCAGGAATATCTGCGTGGCACTGCTCACTACCTCGATGTACTGGTAGTCCAGCAGGCAGCCGCTGACGGTGATGACATGATGGTCCTCGGGCGCCAGGTTGGAGTTCATCACCGGCGTCACCAGGCAGCCCGGCCCGTTCTCCATCCACCACGAGCGATGCAGTGAGGTATTGAAGGTCATGATGAAGTCTCGGTCCTGCGGGAGGGGAGCAGAGGAGGAGGCACAGACCACGGAGCTGAGGTTTTTGCAGAGGAGATGGACAGAAAATGGGCTTTTCCAACCCAAGGATGCCCCACGAGCATTGCACCCAGCCAGACCACCTGAATGCAGCAGCTCCCTGACCCGCAGCTGGCGTTCCCGGGGTTTGCGGCTTCCTCCCATGCCAGTGTCACGGACCACTTGGTCACGCAGCACCCAGGTGCGCCGCAGTGCCCAGGTGACATCACGGATGTCACAGAACGGTCACCAGCACGGCAGCTTGGCCTTGAGGTGGGGAAGCAGCCGCTTGCCATGCTGCCGGCCGCATCCTGCCATCCGAAACACGAGACCATGGCATCAGCCGCCAGCGTGGTCCAGGGATGCAGAGCAGAGTGGGCTTTGGGGTACCACCCCCCGGAGCCTTGCGGGGGCCCTGCTCACACACGTCCCCTCCTCATAAGCCCGTTTCCATGCTGTGGGACTCTCCCTGTTTCATCTCCATCAACTTTTAGGTGGCAGCGGCTGTCACCGGGGCTAGATAAGGCACAGGGCTAATCCCCCAGCGCCGCCCCCCCCCAGCAGGCTCACGCGAAGCTAAGCTGAAATTTAATAAAAAGCAGCAGGACGGGGGCTGGGCTCGATTCCAGGAGGCACCGCGGCACGGTTGATGCCGGTGCCCCTGCCCACGGCTCTGGTAGGGAGATGGGGGCGGCGAGGGTTGGGACGCAGCCCCCGCGCAGGGCTCTTGCCGGCAGCAGCAGCACGGCTGAGGGAGCACCCACCGCACGCTGGGTCCTCCTGGCGCAGCTGGGTGAGCACCCACCGCATGGAGGGTCCTCCCAGCCCCTCTCTGCACCGCCAGCCCTTGGGTGTGCAGGGGGCTGGGAAAACCCGCCGAGCATCCCTTGTGGGAAGCCACCAATCTGGGACAAAAAGATTTTTGGGGGTGGGGGTGGAAAAAATAGAAAGAAAGTGGGTTTCAGCTTCTAAACCCGAAGGATGTGGGTTTAGGTGCTGGGAAGCACAAAGAGGGGGTGTTCTGGCATTGCAGCGTCACTGCGAGATTGGGGATTTCCACCGAAAACACTTGGTGGGAGTGAATCCTCCCCTCTTGCATCCTCTGTGCCTGCTGCACGTATGTGGCATTTTAGCTTTTTAGAAGAGCCTCAAACGACCTGTAGCAACACAGGAAGGTGGTTTTGCCCTTGTGAACCCCCCAGGAAGCCCTTCTCCCCGCTGCGGGCAGCCGCAGAGCGAGCCGGAGCCTGGTTCCCTGGAGCCCTCCGTGATGCCCCGGCGCAGGGAACAGCATCCTCCATTGCAGAGCACATCCTCGGCAACCGATACTCCGACCATGGGCTGAGGATGCTCAAACCATGCAGTAATGCATCATCACTACATTAAGTTTGGCTCTTTTTTGTGTGAGAGCTATAATTTAATAGCCCGGGGTGGGGTGGAGGGATGCGGAGAGGCACAGCCCCGCTCACATCCTCACCTCCATCCCCACCAGGATGATTTTTCAAAGCCATTAATGGTGTCCAGCCGCTGTCATGTCACTGCCGGGTGCTCCGGGGCCAAGCAGTGCTTGCAGAGCCCCAGGACACCCCAGCAAATTGGGAACCTGCAGCAGGTGGGGTGCCTTCTCCCCACCCCGTTGCCTTGCCCATCCCTGCCCGCACCGCGAGCCGAGCTGCAGGACACCCTGCCCCAAACCTTCCCGTCATTGCTGGTCCCCGGTCCCCATGTCCCTCCTCCGCTTTGTCCCCTCGCCGGCATGTTAGGAAACGACGCCACTCAATGTCTTCACCCCATAAACCCCAGCAGCACCGAGGCCCCGCCGGCGATTAATGAGTGCCGCGCAATTCCAGACTCATCGGCCTCATTAATTTTGCTCTCCTTCTTCGAAGCCTCCCCCCGCCACCGCCACCGTCCATCTGTCCGTCCCACGCGCGCCTGGGTGCTCGGTGCTGCAGCCGGGAGCCCCCGGGGAGGCACCCCCAGCACCCAGGTGGGTGCTTTGCCACCAGGGTGGGGGCACCCACAGGCTCTGGGTCCCTTTTTAGGGGGCAGAGCTGTGGGGCAGGGGGAGGAGGAGGAGGAGGGCAAGCAGCAGGAGAGCGGGAAGGATGGAAAGGTGGAGGGGAGGAGGATGGAGGGAGGAAGAGGAGGCAGCCAGGGGTGCCAGGGGGGTGGTTACCTGCGACAAGCGTCCGACCTCCAGGTAGAAGCAGATGATGAAGGCGTTCCAGCCGACCCACAGCACCAGCCACACCGCGTACTGCCAAGAAGAGAGCAGGTCAGGGCATGCCATGCCCAACCGACCTTCCCCGCTCCATCCCTCCTCCGCCCCGCTCGCTGGATCCTGCCAGATCCACAGGGATTTGAGTTTGGGTACGGGAGGGGACCTGGGGCTGAGCCATCCCTGGGGGTGACGATGCTGCACCCGGGCGTGGGGAGCAGCATCTGTGGCGGTACCTACCATCATGAGGTATTTGGATCTGTACTGGATGGTCCCAAAAATACCCAAAATAACGGCCATGATGTGTAAAAAATTTGCCAGGATGGGTGCCCACTGGTAGCCCAGGAAATCAAAGATCTGCCTCTCCAGCGCTGCTACCTGCAACAGAGCAAAGGAGGGGTCGGAGGTGTTAAAGCAGAGCATCAGTCACCGCAGCGGCTCCTGGGATGCTAAAGGCAAAGAGCAGCCGGTAATTAATGGTAAATCCCATGGATAATTAGTTGCGATAGGCTGAAACGTCTGCGTGATGCGTTGGCCGGTGGGGGGGGATGCATGGCGGCGAATGAAGGGTTATTATGAACATTTGGAGCTGAGAAGGCGGAGCAGGGAGATGTCAGCTTGTCATCCCACCAGCACCCTCTGCGCCTCAGTTTCCCCATCGCTCAGGTCTCAGGCACTGCTGAAAAATCACCCTCCAGGCTTGGTTTATCCCTGAGCTCAGCTTATTCAGGGAAAACCTCCTGCTCAGGTCGTGCACGGGGTCCCCCCGGTATTTTGCAAGTGATTTTTCTGCTCGTCTTGGCCAGCTTACCACGCGCCGTCCCCCTATTTAACACCACTGGGGTTTGATCGCTGTTATCATTTGTAATCCATAAATAAGGGCGGGATGCAGCTTAATAAAACGCATGGCATGCAAAATTATGGATGGTAGCTGGTGCGATCTGCCTGTTACCCCAGCACTTATTTATGGCTCTATTTGCTGCCGACTCAGGGTCTCTTTCTCTTAATTACTGGATTAGCTTAAAGAAAGGTGGTAGCAAAGGTGAGGGAGGAGCGTGGAGCATTCACTGACGGGTTTAAGATAAAAAGTGGAGATTTGCTGAGGCTATGTTTTTTTAGGGGACTTTTAGGGAACTTTGGGATGCATCGGACACAGCACTCCCCAGGGGCGTGGGGACACGGCTGCAGCGAGATGTGTCTCCAGCAGCCTCCCAAACCAAAAAAACTCTACGTTTCCCTCTCTGACAGCCCGTCCCTGTCTCATTGCTCTTTGAGATGCCCCAGATTCTCCCAATAAACCGCGCGAACTCTGGGGCCCTGAGTCCTCCACACGGCACTGTGCCTCAGTTTCCCCTCCTGCTGCAATGACTCTCACCCTGGCAGAGAAGTGGAAGCTTATCCTGAAAATCGCAGGAGCAAACAGGCTCTACATCCCTCCCTGAAGCTCCCTGAGGGTTACGGCCGCAGGGCTGCCCCGGGGCCTCGCAGCGTCCCTGCCCATCCAGCCCGACTTAATGTGTCCTAATTACAGGGAGGGAAATAAATGAGGTGGCAAAAGCCCTTCCCTAAGCGTTTCTCGAGGATGAGGCATGGCTAATGCATCTGTGCGTGCAACCGCCAGCCGTGCCTCAGTTTCCCCATCCATAAAGCATCACGTCCTTGCTGAATTGGCTCAGCGGGGGCTCTAATGAACATCTATTTTAGCCCAGCTCCATCCTGCCAGCGGGTGGAAAGCCAAAGGCAGAGCCGAGGACCGCAGTACGCCATCCCCTACCCCACCCCCGGGACAGGACTTGCTGGATCCGTGCGGGCAGGACCCCCGTTTCAATTAAAGGCGATGCAAAGCCCCGGAGCAGCCGAGCCCGGGCAACCCCTGGATCCGCAGGGCCGGGACCAATGCTGTTTGCATGGAGGCTTAATTCACTTCCACACTATTTAAACTCTCTGAGGAAACAGCCTTTGGAAATACTTACAACTGGGCCGTAAATCTTTTAAATTGAGGAATGTAAATAATAAATGATACAAGGAGCGTGGTGCTCGGGGTTTTATAGCCATCCATCGATCTGGTGGCTGTTGACAGAGCTGCTTAGCAGGAGCTAGATGTGAAGGCTGCGAGTTTTGGGTACCGGTGAGTCTCTGAGCCGAGGGATGGGTCTGTGAAGAGCCTCCGAGAGCATCCCATGGAGCTGGAGCGATGGGCTTACACCCAGGGGCTGTGACACTGCACGGCTCCTTAAATCCAGCCCATCAAGTTGGGAGAGGGGCTGGGAAAAAGCCTGGTCAAACCCAATGCGTTATCCCAAGGCGAGGCAAAATTAGGGGCAAACACCACAGTCTCCCCGAGGATGAGCGAGGGCTGCTAATTGCACCAAAAAGCTTTGCTGGAGCCGCCCCGGCAGGTAAAAGGCTGCTTTGTGCGCACCATTATTCGAGCTTATTCCCTCCATGAGAAGAGCAAATCGTGTGTTTTTCAGCCTCGTTGAATCCCGTTTAAGGTTCAGGGAAGTACGGAGACACAGCACAAACGCAGTGAGTCTGCAGCTCCCCCGGCGATCGCCGCCTGCGAAGCGCCAAGGGCATCCCAAGGGCAGGGCAGCAGCCTTGCGCCCAGTTGCACGAGTGGGGAAACTGAGGCACGGCCACGCTCCAGGAGGAGTGGGTGGCACAGGTCTGGCAATCCTGACATGGGGCACGGCGGGGCTGAGCGAGCACCGTCTTCAGCTCGGCCCAATGCTCCTGGCTTGCTCCAAGCACTTCTCGCCGCTCGCTCGCTCGCTGCCGACCCCAGGCTGGTCCAGCACCCGGAGCATCCTTGCTGGATCCTTTGGGAGTGAGCTGTCCTCCGGCAGCAAACTTCAAGACACCCAGGCTTTTCATGCAGCCACCGCCAGCCAGTCATCAACTGGGGCTCTAAACAGAGCAAGAGCAGCGCGCCAGTGCGGCCGCGGGGCTCAGCATCGCTTGCAAGCACGGCGAGCGCTCTGCAAGCTCCCGGCGCGCTCCGCAAGAAACCTCTGAGCAACTTGGGGACCAGCAACATCCAGCCCCCCCCCAACCCCAAGTGATTTGTGAAGCTCAGAGCATCCTCCCCAGGCTGTCCTCCTCTCCTAAGGGCTTTTTCCCATGCTAATAGCAGCCCCATTAATGACCCCCCCTCATTAACACTGCCCTCTCCCCTTTCAGCTCTCCCTGCTGCTCCCCCATGGAATCCGTGATGCTCCTGGGAGCATGGGGCGGGGAACAGCACACCATCCTGCTGCTAATTAAGATAAACCTGCAGCTGATCAATGCAACGAGTTTTAGGGCTCCCTCTTAATTAAACACTCTCTAGTTTATCGATCGGCCCCAAAAGTTCCCTTTGCAGCAAATCACATCAATTTGTCGGGGGCAGGCGTGTGCCAGAGTCCTGCTAATTGAAACGCGTTGCCTGCAATGATTTTATTTTAATCAAGAAATCGAAGCGGGTGAGACGCGGGGAGTGGGCTGCATCAGTGGGTGGCAGTCCCCAGGGAGGACTGCGGCAGGAGGGGATGTGTGCGCAGCCTGGTGGGGACAAGGGGCTGCCGGGGCTCAGCCAGCGGGTTCTCGGCAGGCAGAACCAGTGAGGCAGAGCTGGAAGAAAATGGAGCTTTTCAATAGTGCTGGCACCAAACTGAAGTGGGAAGGAGCTCTCTTGTCCCCAAATGACCCCTTGGTTAATGCATCTTCACCTTTCTCAGACCCATCCCATTACTCGGTGGGGTTTTCCCAGTCCTTTTTAATCCCTGTGACAAAGACGGGAGAGAGGAATCCCGTTCTGGCTGTGGCGGGAGGATTGCACAGACCCCAGGGAGCACCTTCCCCCATGTCCCATCCTCACCAGATTTGATATTTTAAGGTTGGAAATATCTCCTGCATCCCAGCTGGGCAGCACTGGGCCCCAGGAAGAGCATCCCTGACCCAGCACCCTCCGACCCGCTGCAGTATTACACCAGAAATCCTGCACAGCAGCTGCCATTTTTGCTCTCTTGGAATCAGAGAATCACAGGATGGGTTTGGTTGGAGAGACCTTCAAAGACCATCTAGTTCCACCCCCCTGCCATGGGCAGGGACACCTTCCGCTAGATCATGTTGCTCAAAATCCCGTCCAACCTGACCTTGAACACTTCCAATATAGAATCACAGAATGGTTTGGGTTGAAAGGGACCTTCAAAAATCTTCTAATCCACACCCCCTGCCCTGGGCAGGGACACCTCCCCCCAGCCCAGGTTGCTCCAAGCCCCGTCCAACCTGGCCTTGAACACCTCCAGGGATGGGGCAGCCACAGCTTCTCCGGGCAACTTGTTCCAGTGCCTCACCACCCTCGCAGTGAAAAATTTCTTCCTCAGATCTCATCTCAATCTCCCCTCTTTCCAGTTAAAATCATTCCGCCTCATCCTATGGCTCCCCTCCCTGATCCAGAGTCCCTCCCCAGCTCTCCTGGAGCCCCTTTAGGCACTGGAAGGGGCTCTGAGGTCTCCCTGGAGCCTTCTCTTCTCCAGGCTGACCCCCCCCAACTCTCCCAGCCTGTCCTCCCAGCAGAGGGGCTCCAGCCCTCGCAGCATCTCCGGGGCCTCCTCTGGCCCCGCTCCAACAGCTCCGTGTCCTTCTGCTGTTGGGACCCCCCAAGCTGGAGGCAGCACTGCAGGGGGGGGTCTCCCCAGAGCAGAGGGGCAGAATCCCCCTCCTCACCCTGCTGGCCACGCTGCTGGGGATGCAGCCCGGGATGCCGGGGGCTTTCTGGGCTGCCAGCGCACATTGCTGGCTCGTGTCCAGCTTTTCATTCACCAGTACCCCAAGCTCCTGTCCACAGGGCTGCTCTCAGTCCCATTTCTCACCCAGTCTCCACGGATACTGGGGCTTCCCCTGTCCCAGGCACTTGGCCTGGTTGAACTTCAGCCCACCCCTCCAACCTGTCCAGGTCCCTCTGGATGGCATCACGTCCCTCCAGCGCATCAACTGCCCCACTCAGCTTGGTGTCATCTCCAGACTGGCTGAGGGTGCACTCCACCCACTGTCTATGTCACTGATGGAGATATTAAATAGTACTGGTCCCACTATGGATCCCTGAGGGACGCCACTCATTACCCATCTCCACTTGGACATTGAGCTATTGACTGCAACTCCTTGGACATAGCCATCCAGCCAACTCCATAACCATCTAACAGTCTATCCACCAAACCCACATCTCTCTCCGATTTAAAGATGAGGATGTTGGAGGGGACCTCTTACTGCATCCCACCGTCTATTTTGGGGATAAAACCAACCCTGCCCCGCTCGGTAACACGGCAGCAGACAGGCTACCTGCAGGGTCCAAGCCCTCCCTCTGCGCAGCGAGATGGACACCACGTCCACAGGCCATGAGATCCCAGCATGGCCCAGTGCCATCCACCATCCTGCCATCCCCACCGGGGACAGGCTGGAGCCACCACAGCTCCCCCCCCTCCCCTGCCCCGGAGCCCAGGACCCTGCCTGGGATTTATAGAAACAGGATTTGGCAGCAGATCCTACCATCATATCTGTCACACCTGATGGCTCTCAGAGACTTCTCCGAAACCCACTTAATTACCACCAAAACTGAAGGGACATGAGGACATGGCCACCTGTGGACACAAGTGACCCCGGGACACGTGTGTCTGGGTGCTCAGTGGTCCTCTCAATCACAGGGACCATTTATCCATGTCCTTCTCCCACAGTGCCCAGGGCAGGTGATGCTCATGTCACCAGGGCCGGGGGCAAGGACGCTGGCCCGGCTGTGGCCCCCGGTCCCCCTGGGCTCTGTGGGGGTGGCAGCGCTGCCCCCCTTCCCCGCGCTCCATCCTCTCGCCTCGCCTGAGATGGAGATGACACGTTTGCTGACACAGATGCATAAATATATTATTGCATCCCTAAAGCCTCAGTAATTAAGGGGCGGTGAGAGATGGGAGCTCGCTCCGGCGCTGGGGAGGGGTCATCTCCTGGGGGAATTGGGGAGGGGGATGGTCCCTCCTGTCTCTCCCTGACCCCCCCAAAGGTGCAGAGCCCCCCACTTGGGTGCTGAGCAATGCTCTGGGGACATGCCTGCTCATCACGCTCATCACCCCCGTGCCCAGCCTGAAGCCCCCCAAGCATCACCCCAGGGTGCAGCAGGCTTGGGGACACGGGGCAGCGACCCTCCCTGTCCCCCAGCTGCATCCCAAGCCGTGCCACCCCCTGTGCACAGGCAGTGATTTTTCCGGGTACGTGATTATGCATTTAATTGCTTTTAAATAAAAGTCTCCTGTCCCCACCATCCCCAAGGGGGAACCCAGGCATCCAGAGCGCGTGGGGCAGCGGTGACATGGGAGGGGGGCATGGTGACACAGGGGTCCAGCCCCATTCATTCTCACAGGGTGACGCCAGTCACCCCGTCCCTCTGCCCACAGGGACAGCACCAGCCCTTCACCTTCCCAGGGGTCACTGCCGCTTCGGCTGGGCTGTTTTGGGGCAGAATAAGGGGTTTGTACAATTTTACTACTTGCGCAAAACATTTTCTGGAGGGGGAGGAAATCCCTTTTTTCTGGCATGAAACTCTTCCCTTCTGTTTTTTTCCTCTTTTTAGGAAAAATCAGGGGAGAAATGTCCCCTTCCCCTGCTCATGTGGCTTTATTAAAACCCTCGGAAGGGTGATGGGCAGCTCTGCTCCTGCCTGCAAACGTCAGAGCCACATCCTGGGGAGCCAGCAGCAGAAAAGCTGTGGTTTCAGTGGTGGGGATGGTCGGGGGGTGTGGGGCGGAAATTCCCTAAAAATCCCCTTTTCCCTCCCCCCGGGGCTGGCCTGGGGGAGCTGCATCATGAAACCCCCCAAAAGCTGGGGCAAGACCCCGTGCGACATGTCCCAGCTGGGCGAGGGAGACATTCCCTTGGGTCGGGATTCCTGAATCCAGGCTGAGCCTGGGAGATCCAGCGGCATCGGAAGCGCCGGCTGAGGATGGGGAGCAGCCATCGACCCGATCCCGCGGGCTGCGGGTGCTGCAGAGGGCAACAGAGCCGGCGGCAGGAGGAGGCAGCACGTGGGCACGCATGGNCATGGCCTGCCTGCACTCACCCCCTGCCTGCACTCACCCCCTGCCTGCACTCACCCTCTGCCTGCACTCACCCTCTGCCTGCACTCACTCACCACCTGCCCGCCCCCCCCCCTCTTCCCCAGCCTCCCACCGGGACGGGGCGCGGGGGCATCACACGCGTGGTGAGCGTGTTGCACGTGTCATGTGCCGTCACGCGCGGGCGCGTGGCAGTACCCCGCATCCCACGCCGGTCCCCAACCAGCCAATTTTCGGCAGGGTGGGAAGCACGGCGGCACAGCACCCGGGATACAGGCCCCCGGGAGCCCATGGGGGAGCCGGCCGTGGGGACGGAGGGGGCAGAGGGGTGAAGCGCCAAATGGGACACCCCACAGCGCGGGGATTCTCAACCATGCTCCAGCACCGAAGCGGCACACCCCGCATCCCCGAAGGGCTCTTGCTCCAGATTTTGGGGATGCACCAGGAGCCAGAAGCTGCCCCTGGCGGGGGTAGAGGTTGGAAAAAAGGTGATTTTTAGGCGATTTTTTTTTCCCCTGTCACCAAACCCGCAGCTTTTCTGCTGCCGGCTCCCCAGGGATGTCGCTCTGACATCTGCAGGCAGGAGCAAACCTGCCCACCACCCTTCTGGGGGTCTTCACCAAGCCACGAAGGCAGGGGAAGGCGATATTCCCCCCTACATTTTTTCCCAGAAAGAGGGTGGTGGTGGGGGGAAAGATGGGAAAGAGTTTCCATTCCAGAGAAAAAGGGATGTTTCTCCCGCCTGGAAATATTCTCCCTTAAGATTGGAAAGCTCTGACAATCTAGCTGCGTTTTTTTCGGGTGCTGGCGAGGCCGGAGCGGGCAGGGCAGGCAGGATGCTCCTGCCGGCTGCCTGCTGCCCTTGAGCTCAGCAGCAGCATCTGCGCGTCGGGCTTAAATAAACCCTCTGCCCTCCCCTCCGCGTTGCGGCGTGGCAGGAGCGGAGCGGGGCTTCGGTACCCCCCGATGGGTTATTATCCTTCAGCCGGGTGATTTCCTCCCGCGCGCCATATGCCTGGGGCTCGCCGGGGATTTAACTTTTCATTTCGCTGCATTTTGAAGAGATTTGGGGTTTTTAGTCCGCCTTGAATTCCCCTCTGTGTTGCATCCGAAGATGCTGCAAGAGCATCACTCCCCGCCCCCCGCTGAGCCTGTCCTGGTTGGTTTGGGCAGAAATGCCCCATTTCGAGGAGTTTTGCTCAATAAAATGTTGGGGTCTGGGGAGAAAACACCCCCCGGGCAGTGTTGCAGGGCAGGATCCGGCCTGCTAGTGTGATGCCCGATGCTGTCGGTCTCCATAGGGGATGTTTCCCACAGCAGATGGAGCATCACTGGGGCAGACGAAGCCCACGGGCTCCC
>VZSZ01006660.1:59217-72026 GCA_013398815.1 Ibidorhyncha struthersii | reverse complement strand
GCATCTCCTCCGCTGCTGGTTTGCCTGTGGGACGGCAGTGACAGAGGGGACATCCCCCACCGCCCGCGGAGACCCCACTGCTCACCCAAGCCCTTGTCCCGCGGTCACCGAGGCGAGGAGGAGACTTGCAGGCGCGCGGTGCTCGATCATGATGGAGCCATCAACACACCGGGACCGGTCCTGCCCCACTCCAGCTTGGGGTGGGGGCAAGCTGGGGCTTAAATCTGGGGCATCTTGGGTTTAAACCTGGGAGATCTGGGCTTAGATGTGGGGGATCTAGGGCTTAAATTTTGGGGGGGATCTTGGGCTTAAGTCTGGAGATCTTGGGCTTACATCTGAGGGATCTTCAGCTTAGATCTGGGGGAAACTTTGGCTTAAATCTGGGGGATCTTTGGTTTAAAATTGGGAGACCTTGGGCTTAAATCTGGAGGTGGGGTTGGGCTTAAATTTGGGGGATCGTGGTCTTAGATCTGAGGGATCTTGGGTTTAGATCTGAGGGATCTTGGCCTTAAATTTGGGGGATTTGGGGCTTAAATCTGGGAGATCTTGGGCTTAAATTTGGGGGATTTGGTGCTTAAATCTGGGAGATCTTGGGCTTAAATCTGGGAGATCTTGGGCTTAAATTTGGGGGATCTTGGGCTTAGATCTGGGGTACATTGGGCTTAAATTCGGGAGGCACACAGGAACAGCAAACGAGATGGGGAACCAGGGGAGATACGGGGAGCCTGACCCCCTAAAAAACAAATCCAGGGGGGGACACAGAGACAAACACTGGAGCCAGACTGGGATGGGGAGTGAGCAGGAGCCAACCGCTCCAGGAGAAGCTGCTTTGGGCCATTGAAAGAGGAGGAGTGGGACAACCCGCTCGCCAAAAATTTCCAGAGACCCACCAGAGCCTGTGCCGGGTGGGCCGGGATGCATCCTGGCCGAGATGTCCCCACCAGCCCGTGGTGGCCGAGCCTGTTTGGACAAGGATTAAGCCGCAGGCAATTTCGATGCTAATTCTCCCAGTTAAGTTCTTTAGCCTGACATCTGTGAGAAGCAAGAGGTAATTTCCCCCAGATCTCAAACGGCACCTCAAAGACGCTGTTAATATAATCCGATAGGGGGGAGGAAAAAAAAAAAATATATAAAAAAGAAATCCAATTTACTGACTTATTTAGTGACACCTTTCGTAATCAATTCTCCCAGGAAAGAAATACTGATTAAAGCCAAGCGCATTGCTATGGAAACCGGCAGTCCCTCCTCCCACGACCCGCAGGCTGGGAAGGAGAAAATCGGGTGAGGAAATCTGCCTGGTAACAACCCCGTTAATGAGCCGGGGAGCAAAAATAATCCCTCGGAGCGATGCCGCCGCGAAAGGAGCAGCCTGCGGCAGCCGGTGGGGAGGCGAAACCACGCACGGCTCCCAAAATATTTATTTTTATGGGAGGGTAGAGCTGTTTCGGAGGAGGAGGGGATGCTCCTGCATCCTGGAGGGATGAAGGGGGCATCCGGAGGTGGTACCCAGGGGTGACTGGGTACACCCACTGAGCCCTGCCAGCGTGGGTGTTTCTTCCAGCACTTATCCAATTTTTTAGCCTTAAAATACAGGATAAACCCAATCCGAGAGGTGGGTTTAAGAGATTTAGCTGCCCAGCAGCCTACGAGAAGGTAGCTGCCAGCACAAAAGGGATTTATATGATAAACCCTGTGGGTTTCCCTCTCCTTGGGGTGATTCTCTACCCCACGGGCAGCCCCGACGCCTGGTGAGGGGCACCGCTGCCCGCTGCGGGCAGGGCTGTCATGCCCCGGGGGAGCCAAAGACTTGTGGGCCAGAGTTTCTTGGAGAATTGGGGATTTATTCATATGCCTACATTGAATAATAGCCCCAAGCTCCTGGAGGGTTTGGGGGTCTCCTCCTGGAGGGTTTGGGGGTCTCCACCTGGCTGGATGTGGTCCTCACCCCAGCACCCTGCGCGGAGAAGACACCCGAGGCACCCATGCGTGCTGGCAAGGCAAGGATAAATCTTCCCATGGGCTGAATAAAAAAGTACCCGGGTGGTGGGAAGCAGCCAGGGCTGGCAGTGAGCGGCACGGAAGGGACTTGGCTGTTTCCCTGAGCACCCACGATGCTTTTTTGGGTGCTTTAAGGAGCGAAGGTCTGCACAGGACATCATTAGTGCCGCTCATTATCTATTGAGGGCTTCAATAACAAACCCACCCAGCATTGTCCGTAAATTCCCGACATCACCATCACTGTCACTGCAACCAGGGATGGAAGTGGAGCCTCACTGCTCCAGCAACGGGACCGCGGTCCAGCCCAGGGCTGTGATCCCGCAGGACCAGAGCATCTGACCACTGCCATCTCCCCATCCACCCGCAGCCCAGGACGACGGCAAACCGCAATATTGGACCTGGAGAGGCATCCAAAGGGATGCGTCGTCCTAATAAAACCAGAAACCTGAATATTTTGAACAATTCCTTCAGCAAAAGAGCTGGTGCTGTGAAACCCACCAGTACCTTTCCCATTCATCGCGCGGAGGATTTAATAAGGTGCCTTAGCAGAGCGTGCCATGACCACCGGCGCATTATTAAACGCCACGATTAGCAGCTGCCGCGGATGGGAGCTCATTAGAGACTTCTTAAACATCCATAAAAATCGCTTTTATTAATTGGTTCATCCTCTTTGTATACCCACTGCGTTGAGGAGGGGGGTTTTGGGGTTGCTTTTTACGAACCCCTTTGTTGCACGGTGGTGGACGGGGAGCTCCCGGGGACGGATCCGGCCCAGCGCCCGCCCTGGGGCCTTCCCACTCCGCTCGGCCACCTCCTTTGATGATAAGGCGTGACACTGGGATGTCACGATGGGTGACAACGCCACAGTTGGGCAGGGGGACAATGCCACCCCAAACATGCCAAACCCTGCAGTGGGGCCAGCACAGCCATCAGTTCCCCTCTACCCATGGGAATGTGAGCCCATCCCCTTGGCGTCAGGGCCAGCCCCACACCAGGGAAACTGGGATTTTCCTCCAAAGCGCACTTTTCCCCCCATAACCACATGGGATGGCTTTGCCCACCAGGAGATAGGTGCTGCCCCCAGATTTGGCACCCACAGGGTGCTGCCCCAAGCCATCCCCCTTTTGGGTGCACCTGCAGAAGGGATGAGGGTTTCCATACCAAAATTTTGGGGAAAAATGAGCCCAGCAGCACCCATGGCCTGGACACAGGACTGGGGGGGGACCCCTGGGGTCTCCACATGGGTTCCCCCAAGGGAAATGGGGCTCCGGGGCTCTCCCCGTGTCCCCCTGCTCCATCCCCTCATCTGCTGGGGGTGACACCAACCCCACCGGTGACACTGCTAATGAGGGCGCCACTAATTGCTGGGCAGGCAGCGAGCCCGTGCCCCATGTATAATTCAAACCCCTTCGTTAAGGCTGGGTTTGATTTGCCTGGCAAGTGCCACCATCCCATGGGACCCCTCGACCCGGCCGCCACTCAGCTCCTTCTTTGGGGGCGGCTTGATTAAAAATAATTAGGGCTTGGGGCTGCTGCGAGGTAGGAGGCAGACTCGTTAGTGGGGTCGGGGTTGTTAGTGGGGTCGGGATCTCCCCTATGGAGGAGAAGATGGAACAGGGGGACACAGGGAGAGCTGCAGAGCCCCGGTGGGGTGTAAACTGGCCCAAAATGGGTGAGGGTGTCCCTAAATACAGCCCTTGACACCCAGGGGAGCCTCAGGTAAACACCCCGAATTTATTGCAGCATCACTTACCCACGCTTCCCGACCAGCCGTTCCCAGCGCCAGGCATGGGCATTGCCAGCATCGGCAGTCCTGAGCTCAGCCCCGCAGCCCAGGGCTGAATCCAGGCTGGACTTAAGGGGCAGCAGCCCTGGGGGAGGTTGGTGGCCCCAGGGATGGGACAGGGATGTCCTCCACCACAGCGCTGGCAGGGAGCGCGGGGACCTGCCTCAGCCACCCTCCGCTCGCCATCCCCCACACAGCTGTTGAGCTTCAGAGGGGGAAAGAAAAAAATTAAAATTATATAAATAAAGCCTTTAATAATCAATCGGCGTTTATCGAGCAGGTCGTAACAATACTGGCCTGCTGCTGCCAAATTAAATCCTTGTTTGGAGTCACCGAGTCAGAGACGCGATGCAAATTCCCAGGAGGGAATAAAACAGGTCCCGGCACTGATCCAGCACGTGCTTCCCCATCCCTCTGGGCTCTGCCCTGTGTCCTTCCCAGGGAAAAGGGGTGTGTGTGACATCCTGGGTGTCCCCCAGGAGCAAAGGGCGAGCGGACATGACCACGTTCAGGGCTGCAGTGGCAGAGCCGGGAGCTGGAGGGCACAGAGGCACGGCCAGGCTGGGCATGGTGACCTCCAACCCTTGGGGACCATCCCCGCTCCCTGCGAGCTCCATGCCCGGTCCCAGCCCTGCAGCATCGTCCCCATGATGTCCCCACCAAAGCCTGGCTGCAGCACCCACAGCCACGGGGCTGCTCATCACCCACGGGGCTCCCGATGGCCACGCCAGGGGGATGCCACCACCAATACACACGTGCCACCCTCCAGCAAGCCCCCAGTGCCATCTCCAGCCCTGGGGAGCAAACAAGCACCGCCAGACCCCCCCCAAACCTTGCCGCACTCTGACCACCCCACCAGCCGCCGTGTCAACAGTCCCCACACCGCCGCGGGGACTCGGTGCCAGCCCGGTGCCACCCCAGTGCCCGTCACAGGGCTTTCGCCGTGTCCTCCCTCAACGAGCCAAGGAAAAACTGTGCCAGATGCTACGAAAAGGGGCCGGCGAAGGACGGTCTCCCCTCAGAGTCCCGGCAGCTGCCGAGGGGAATTGGCAACCGGCCGGTGACAGGCTGGAAGTGGCAGCAGAGGAGGGGACAGCAGGGGACAGGAGTTGGGGAGGGTCCTGGCAGCGCAGGCGGAGATGCCGTGCCCCTGGGGTACGTCAGGCTTTTGGGATGGGTAATAGGGACAGGGCTGATTCCCGAGCCAAAATAGAGGGGGCGGGGGAAGAGAAAATACAAATCGGAGCCTGCGAAGGGCTCCTGCAAAGCTGCCCGCCCCGTGCTGCGCTGCTGCACCCCCAGGGTGGGTGCCGGGTCCCTTCCCCGAGGCTGGGGAACGCGGGTGAAGGCAGCAGGGACCCCCACTGAACCCCACGGCCCCAGTGGGCACTGTCGCGCTGCCCAGCCTCCCACCGCCCCTGGCCGTTTGGTGGAGGAGGAGGGGGAGGATGTGTGTGCGGGAGAGAGCCCCAAGGCATTACCAGGGACGGGGACAAGGACTCTCAGCTTGACATTTCCAGGCAATAGCTAAGGACCACCATTAATCTGAGCCATTACTGCACAGAATTAGAGAGCGGACAGGTTTTCCCCTGGTTAGCCTCAGCATCCCTCGCTGTATGGAGGAGAAGATGGAACAGATCACCACGAGCGTCCTCCGTGATCACCACGAGCATCCTCCACTCTCACTCCAAGCATCCTCCATGCTCACCCGGAGCACCCTCTACTCTCACCCCGACATCCTCCATTCTCACCTCAAGCATCCTCCACTCCTCGAGCATCCTCCATGATCACCCTGAGCATCCTTGACTCCCACTTGAGCATCCTCCATGATGACCCCAAACATCCTCCACTCCAACCAGAGCATCCTCCGCTCCCACCCCAAGGATCCTCCGCTCCCACCCAGAGCATCCGCCTCTCCCTTGGGACATTTCCCAGCTGGGGCTTTGTACCTGCGTGTCCCTGCGGGATGGCACGACCGTGCCCGAGGGACAAGGCGCCAGGCAGAGACACACCACTCCAGCACCAGCATGATGCACCCATGGCTCCCTGCAACCCCCCAGTCCCAAACTGGGACAGTCTCCGAGGCAGAGCCAGGCAACCCCCAGCCCTTTGGCTTCCCAGATCCCTTCCACCAAAAGTCTTCATGTTTTCCCTCCCCAGCGGGGGACCAAGGGAAGCAAATCCGCTCTGCTCCAGCTCCTCTCTGGCTCTCCGGTGCCACACTCCCGGTGTCCCCAGGACACGGGCTCTGCCCCACGCACCTGTGGTGGGAAAGAGCTGCGCTATTGATCGGATTATGGGAAGAGACCAGAGTGACCCAGAGTGCTAATTAGCCCCAATCAAAGTAATTAGCCAGAGAACCAAGCAGCAGGGCAGCTCCCTGCCCTGCCTTTGGTTGTGTCCCCTGCGTGACTGCGACACTGGATCAGACGCGGTGGCTGTGTCCCCTGCTTGGATGACACCCAGTCTGGGCAGTGGGGATGACGAGGGTGCTGGGACACAGCCAGGCTGGGAGCCCAACAGCTCAGCCATTGCCGGTGGCTTCGCAGCACCATTGCTGTCACCGCCAGCCCCCAGGTGCCCGAGGGATGCTCAGCACCAGGGGCTGCACCATGCTGCAGTGCCACCTCCCCCAGCGTCCCCCCAAGAGGACGTGGTCCCCACTGTCGGGTCGGACCTGGGATGCGGCACCGCTCCTGCACGGCGAGCAACTTGCACACACGTGTGACAAAGGGCTGTGCGGCAAGTCCCCTGTTTGGGTGATTCACACCCAAATGTCTCCACCGTGGGCTACAAACCACCCCCAGCCCAGCTCGGGGGTCCTGCCGGCCCCGGGGGGGGATGCAGACCGATTCACCACAGCCCCCCAAACACTTGCGTTTTCTCGCACGCATCTGAGCAGCCCTGGTCTTTACCCCTCCAAACCCACCCTGCGCCCTCCTGCATCCTCCTGCTCCTGCTTCCTAAATCCTCCCCAGCATCACCAGGATGTGCTGAGCCCCCCAGCACTGGTGCTGAGCCCCCGGACTCCCTGCGGGCACCCAGCAGCCCATCCCTGATGGGGAAGGGGGAAACATTACCCCAACATTAAATAATGAGGAAAACGTGTAAAAATCACTATTAAATAATAAGGAAAATGTGCCGGTGTATGACCCCCATTGGGGTGGGGGGGCAGGAGGGGGGGCACATCCTGCCCCACCGCTCCCATCCGGGTGCTGGCAAAGCAGCACTTGGGCAATTGGCTTTTTCTCCCCCAGATCTCCTTCTGCCGCAGAGCGAAAACCAAAGACGGGTGAAATTTCCCAGCCAAGCACATGGGAGCCGTTATTAATCTTATTAATAAACCACTCGGGGTTTAATGTCCTGTTCAAATACAACCGGGGCTGCTCTCCACCAACTTTGCCTTCACGGTTTTTCCGGGCTGTTACGTACACATTTTGAAAATTGAAGTAACTGCTTTCAAATTGGGGGGGGAAGAAAAAAAAACACACCAAAGGGCCCTTCCTGAGCCCCTCTGCCCCTCCCAGCATCCCCCCGGGATTCGGGCAGGGTATTTTCTCCCTACTCAACCCCCAATGCTCCATCACTTCCAGCCAAAAACTGCCCCCAGCTCCACGCTGCCACGGGGACAAGGACATCCCCGGGCATCCCGGCAGGATGAGGGATGGGGGTACAGCCTGGACCGCCGGGATGAGGGGCTCTGAAACCACCCGCCTGCCTGTGGCTCGGCTTGGCCAGGCGCCGCAGCAATCAATACGCAATAACCTGCATCTCGCCCGCCGGCGCTGGAGGAGCTGTTAAGATGTACGGCCGGTGTTGATGGGAACGTTAGGGTTTTGTGGGTCTTTCATCCCTGCTGCGTGCTCCTGGAGGTCTTCTCCCCTCTCCGTAAGGCCTCGGTACCCAGCGACGGCTGCAGCATCCCAAGGGGTCCCCAGCCCCGGGTCTGAGTCCCAGAAAGGGATGTGGGTTTCCCATCAGGAATTGAATTTCTCTGCGATGAGTTTTGAACCCTTTGAGCCCTGAATCCTTCTCCCCGCTCCCTTATTCAGCCCCTTCCCAGGTCCTCCCTGTGCCCACTCTCCAGAGAAACCAGGGGGAGAGCAGCCGACAGCTCCAGTGCAGGGGGGAAATGTGGTGGGAGCCACCAGTGCTTACGGGCTGGGGGAGAGCATCCCCTGGGGCTCAGAGTCTATAAACACATAAAGCTGCGAGGAGGTCGGCCAAGATGTTCATTGATCCACGAGTCTGTCCCCGACTCGCCCTGCGCCAGGCGATGCTCACCACCGTCCCATCGGTCCGGATATTTTCTCCGGTGATGATTTTATTCCTTCTTCCTTTCTATTACTGAAACGAGCATCATTGATTTTTTATAGCACTAATTTTTTTCCTAAAGAAAGCCACCTGGGGTTAAATCAAATTGCTTATCGGCATCTAAACACTATCATGGCAGCTCAGTCCCTTTCAGCAGCCAAACTCGCGAGCTCAGTAAGAAACAGGATCAAGTTTGGTTGGACAAGACTCATTTTCCCAGGCATCAATCAGGCCACCAGCTTTTAGGCTTTGCTGATCACATCGTGCATCAACCTTTCCTTCCCGTGCTCTCGCAGCTTCGGTGTCGGGCCAGGCTGTTTTCTGGCTCATCCTCTTTATTTTCTCTACAACCCAGCCCTCCGAGACATTTATTTTCCAGTCCCCATCACTCCCAGCTCTGTTATGAACCAGCGGGAATGATTTAGAGAGATCTTCAACCGGTCTCGTTAATACTCTTGGGTGCACATTAGCTGGTCCTGCAAATTTAGACGTACTGCACTTTAATTGCGGTTTTAATTGCGAGCTGTAACGCTCTGCCTTCCCGAACGTGTGCCAATAAACCTTTATAGCGGCCTGTCAAGCAAAGCTCTGCCTGTGAATAATGCGGATGCACCGGAGGATGCACGTCCACGCGGAGGTCTCGCCAGGCTGGGATGCTTCTCCACGGCCATCCCGCACATGCGGTCCCTCCTGCGGCTCTTGGGGCGGTCACCCGGGGAGGTGACAAGGTGAGCTGGGGTTTTTCATGCCTCTACCATACGCAATTCCCACCCTGGGGCTGCCTTTGGATCCTCGGCGCTGCCCATCCCTGGCATATCCCCATCCCTCCACGCCAGCACCCGCCACCCCGCAGCACCACCGGGCGCGGAGGCAGCACCGCACCCACGGTGTCCCATCCCGCGGAGACGGGGTGCGGGGAAATGAGGGGCTCGCCCTTCCCTGATGCCGCCGTCAGCCCCCCATTTCCATGGCAACCATGCAAATGTGAAAGCTTTCCATAATCATTAGGGAGCGGAGTGGAGCAGTATAAACAGTGACTGCAGTAGATTACATGCCTATTATGAACAGTCGCGCCTTCTGAGCGCTGGTAATTATACCTAATTGTGCATTTAATTGTGTAATTGAAAACCCCCATCCAGAGTTCAGCCCAGGCTCCTTTCCCCCTTCCCCGGCGGTGGGAAGGCGGCTGGGGGCAACTCCAGCCCCGCTGTCCTCGTGCGGTCCCCCAGGCCGGGGATCAGGCACGATGGGAACTGCACGAAGACAAAAGATGCCGACAGATGTTGGAGGCGACGGACTCTCAACGGCGCTGGAGCCGGAGGGTTGGTGGCCAAAAATGGGCAAATGAGGGCAGGAGGGGTGATGGGGACAGCAGGGGACAGCAGGGACATGATGCTCCCGAGGGTGCAGCGGGGTCCCGCTGGGGAAGGGGATGTCACACCGGGCTGGTGGGTGGTTGAGGGATGCAGGGGATGGGACCGTCCTCTCCCTTCACGCATCCTTCATTAAGCCGACCACGTTAGCTCCTTCTCCAGGCTCAGCGATGTGGGGGGTCGCATCCCGGAGTCTGTCAGTGCCCCATGCGAACCCCGCGGCTCGGGCAGGCAGGATGGGATGGACCCGCGGCCCCTCTCCCTGCACCCGGACCCTGGGAGGCTGCAGGAGGAAGGATGCCAGTGCCGGCACAGCATGGCACAGCATCGCATGGCACTGCACCCCAGCAGGCTCAGCCAGGCGGGGGATGCCAACTGAGCTTTGCTTTTTCAGCCAATTAAAGGAGAAAGAGAGAAACAAAGAACGAAATGAAACCCCAGTTCGGAGCGATGCTGAGCTCTGCCGGGCAGAGGTGGGAGTGCTGAGCATCTCCTTGTCCCCACCCAGCTCCAGGGCTGGAGCTGCATCCCACCCCCCAGTGAGCCCCATATCGCAGAGGGAGGCAATGGGGTCACCACTTTGGGATGGAGAAGGAGCTCACTCGAGCAAGCCTGCCCTGCGTCAGCGCCTGAACACGGCCCCAGGGTACAGAGCCAAGGGGCGCAGGACAGCAGCCGGCCGGATCCAGCCAGACCTCAGCTTCCAACAGTCCACATCCCAACATCCCGTATCACTGCCTCTGAGGTTGGGTACATCCCTCCCTCAGCAGCGCCGCTGTCCCAATCTGCAACCGACACCATTAGGCTTCAGAGTTAACAAGAGTCACGGCTTGCAGCTCTCATACCCCCACACCAGTGCTGGCAGTGGCGAGCAGGGCGGTATCGCCTCCAGGTTAATTCTCCATCCAACCACCTCAGCAGCTCTCATCTTCGCATAGAGAAAAGATAAATCCCCCCGACAACAACAGGCATCGCAGAGAAAGGTTTCCTAAGCCACCGCGAACTCCCCCAGCCAGTCATTCGGTCTCCCAGACGACAGGAAGGACCAGCAAAAACCCAAGAGTTTTGATTCCATCCCACCTCATCAACATAAATATCTCCCGGCAGCCCCTCTCGAGGTGGGGCAGGGCCGGTGGGTGTCTGGCAAGCGGGTTCCTGGGGTTTTTCCAGAGGAAAATCACAAATGGATGCAAAATCTGGCAGGTGCTCCTTGTCCCCTGGGAGCAGAGGCAGCCAGCGCTGGCAGCACCGCCTCGCCTCGCGGTGGAGAAGCAGCGTGTCGGATATTTGGATGCTCCGAAGAGGCTGCCCTGGCTCCCTGCCGTGACATGGCCTGAAAACCAGTTTCCCAAACTGGTTCAGGCGCAGCCGCTGCCCCGAGGTCTGGGCTGCGCGGGGTGGAGCAGGCAGGGCTCTGCCTGCACCGGGCAGGGCGTGCTGCCTTCTCCCACCCCAGCATGGGGGACCCCGCACGTGGCCCTTGCGCCCAGTGGGTGCCAGCAGCACCCCAGCACACTGCAGCCGTGGAGCGTCCTCTGCCACCACGAGCATCCCCGGTGTCCAGGGTGACAAGGGACCGGGGGCACATCCCCCAGGGACCAGATTGCAAATATCGGCAAAACCAACGGGGACATGAGAAGGTGCCTGCGGGGTCACGGTGACACCCGGGGAGCTGCGGGAAGGCGCCTGGGGGAAGGTGGCCTGGCAGTGAGGACCAGCCGGAGATGGTGGCATCACCCCGGGGTGGGCTGAGCCTCAGCCAGGCTGCTCCGTTTAGGGGAAACTGAGGCACGGGCTAGCTGGTGATTTGGAAGTACAGCAAGCCAGCGTGCTCGCTGGGTCACCCCGCTGCCGGCACAAGCTGACCCCGCAGCAACAGGGCACAGCTTCCCAGGCAGTCCCAGCACACACCAGTCCAACCCCGGCCCCAGGGGTTGGGGGCACTGGGAGTACAGGTCTCCCCTCCCACAGTGCCGAGGTCCCAGGACAGGCGTCAGGGCTACCTGGACAGGGGGATACAAGCCACACAGTGCCAACTCCATGTTGGGGGTGGCACAGAGCAGCCGAAGCAGTGGAGAGGAGCAGAGCTGGGGTCTGGTGTCATTATCCCCTCCCAAACCATGACACCACCTGGTCTGCCCACCCCGTCCACGCCACCTCGAGCGTGAATATTGGCCTCAGTCACCTGAGGGGACACCCTGGTGGCACCCGCCACCTCCACCACCCTGGGGCTGGCTCAGCCCAGGGCTGTGGGTGGGCACCCAGACCCCCCCACCCCACCCCGGGCAGGGCATCCAGNGGGGTGGGTGGGTGCCGCTGCTGTGGGACGGGGTGCTGGGGGGGGGGCATCTCCCCACGGCCGGTGGGTGGGATGCAAGCTGCTGCCTCCAGAGCCGGGCAGGAGCTTGGGAGAGCATCCCGCGGGCTGAGAGGGGATATGCTGGGGTACGGGGTGAGCCTGGGCTGGAAAGGCCACCGGTAAGGGACAATTTGAGAGCCAAGCCTTTGGGGACACCAGCAGCACCAGGACACAGAGGGCGAGGGGTGGAGAGGAAAGCCTGACCCCAATCTGCAGCACAAAGTTTCTCTGGGTGTGAGCAGGAGCTGCTCTCCCAGCCCGGGAGCTCACCCCGATTCAGTTCTTCCCCTAAAATAAATAGATTAAAACCTCTCTGATCTGGGATATGTCAGGGAATAAACGGCAACAAACCTGTCTGGGAGCTGAATGGTAAAAAAAAAAGTGACCGAAAGCCAGGAAACTCCTGCACACGCAGAAAACCCCCGTCGGATTCATCTTGAACAAGAAGGAAGGCGAGCGAAGTGCAGAGGAAGATTTTACAGACGGAACCGGGGGGACAGCTGAGGACACGAGAGGCCATTCCCGCTGGGAACGGCGGGACTTCAGCCTGAGGATGAGCCCACCGCGGCTCCACTCCCTGGGGTGGAGGACAGGCTTCGAAGCTTCCCATGTCCCCCCAGGGAAGCCGGGTCTCCCCCTCTCTATCCAAAGGTTGGGACCCCTCCCCGCTCGCTGCCTTCCAAAGGATTTAGAATGAACAAGAGCAACACTGGGAAGAAAGTGCCCGTCAGCAGGACGCCACCATCANCTGACCACCACGCGTTTCAGCAATCGCCCCCCTCGTTTTCCTTGCTGCGATGAGCCCCGGCACAGCCGCGGGGGCAAGTTGTAGGATGCTAATTCTCTGTTAACAAACTACCCAGTCAGGATAATTAATCGCAACCTCGTTGGCACTGGTTTTAGCAGAACACACACCCTCCCCACTCCAAAATACACCACACGCTCCCTTCGCCTGCCCCTCTGTCGGCAACCTGATGAA
>VZSZ01006660.1:45289-57926 GCA_013398815.1 Ibidorhyncha struthersii | reverse complement strand
TCGTTGTTAGCGGTATTTGCCTTTTTTTTTTTTTATCGCGGATTATTCCCCTCCCCCCGCTCCGGAGCCAGGTGGGGCCGGGTTAAATCCCGGCGATTTGCAAATGTAAAGGGGTGATGAGCTGCTGCCCTTCCCTTTCCCCCGGGCCTGCGGCCCTTGGGTGGTGCATGGAGCCGCGGCACAGGGACCCCGCAGCCGCCTCCTCTGGGGGGAGGTGGCCCTGGGGTGGCCCTGCCAGGGCAGCAGCTGGGCTTGCAGGGAGGACAGATGGCTCAGCCCCGGGAGGGAAGTCCCCACGATCCCCCTGCAGAGCCCTGCTCCACAGCCCAGCACAGTCGGCTGGGAGCGACCTCTGGCAAGACAGCCGCCCGCCTTCGGGTCCCCGGAGGGTCTCCGCTCCCGGAGGGCTCCCAGGCTCAGATCCAGCAGGTCTGGGCAAGGAGGTGGGTGCAGGCAGAGCTGGCAAGGGTATGCCCCCAAACCGCCACCCACCCGGCTCGCCTTTGTTCTTTTTTTTTTCACAGCACACCTTCAGGGGGATCGGAGAGCGCACATCTGCCGAGGAATAACCGGGATGCCGCTTTTCCGCTGCTTTACAAACCTCCTTCCGAAATGCCACCCAGCAGAAGGACTTGGAAACAGTTTGCTGCTTTTCACGTCCATGATTTCTTAATCCTCGGCCCCGATTTTTATAAGGAAGCATCTCCTAAACCAGCCCCTCACTCTCTTAGGCATTAGAGCAGCTCTGCACGGGATCCGAGGGGCTGCAACCTTCCAGATGCATTTGTGTGCAAGTGCCGGTCTGGCCATGCCCTGACCTGGCCCATCCAAGTTTGCAAAGGATCACACATCCCTGTGCGCTGCTGGGATCAGCCTACGGCACCAACCACACCTGGAGCTCTTCCTCCTGGTGGAAATTCCTGGTGGGAATTTCTCTCCCTCCCAGCTGTTCTGGGCTCCCAGGAGCATTTTGGGAGGCCCACGCACGGCTGAAGGATGGGGTTTTGCAGCAAACACTTGGCTTCCATGAATGCAAAACCCACGCTGCGTAAATACAGTGGGTTCACCAGGTGATGCTCTTACCAGGGGCCATGGGAGAGGTGGTTGAACTCAGACCAAGCCATCGAGTGTTTGAAATACGGGGACCTGTGCATTTATTTCCCGCTGTCTCAGGCTGGTTCAGGGAGCGCACGGTGAGCTGCAGACCCCATCAGCCCCATGCCTCATCATGGAGGCTGCCGGGGATCCCACCCATGGACCTGCCTCCCCTGTCAAACCCCCGCTGTGGTCTTGACTCCGTCGCCCCCAGCGCTCCTGGCTCCGTCATCTCCAGGTCCTCGCCAGGAGCCTCAGAGAAGTCCCATCACCTTCACCCCAGGTGTCCCAGGCTCCTAGGGGTTACCTGGGTGCGTAAGGGGTGGGGGACCAGCCCTGTGTCCAGGACTGAGCTTGTGAGCTCCTCTTGGATTTAAGCACAGCAGAAAAAAAGGATGAGGATCCAACTGCCCCATAGCATCTTGTCGGCAACGGCCGGGCAAATCTGCTCGGCTCAACCCTCCTTGTCAGCTCCAAAAAAATACCAGAGACAGGCAAAACGTGCCGATGTAAAATCATGAAAACAGATACAATGGCGCCGAGATCTTGCCTGGCTCTCAACCAGGTGGAGTTTCACGAGGAATCAATTTTAGATTAAAAAAAGGTCAATATAACATGTCAAAGCGCTTCCTTAGAAGGTAAGGAGATAACTTCATTTGCTAGCGGATGGGAAAGGAGCCCAACATTTTGCCTTTTGCTCCGCTCATCACCTGCCACCCTCCAGACCCCCCAACCCCGGGCTTTTATTTTGCCAGAAAAAAAACAGATGACCGAAATGATGGAGGAAATATTAGGAGGAAATTAAACCAGGGGCACGTTATTTATTCATGGGGATTGGAGGGAGCCGGGATGAGAGGGGGCTGTGGAGGTACATGCTTTGCTGTGCACCCAGAGCTGCCACCGAGCCCTGATGGGCCTCAGTTTCCCCAATACCCATCGCGATGGCGATGCCGCAGCCTCATCCCAAATCCCGCATCCCTGCCCTCCGGGAGCCTGGACACGGCTTCGGCCCCCATCCCGTCCCTTTGTGATGAGATGGGAGAAGAACAGTCTCCCCCTGGGGCTGAGCCTTTGCTTCGCTGCCACCCCACATCCCATGGTGGGGGGGGGTGACAGGAGATGTCCCCCACGGCCACAGCAGAGGTCACCAGCCATGGGGATGTCCTCACACTCGGTTTTTGCACAGCAGCAGGTGACCTCTCTGCTCACCCAGGGGCTCTGGCAGCCCCCCCGGCAGCAACACCGAATCCTGCCCCGCCAAGCGCTCCATCCCCAGCGCAGGAGCAGCCAGGAGGGATCGCTTCCCCGGGTAGACAAAATCATCTCCTTCCACCAAAAAGGGGTGTTTTAAGTAAAAAAAATCACATACATCTTTATGCCTGAGAGAGCTCTCACTGCCAGGGCTATAAACAGAATGCATGAAAATATATTTTTTTTCACTAAACTGCTATTTTTACCAAAAAAAAGTCTACTTTTTGCTCAAGAAAACCAACACAGGGATTGCGTTGGAGTTTTTTTTTAATCCCCCCCCCAAAAAAAAAATTCTGGAGCGGAAAGAAATCACACCCCTGGCAATTCCTGCTTCCCTTCCTCAGCCACAGGCAGGGATGCACTGAGTCGTGCCGGGTACCTGCCGGGCCACCAGGACTTTAGGCACTTGAATTATTCAATATTTCCAAACGGAGCCAAAAAAGAAAATAGACTCCTCCTGGGATGAGCAGCGACAACACTCCCAATGCAGCCAGCAAAGCTGGGTTGGGAATCCTGTTCGCTGCCTTAAAAAAGGCAAAAGCAGGAAAAAAAGGAGGGTTTAGGTTAATAGAAAACCTGTGGGACATCACAGCCTTGAGCCCTGGCATTGGGATTGTTTTTTTTCCCCCCCCTTCTTTTCCTCCTGGGCTCTTGGAATTGATTTTTTTTTCCTTCTTTTGAGCTGAAAATATTGTCCAGGCTTGGTGATGATGCAGAGTGTGAATTTTGGGGGGCAAATTTATACCAAAGCACCGAATCTCAGCACGGGGATGTCCCGGGAGAGACTGGTGGGGATGTGCCAGCCCGTGGGAGCTGCTGCGGAGACAAAGCCAAGGGGGCTCACGAGCATCCTTCGCCCACTCAAGCAGTAATTAATGACACTAAGTTGTCAGAACAAGACAAAATGATGATTTTTGGCGTGTTTATTGGCAAAGAAATCTTCGAAGGGGCCCCATCTATCTGGGTTATGGTGATGGGGAAAAGATATTTATTCCGATGCATTATGTAAATCAGCACGGGGTAAATACATGCAAATCATCAGCACAGGTCGCGTAATTAAGCCCATGGGGTAATTCCCCTTAATAGGGATGGGGTTTGTGCTTGGCTCAGGCTAAATCCCTCCAGAGGCTGACGGGTGGCTGGATTTTGGCTGAATGATACGCACACCTTTGCTGCTCAAGGGCTGAAGGTCTCTGGGATTCATGTTAATGAGCCCCTAATTAATGAGCAGCAAGAGTGGCAGAAAAGCCCTGTAAGTGGGATGGAGAAAGTGGCGAGGTGCAGCCCAGCACCTTGCCACGGGGCAGCCGGGTTGGAGCAGGCGACGGGGATGGACATGGCTCCTCTGGGCTGTGCTGGGATGGAGCAGCCTGGGGACGGGGACATCCCGCTTCCAGGGTAAGGCGTGCTCCGGCTCTGGGGTCAGGGGTGCTCCGTCCTTGGGGTCAGGGATGCTCTGCCCAGGGATGCCCTAACCCTGGGGTCAGGGATGCTCTGGCCCTGGGGTCAAGGGCACTCCATCCCTGGGATAAGGGATGGTGTCTGTGATGGGGAGCCCAAATCTGGGCATGAGGCTCGTGCTGGGACCCAGCACGTCTGCTGCTGGCCTTGACCCTGAACCCCCACCCTGCCTCACTTCACCTGGGAGCAGCCTCAAACCCCAGTGACTCGGAGCCCCGAGGGACACCTCGTGTCACCCCCACGCGGGGCATCCTCCACCCTCGCGGCCCCACAGGGACCAAGGGAAGGGCCCCGAGGGAGCAAACCAAACCAAAGCGACTTCCCCAACCACCGCCAGCAATAAACACACATCTATTTAACCAACCTTTTCCCCATTTTAACATAATTAGCCATCGGCCTGCCAATCAACGTCAGCTCCTGCGGATCGCCGTTAATGGATCGCTGTTCAGCCGGCTGTTATTGAATCGATATAGAAATTAAAATGCATTCACGCCATTCTTTCTCAGTTGTCATCTTATCTCGGCGTCTAGCAAAAAGCGCGGCAGATTACAGAATCCATCATCATTTAGCCTTTGTAGCTCGCAAAATTCATAATTAACAAAAAATTTCTCTTCACTTGCTCATGTAATTTAATTAGTTTTCCATTAAATAGAGACTAAATATCATCTAATCCCCCAACAGAGCAAATAATTGTTTTCCATTCTTTTAGAAATTATCACTTGCTTATTGTAACTATCAAAATTCATTAGAAGCCTCTGAGCAGCGGTGGGGAAAGGTGGGAGGTAAGGGGCTGGAGGAAGGCCGGGGAGGTAATTAGAGGGGACGGCAGGGCCAGGGCGGCTGAGCCGGGACCTCCCGGTGATGTCCCCGTTGCGCCCAGCGTGGGGGTCACCAGCACCCAGTGCAGGATCTGCCCCGCAGCACCGTGCTGGGCTGCTCTGGGTACCGCATCCATCTCCGGCTGGGATCACAGCCGATGCTGCCATCGCCCAAGGGTCAAGAAGCGGGATGGGGACCGGGGTACGGCCAGCCACGCAGGGCCACATCGGGGGGGCACTGCCAGCCCCCCCGGTCCCCAGCAAAAGGCCGGGAAACTGCCGGTAGCCCCCCCGCCAGAGCAGCTCTATTGCATAGAGGCCGTTTATCTGGATCCTGGGACAGATGTAATTTATAGTGGAAATCTCTCAAGCAGATACCTCCCTTGGAGGAATAAACCTGTTTAAGAAAACAATTTTCTCTGCGCTCGGATTATGCCTTTAACGGTTTGCTGCTGCGATGCCCCGGAGCTGGCACGGCTCCGATGCGGGACAGGAGCCAAGAGGGGCCCACGCTCGCCCGGGGGCAGCCGGAAACCGAGGGGATATTGGCCCCATGGGCTGCCAGGCCCCAAATCCCCCCAGATGGTGCCCAGTGCGGGGCATGGCCCTGTCCCCAGGGGGTGGTGGCAGTGCTGGCCCTGGCAGCGGCTGTGGGTACGTGTGGGTGAACGTATGCGGGTGCACATGGCTGTGAGTGAGCGTGTGAGTGTGCATGTGTGCGCACGTGTGTATGTGCATGTTTGCACTTGTGCGCATGTGTATGTGTGTATGCATGCGTACACACACCTGTGCGTGCATGTGCATGCACACGTATGCATGTGTGTGCCTGTATGCACACGCAGGGCGCAGCCTTGCAGCACTCCCTTTGCCCAGCAAGGATTTGCCCTGGTTTTGTGCCAGCCAGCCCCGCGGCGGATGCCACCCTCCCATGGTGGGTGCCAGCCCCACGGTGGGTGCCCGGCTCTCCCAGCAGTCCCCTCGGCCCAGCAGGGAGCGCGGGGCCGGCTGTGCTCACCGCTGCCCAGGTTGGGCCCCGCAGAGCGTTAAACCTGCTCAGCTCTGAGTAACCCCTCGTAGGAAATTACATTAAATCCACATTTTGTTCCGACGGGGCCATAGTTATGATCCACTGAACACGTACTCTGTTAGAAGCGGGTAGGTGCTTCTCCTAAACCAACTTTTGGGCTCTCCTCCAGGGCTGGGATGATCTGATCCCACACGGTCCGATCCATCACCAATGCAGGCGGGTGGGCATCGATCCAGCCCTAATTGCGGAGGGTAATTGGCAGCGGTAACTCAGAGCCATGACCACCCAAGTTGCCCTCCTCACCCTCTATCGGCATTGGATGCTCATTAGATCCACAGGTTCCCCGGCACTGGGGAACAGGGATTTCTCTCGCAGGGCTGGGATGGGCACAAGGACCTGCCTGGGAAGCTGGGCTGGGCGCTCACTGCTGCAGCGAGTTTGCCGGTCGGTGCTCGGGTGGCAGCGGTGCATGCAGCGGGGACATGCCCTGGAAGCAAACCGGCCACCTGCGCCGCCGGCGGGCTCGCCCTGCCCCAGCTACTCCCTCGGGGCCAGGGGATTTCGTGTTAATCCAGATCATTTCCCCGATCTGGGTCACGGCTCCACAGACACCCATGCTGATGTGCTGGAGGAGTGTCTGGGGGCAGAGGCGGCGGCACCCGCTGGCCCGAGTGGGGTGTGGATCCCTCCAGCACCCAGTGCCCGATGCTGGGAGCTGCCGGCTGCTGGGCATCCTGCATGGCACCCCCAGGCTTTGCAGAACCCTCGGGTGCAGCAACTGCTGCCCAAAAAAAGCCTCCAGGACCCAGGGCAGGGCGAGAGCGATGCCCCTCCCTGGCTTCCCTGCCCATTCCTGAGTCGGGAATCAGGAAAAAGAAAGCCCTTTTAAATTCTTTTAAACAAGCAAAATTCAGAAAACTGCAGGGTTATCCTGGCACCGCTGGCTCAGCTTCAAGAGTCTCTCTTCCCTCTGACACTTGGGCACATATTCAAATAAAACCATAAACCCTTGAGGATTATAAATGTCTAATTAAGCATTAAATCCATGTGCCAGCACCCTCCTTGCCCACCAGCCCTCGGTGAGGGGACAGAGGCACAGCGTCGGTCCTCAGTCATAGGGCTCCCGTGTTGGTGGCTCCAGGGGGGTCCATCCCAAATCGTAGCATTCCCGGCTGGAGTCCCAGCTCTCATCTACATGCATTTCGGGGCACGTTATTTAATACTCTGCAGAGTTAAAAATAAATCTTCCCCCTGCTTCCAGCTCTCTCCACCCGCCCCTTCAGCCGAAGGGCGATTTGTTTGCATTCGGATACATTCATTCACCGTGATCTGGTGATGGGTCTTCCCATGTCTGCACCACCACCTGCCCGACGCCTGGCTCCAGCTGTGCACGGTTCCTCCTGCGGGGACAGATGGACATTGAGGACAGTGGCACAGGGATGACCGCAGAGTCCTGGGGCTGCAGCAACCATTCCTGCAGGCTCCTGCCTGCCGTTCCTGCTGGGAGTTGGGGAATGATGGGAGGTGGATGTCAGCAGCGGATTGGGACCAGACCTGCTCTGGTGAAGCTGATCTTCCCCAGATTTGATCCTGGAGCTCTGCTGAGTTTAGGCATTCACACATCATGCTCGAATCCATCAACCCATGGATGAAGAGGGTCAGTGAAGGAGACACAGCTGGGGTCGACGATTTCCTGTGCTCTCCAGCCGACCCCTGTCTGCTCCTAAAGTCACTTTGCGATGATGTAGGAATGAGGAGCAGAGCTGGGCTCTGCTCCAGCCCCAAGGGCTTCAGGAGAAACACCGTGGTGAGAGAGGTCCTGTGTCCCTGAGGGACGCAGGCAGCCTGCAGCTATCTGCTGACAGGACATGGCGCTGGGACAGGAACCATCCCAGGTGAAGGGGACTGGGGACAGTACCACAAACCCCAGGCCCAGGAGACATCACTTTGCCTCCCAGGGAACATGTTCTCCTGCCTCCTTAAAAGCTGAGGGGTCTGTTTTGGCCCCGAGTGTGCCATCCTCCAGCTTTTTTCTTCTGCCCACAGCAGAAAAGCAGGGCAAGACATGCTCTCGAAGGGACCCTGTGCTTCTTTCCTTTTCACTGCACAAGCTGTGCTGATTTCCCATCTCTTAAATACCTGGCGGCTATAGCAGATCCCTCCTGATCAAACGCTGGCCATGACTGCGCAGGACAGTCCTACGACACGGCACTGCTGGGGTGGGAGCATCGCGTGTCCCCGCTCCATCGTCCCAGCTGAACTGCAACCCCCAGGCAGCCTCCTGGTACAGGGCAGAAAGGCAGCGAGAGGTGAGAAACGGCCGATCCAACCTGAGCCAAGGCAGCAAATGGGGGAAAAAAGGATGAAAAGTCTAATAACTTAGACAGACACTTCCCAGAAGAGAAATGAAGTATGTACTCTTCATAGCAAGTTAATTAACATTAGACAACGACCCGTGGCATGGGGAACCCCTTGCATGTTCTCCCAAAGACCAGCCGAGGCTCAGTCCTGAGTAAAGTGCTGGTGGCCGCTTTCAGCCTTAGCAAAACAAAAAATCAGGGCAGATCATTCCCTTCTGGCCTCAACCGCAGGGCTGGTGCACAGCAGGCAGAGTCAGCCCCGCCGAGGGTCCAGGGTAGTAGGGCAAGATCTGGCAGAAGCATCCCCATAAATCCCCCCCTGAGGCTGAGGCAGGGTACATGCAGGCACCCTTGCGCTGTCCCAGCTGGCGGGCACAGGTCTCTGAGGTACAGATCTAACCTGCTCAAGGACTTGCCACCATCTCGTACCACTCTCCTGCCTAGGGAGAGGGGACACGCAGCCAGCGCAGTTCCCCCACTGTTGAGCACTGAATACACTGTGCCTGTTACAGAAAACTCACTCCCTTTACATTTATTTATAGCAGGAGGCTGGATTTTACTCAAAACATGAAAATAGGATTCAGCAGTAGCCCAATAATTATTTCAAGTGTGGTCATTTTTATTGCCATGAATAAAAAATAAAGCTGCTCTTCTGAAGTGAATGTCTATGGTTTCCCCGGGTTATATATGAGCGAGGGTCTTGATTTAGCATTGTACAATAGAAAAATAAACCAGAACAATAAATCTCATCCACACAGTTCTTGTAAAAAGCTATCTATTTCAGTTTTGACCGTATAAAAAAAACAAGAGAAACTTGACAGAGAATATACAAGCCACATGTGGAATTTAAACAAATTTTACCAATTTCAAGTGATCTGGGTAAGGGTTTAATAGTCGGTGGTACAGCCAAAATTAAAATCTTTTCTATTACCAATTTTCCTTCCTCCCCAAAGAAGGTGAGGGTGGAGAAAAGCTGTACAGCAAGGGTGGCTTGTCTCATCAAGCTGCTTCAACTTTTTCCCACTGCCACAAGTGTGAGGGGGGCTGGCACCGGTGAGAAGAAAGTCAGTATGACTTCTGTAAACCAAGGATTGCGAGGGCACGAATTCCACCATCTCCTCGTCGGCTTCACTGGATCTCCCCCATATACAGTCTTTTGTCACTGGATGCAGAGAGTACTGCGGGAGAGAGATTGGGGGGAAGGGAGGAATATGAAAATTAACCACAACAGTTTTGAGACCTCCACGAACAACACATCGTTTGAATTGAACTACTCATTTCGCCTTACTGGAAGTGATCTAGAAAGGCAAATTTCATTTGCTCCCCAAAAACACTTCACAGAATTACTACTCTGACACCTAATCACATGCTGCCATTGCCCTGTCCCAAGGCAGGCATAACGGCACACTGCCTGTAATGTATAAGCATTAAAATAGTAAAGAGAGGCATATAAACACGCTGTTAAGGCTCTCAAGCATCCTGAAGCGTTATTTCCACTGCAAGGAGTGTTCAGATTGCGAACCGGGCACTGCCGTCGGGACTGCGTGCCGCTAGAGGGCACAGGCTGGCCAGGAAAGTCTTGCTGGGATGTTATTATTTTATTAGAAGAGGCAAAATGCTGCTGGCACCCAACTACAACAAGCCACTGAACCACCTTAACTCAGAAAAGGCTCTTCAGGGGATCCAAGACACAAGTGTCAAAAGAATGACCCAGAAGCACTGCTCTTGTCACTGACAACAGTTTCATTTGAGTCCAGGAGAGATTTGGGGGATTCCTAAATGAACTTGCAGACTGGTGTCTGTCATCTTGCCGCATGTTGGCTCCCCATGCACCCTCCCGTGCAGATGGGTATCGTGGAGCGGGTGCAGTGATTTACAAGATTAACGTTCCCAGATGTTAACAGAAATCAATTGCATAACTCGCATGCAATGCCTGGATGGGTTTTTAATTTTTATTTCAAGCTGAGTGATTGATTCACAAAAAGGACCTCAGCAGAACACAATTGCAAACGATCTGCTGCAAACCGGAGAGGAGAGATCGCTCTGCTCTTCCAGCACAGGCTCCGATCTGAAGACAGGGCAATGAATAACCAAGGAACAAACCCATAACTCACTGCCCTGCTGCAGAGACTGTCATCCTCGGCACAACCGAGCTCTTGGCTTCACTTTGGGGTTGACTCTTGTCAATTTTTGGCTGGAGCAATGCAGTGACCTGGCTGATGGTGCAAGTGTTTCCATAGAAACAAACAGCACCCTGCGGTCCTGCCTGGGCCGCGCGCTGCGCCAAAAAACTGATACGAAATCTGGTCTCAGCTAGTACACAGTGGTTAAAATGGTTCTGAGAAAGCCACCACGAGCGTTGTCTCACCCAGCACTGATATGTGGTGTCATGTGCCGGACACCTCTAGAATGGGGACAAAACCCGCTGTGCAAAGAGCCGCCTTTGCCTCCTACAGCTTTGGGGTAAGTGAAGAGATCCCAGGCTGGAGACAAGCTCCCGGGTGGTCACTGTCCTTGTGTGAGCACTAACTGTATGGTTCTATCCCTGGCTCAGAACCTTTTTTGCACTGCCCTTGGGAAGTCTGGACAAGCCCTAGGCAGCGGCAGCCAAGCCATGGCTCATGGCCACCCACAGGTGACCAGCAGCCCTGACCACCAGCTGCCCTGCTGCTATACGGGTGCCCCCACCCAGGTCTCCGCCTGGGCAGGACGCAGAAGCAGAGCCCCTGCGCTCAGCCCAGGACCCCAGGGCACACCCAGCCCAACTCCTGTCTGCAGGAGAGGAGCAGGCAGGAGCCTGCTACGCCTAAATTGGCCTCTGATACTCGGGGATCTGGGCCACAGGCAATTTTGGGGCTGTTTTCCAGAGGATTGGCTGTTCAGCCAGCCCTGAAACTATTTCCCCAGCTAACTTGAGGTAGGGAGGACTTACTAATGGGTTCCTCTGGATGGAAAGCCAGTTCGTTCACCGACCCAGCGTGGCCTGGCAGCTTGTACAAAATCCTCCTGGATGTGGTGTCCCACACGTAGACAAACCTACAAGAGAGTCATTATGAGTGCAGGCATTTGAGAAGGGAAAGCAGCTGCCCCCCATGCCAACAGCTTATTCCCGCAGCGGTTCAACACCCGGGCTGAAACAGATGCAGCTCTTAGTGAGGATAAACAAGGAACTTCTCAGGAGCAAAATGCTGCACTGCCCAATCCAGAAGAGCAGGGGGCTGACCATGCAGGAGCTAACAACAATTTGGTATCAAAAGTCACAGCTTTTCACCTCTCGTGGCACAGAGACAGATTTGAAACCGTGTGGCCATAGAGACCCTCAATACAGCAGCAACACAGCGGGCTAAGGGAGAAAATTAGCGTTGGGAGTGGGGAGGAGGGTTCTCACCCTCGCAAAACCCTGCCTGCAAGCCTGGCGGTCACTCTTGGTTTCGGCTGGCTGGCAAGCAGTGAGGAGGAGCCCACGTGCTTGCCGAGCCCCTGTTAATGTAATCCCTCACAGCCAACAGCTTTATATATGGATTTCTTCCTGCTGTGCCATTAAAGTCATAATGCACTTCCTATCATTTATTAGGGGGCCGATCAGATTGCACCGAGCCCTTTGATTAGCCTCCTGCAGGCCTTGCCGCGGGCTGCCACCGCTGCCGGGTCCTGCCTGAGCACTGCACCTTGGCTGAAGGGCAGCGCAGAAGCCACCAGGATCCTTCAGGCAGGAGGTCAGAAGGAAACTGCTGGCACCAGCCGTGGATCAGCTTTCAGATTACTCTTATAAATGCTCTCAGAGAGTGGGAGAAACAGTGCCTTGCCATAAATCACACTGTACCCAAGATCACTGCTTGTCCCTCATGGGTGTTGACTGCTGCCTGCCTGGTGTGGTGGCTGCACACAAGATCCACCGGGAAGCAGAGCGATGCTTTGATCCCGGTTATGGTGAGCATTCGTAGGAGTGAGTGGGATTTTTTTAGTACATCAAAACAAGAAGAGCCCTGAGGAACATCCTAAAACCCAGGCAAGGTGATGCTGCATCCCTCCCTTCCAAACACAACGGCCTCAACACATGAAACAGCATTTGTTCCAGGGTTCACAGCTCTGCAAAAACAATTGGTGGCTCAGGATAGTTGCCAGTTCTGGATTACACTCGCTCTGCCTTCTCGTTTTATTCTTTAGGGAGGTGACTGGCAGCTAAACTGAAATCTGCTGGGGCAGAAAAGGGAAGTGGCAGGGCAGCAGCTGGCTGGGTTTGGCGTGAAGGGCAGCTCTGCTGCCCACATGCCCCAGAGGCATCACTATGGCTATTTACAGGGGACTGCAGAGGGTGAGAGCATGGGAGATAGCCTGTAAAACGTGTAAAATCAATCTACTGCATTACACTTCACCAAAGGAAGGTCATTGTGAATGCCACTGTGCATCCCTGTGTCTTGCCTGCACAAATTCAAACATGCTGGCAGTCAACAGCCCTTTCATCAGTCCCGCACGCAGCCCAAGCTCTGAATACCAAGGCCGGACCGTTTCAGGCTTATGCAACGCTACCAACAATAAGTTCCTCAGTTTCACCTGTCCCTTGGTGGGATGAAGAACAAGATTTGCTTGTACAATTAGCCTGTCTTTTAGTTGAAATAGAACTG
>VZSZ01006660.1:18205-37650 GCA_013398815.1 Ibidorhyncha struthersii | reverse complement strand
CGGGCGTTCCCCACGCGGATTGGCTGATGGCACCGGTGGGAGGGCACCGCATGGAGGGCTCGGCCTAGCACGGGTAACGTTGATTGGCTGGAGGCTACCACTCACCATCATTGCGCGCGGAGATTGGCGGAGTGAAGAGGTGCCGCAAAGTGAGGGGGCTGTGTGTGGAGGGGGCAAAATGGCGGCGGCCGGAGGGGGCGAGTGATGGCGGTGGTTGAGTGGTGCCACACTGGGTGCTGACGGGCCTCTGGCCTCGCCTCTGCGGGTCGGGCCCGCACGGGCATCGGCTCTGCGGCCTCCGGCCAACCCTCCCCCCAAGCCGGTGAGAGCCGCGAACCCCGCGGTGTGCGGACAGAGCGTCGGGACGCCTGTGACCGGTGCCTAAGGGCGCTGGGGGGTCGTTGGCGGGCTGCCGCCTCAGTCCAAATTAACTCCTCGCCGTTGGCTGCTAATATGGTTGGCCGCAGATGCTTTCGTGCGTTAATGAAGTATTTCTTTTTCAAGGTGTCTCTCTGAAGTCGGGTGGCGAACATGCAGTAGCCTGGGGTGAATTCAGGCGGCGTTGGGAGCGTCTCTCGCCTGGAGCCAGCGAGGGCTGCAGGGATGGAGGCGCTGCCTGAGCTTTACGCCATCTTCCAGGGAGAGGTGTGTGGGGCTGCTGCTGGCGTCGCTGCCCCGGAGGCGTTTCGGGCTGTGGCCTGCTGCTTTGTCTCCTTATCTTATTGTTCTAGGCACAGCTTAGTTCAGTGGCAGTTTGGGTAACCACCAGTTCTGTAGAAAATAAATACATGCTTATGTATGTGTATCTGTGTGTTTATGTACATACGTATAGATATATATGCATATACATATAAGATGTTTATGTGACTAACGTAGGAGCGGTTGGCTGAGTACACCTGCTCCAGAGTTTCAAGCATTGCAGTGTCTGAGCTGCTTTAAAATCTAAAAATGAAGGAAGGCAGGAGAACTGTGTAGCCTTTTTGTGTATATTCTTGCCCCATCCCTGGAGCTGTTCAGGGCCAGGTTGGATGGGGCTTTGAGCAGCCTGGTCTACTGGAGGTGTCCCGGCCCAGGGCAGGGGGCGTGGAACTAGATGGTCTTTAAGATCCCTTCCAACCGAAACTAGTCTGTGATTCTAACCTGTGTTTTTCAAACAGGTGTTTTGTGAAGGGCTTTGCCTTAGGCGTTGTATTGATTTTCTTCACAGGTTGCAACAGTAACGGAATATGGGGCATTTATAAAAATTCCAGGCTGCAGAAAGCAAGGTTTGTTTCTCTTACTTTGTTCAGATGTTGTTTCATGTTGGTGTGTTCAAGGCAAGTAGTTGTCCTTGGAATTAAAGGCTTGCTAGCTTTTAGGAAAAGCTCAGAAAAAGGTGTTTTTTTTCCCTAAGTTAGGAAGAAATTGAGTATCTCAGAAAGTATTTAGAATATGATGGTATCTTTGCCTGAATACCAAAAAGACTCGGAGGGCTTCATGATATTTTAGAGAATCATTTTAAGGTATTCGACAAACTGTAGAAACTTTCTACAGTTAGATAATTTGTCCAACTTACTACTATTATAACTGATACAAATAAAGCTCAAATAAAAAAAAAAACAGAAAAGCTGACTTAAAGCTCTGTCTACGTTTGTGGGAAACCTGCAGACAAACAAACTCATTTTACAAAAGCAGCAGCATAGGGTGGCTGTTCTGTTAGATGCTGGTAGGCCCAGGAATAACCCCTCCTCTGCTCTCCTCTTAAAGCACCCAGTCACTGTAGTGCTAGTTCTAATAAAAGGTTTTGGACAGAAGCGTGGCCGCTGGAGGGAAGTTGCTTTGAGACACAAATGGGCCCTGAAATATGAGCTTGAATAGCAAGGTGTGTTTCTGTATTTATCCTCCCTTGTGTAACCCTGTAGCCCGCGTGTCATTTGTACAAATTCAAAATACAGTCTTGGGGCTGTGTCACCTTGCAATTACGGGACATCAGGGCAGCCTTGGTGTTTCGTGCTTGTGACTTTGCCAGCAAAGTATTGTGCTGCTGATGCGTGAAATGGGCTCTTTATTCTCTGGTGCTTGGGGTGACCTCAGAGCACAGGCAGGAAGGGAGAGGTGTTAGTGCCTGCTAAAGTTTTCCGTATGGGTGTCTGGTATTTTGAGTGAAAAGGTACTGCTTTGGGAGCTTGCTTTTCTGAGTTAATTTGGAGCAGATCTCAATAAACTTATAATGTTTGATTGATGCAACTAGTTGATTCTCACCTGCGTAATGTACTGGAGGAAAGAAATGGCTTGTTTTGCTTAGGGCAGCTGCTGAATGTGTCCACTGCCTCCCCGAGCAGCAGTCTCCAAATGTTTTTGATTGTGTATCCCCAGTGTGTGGTCAGTTAAAATCAGCTAACCCTACCAGTTAAAAAGTTTTTGAGCACACACCCCTCAATGTGTGTATATTTGTTTATAAACTATATACGTGTAATACTGTGTTAATGTTATGTACATTTTAAAACATACTCAAAACCAGAAATTAAAAAAAAAGATGAGGTAAAGATGAAATAATAGTGCTTATTTTTTTATTTATTTTATTTATTAATGATACAAAAATTTCTTCCCACACCCTGATGGGTCGTCTTGCATCCACCCCACTTTGGAGACTGCTGTCCTAGAGGGCAAAACTGAAATTTGGTGGAAATCTGTCTTTATTTTTTCCCTTCTTCTCTTCAAAACCATGACCAGGCCTTGTCCATAGGACTCACATGTCCTCCTGCCGCGTGGATAAGCCCTCAGAGATAGTAGATGTTGGAGACAAAGTATGGGTGAAGCTTATCGGAAAAGAGGTAATGTTAATTCTTCTTTTAGTGCTGTGTAGATAAATACACTGTAAAACTGATGAGAAATTCTGCATACAGAGGCTGTGTGTTCCTGTCGCTTTGTTGGGGTTTGACGGGCTCTGTTTTCCAGACAGGTAAATTCTGCTTACTCCCAGATGTGACTTTGGCCACATGGCTTCTGTGACTTGCAGCAATGCAGTTCAGAAAAAGGACTCCATAAAATCTTTTGTCTTAAAAGCAACAAAATGCTTCCCTTTCTTCCCCTGTGCATGCCTTCGCAGCTGTATCACCTTAACTGTGTGATTTGGTGGCTAAATGAGCAATTTGAGAGGATCCCAAGATAAGAGATGATATAAACACAGTTCATTAACTGTGTCTAGACATTCTTAGAAGCAGCTGAGATTTTTGTTTTTAAGAAAGTATCAGTGGCATTGCATCATGCCTGTTGGAAAACAGAGGCTTTTTGTTTGTTTTGAAGTACGAGCATTATACTTTTTTCCCTCCTGTAATCTACATTGCTTTTTCTTGTGCAGAAAATGTGACAATCAGCATATCATTTGTATTTAAAGATTACTTGGAACAAAAACTGAAGACTTTGGTGAGCCGTGGAAACAAAGCAAGCTGACTGTATTTTGTTGAGATCAAGGTGGAAGCATTCAGTTCAAAGTCGCACAGGATTTGGCCATAAATGCTTTACATTTTTTTTGGAAGGAGATAATCGGGTTGATGTACAAAACGAGGATTCATTTTGTGTGAGATAAGGGAAATGGGTTGAGAAACTTGGTCTTACTTACACAGTGTAGAAAAACTGTATGAAAGACTTTACAGCTTCTTTTTAGCCATCTGTGGTGTGCTCTTTTTAAATTTTGCTTGTGTGAATTTTTATTAAGCTACTGTTTCCTTTATCTGGAACACAGTTGTTGGCTTCCTGGCTTCTTTGCTGTAGAGGCAAGGGGCAGAAGCATGTTGGAGAGGTGGACAGCAGAAGAATTCATTGTTAGATTGCCTGCAAATAACTGTTTAAGTGTCATAAACAGACAAAATAGAAATACCTTCAATAGCAGCATTGGTAAAAATGCAGAAAGTTGCAAGAAAGGCTTAAAAAAGCCCCCAAACATACAACTTTTGCTCTTGTTTCTAAAGTGATAATGTGGCAATCAAGCACTTAGTAGGATTCAGAAAAGAGTAAGCCCCTGGTAGGGATGCTTAAAACATTTCCCATTTTGGTCCTCTTAGGAGACTAAAAGAAGGATATAAAGTTTTCTTTTTCGTGATGCAAGTCGGCCAAAGTCCTGGTCCAGGGGAAACTGCCTTGGGGGTGGATGATTTGAGAATTACAGCAAAGCTTCCAAAGATGCATCTGGGTTTGGTCACATTGAAAGCAGAATGTTAACCTGAATGGACCTATAGTTTGATCTTGTCTTATTACTGAGATAGCTGCTTAACAGAAGCTATCTTATTAGCTAGAATACTCTAAAATGTAAATGCAGCTACGACATAATAGAAGTAAAGCACCTTCATGGAATGTCTTTTGTAGTATTGCTCTTTGCTATCTGACAATTTCCTTCCTTCTCTATAGCCCTCCAGACATGATGTATTGATTAACATCGTCATTTATTCTTCATTCCGTATCTTTCTCTTTCAGATGAAAGATGACAAACTGAAGCTTTCCCTCTCCATGAAGGTTGTTAACCAAGGCACAGGAAAAGACCTTGATCCCAACAATGTTTCTCTTGAGTAGGTAAATCTACTGAGCAGAATATAACAGATCAGACAGGTTGCTACTGCCTGGCTTTCCCTGCCTTGCGTTCCTGGCTTTCCAGCCATACTTATTCTCTAGGTCCCTCCTCCTTTGGAGGGTGAGGGAGGCTCTTCCTGAGAGCTGAAGGGTTGATTGAAGGCACTCCCTTGGTTCTGCTGCCTGGAGGCAGGCAGGCGCTGATGGAGGGCTGCAGGGAATTCAAGCCCTTCATACCACGGCAGCATTTTCATTCCTGCATTGTGATGGCTGTGTGCTTGTGCTGGAAGGACTGTTCATTCCAGCTGGGGATTTGTCTCACTTTCACATACTGTGAAATCAAATCTTAACTGCTTGCATGTTTCAGAGCTTCCTTGTCTACCTTTCTTTTTTTGGTTGTACCTCTTGCAGGTCAAATAAAATCGCTTTATTTTCATACTGGGCAAGTATATATATGTGTGTGTTGTCACATACAAAATGCAGATGTTGGTATAAGGATGTAAGTGCAGCTCCCCGCATTTGTCTGCTTTGTGTAGAGAGTGCTCAGTTAATCTCAAAAGTAGAAATGACAGGTATTATGCTGTTAACAATGTGGTTTATTCTAATGAGCAGTTAGTTGGTCAGCTCCATTCATTGGTTTAGCTGATTAAGTGGTGTTTTTAGAGCAACATTTGAAAAAAACCTTGTGTTTTGGTTGTGTCCATATAAATACACAGAGTTAATGATCAGAGTGGATTGAAAATGGAACTGTCCTTCTCTTTGCAGTCAGGATGAGAGGAAAAAACGCATGTTCAGAGACTATACTAGTCAGAAGATCACGCTTGAAGCTGTCTTGAACACAGTGTGCAAGAAATGTGGTTGCAAAGGTATGTTCATGCAGCGTTGTCTTGTTCTTTTGATGTAGCCTTGTTCTGACCAGGTAGTGACCTGTAGATAGGATTGTATTGACATCTGTCTCATGGTTGTGTATAAGGACTGGATCCACCTGTCTCTCTTAGAGGAGAACTACATTTTCTATTATGTGTTACGAAGAGGAAAGACGTAACTGATATCCTTTTATAAAGGTTTGTTTCTTAAAATTGCATAAGAACTCTCTTGCCGAGTACAGGTTCAGTACAGATTCCCTTCTTGCAATATTTGTGTTAATGAGTCATAGCTGACGTCTTGTTCCAGTTTTGCATTTTAAGAAATTAATATACGCCTTCAACAGATCATGTAATTCTGAAGAATGATCAGTGGAAATTACTGATCAGTTGTTGGGAACACTATGTTAGCTTATGTGCAGTGTTTTAGAGCTGAAAACAAGCATGGGGTTTTTTTTTGTTGTTGTTTTGTTTTTTTTAACGTGGTGAAATGTTTGTGTTTTGCCCAGTTCAGCAATAGGAAGTTGTCTTATGTGATGCCTTTTCCGCAGCTTTTTGCAAGTTGCTGAGGCATACAGTAGTTTTTTGTACATGGGAGTTTTTGCTGTACTCTAATTGTTTTGTGTTATTTAGCCATAAAGTAAATAGTTAAGCTGGAGTTAATGCTAATCTGGAGAAGGTTAATAATGAGTATGGTTCTCTGTAGTGGTAGATACCGATCTTTAAAATACCATTTTAAACAAGCCCCAAAACTTAAAGCTGGACTCTGCATATTTCCAGTCTGCTTTTTAATGATGATGTCTACTCATAACAGGCAGGCAGATGCTATCTATCTGCAGTTTCCACTACGACTGTTAGTAGGTCAACTTTGATGTCTCCAGAGTAGAAAGGCTAGAACCAGAATGAGCTGATTTCCTCTATGTTTGTGGCTTTGTTCTCATTTACCAGGTGCCTATCACACCAATTTACTCGCTTTCCAATACTCTTTTCCATGCTGTTTAAGCCCTTGTGCAGGCATGTTTCTACCAGTTGCCCTGTTCAGACACAAGTGTCTCAGTTTTTTGCCTGACTAATCTTTCCAGAATGCCCTGGGTTGCATTTGCTCCCCTGGCTTGTTTAATCAGGGCACATTAAACTAGCTAAAATGCTAGGACAAAAAATCTACAGTGTAGATTCTCTTACTGTGACTAATAATAAAAAGATCATTGGTGGCACTTCAGGTGTCTGAATTGCAGTTGTTTAAGAAAAAAAGTTAAAAAAAAATAAAGGAAAAGGTGGGTGGGTTGCTCCTTCAAACACTATTTTACAGGTCATTTTGCTAAGGAGTGTTTCGTGCAGCCTGGAGGTACCAAATATAGCCTCATTCCAGAAGAGGAGGAAGAGGAGGTGGCAGCAGCAGGATATGAAAGAGATAAAAAGACCAGCCTGGCTGACGATCCTTCAAAAAAAAGGAAAAAGGTACAAGGTGCCCTACTGCTGGCCTGGAAAAGCAAGCCAGATAATTAGTTCTCTGTAGTTTCATCTGTGATTTACTACAGCAGCATGGTTATGAGTAGCTGGTTCTGGGCTGAGAAAGTGGCTCAATATTGTGTGGGTTTTGTAGCAAACCCAGGAATCTCTGCGGACTTTTTAGTAATTCTTATACCTCTTATACGTTCTCCCTGTATTCTTGTTAAACTGTCTTTTGTGCTATAATGCATAGTCCTCAAAAGATATTCCTTACAGTGAGAAAAGAGTTTTTTTTTTTTTTCCTGGTCTTTGTGAGGCTCTACAGAAATTGCTTCAATTTCCTGAATTTCTGTGATTCTTGCCAATAACCTGTTTCCCCTCCCTTCTCACTGCTCTTGCCCTGACACCTTTCTTTCATCTGCACTAAATGTCCTGCTGCCTTGCTCCAGGGGGTATCCTGACCCAGCCAGTGCAATGTGAACTAGGCTTATCTGCACATGCCAGGGGAAAATCGCTGGGTGTATTTGCACAGGGAGCGTACTCCATTTCTAGGCTCTAAAGCAATTTTTGTCAATGTGAAAATGTCAAGAGATAAGAGACCTTTTATGTCCAGTGTTTGAACTCTGTCTTCAGAGCATGCTGCTATAAAATGTGGGGGAGACATGAATCCAAAATGGGAGTGTTTGGTGGTCAGTCTGTTTGTACAGCAATGAGTATTCCAATTCTAGACTTCAGTAAATAAACTGTTTCGTCAGCCCCTTCATAACTGGATTCCAATTTTAATTACACTTCCAAAGCCCTTTTTTTTTTTTTTTCTCCTTTCTTTTCTTTCTTTTTCTTTCCAGCTCTGTGGCCTGTCAGTATCCCTGGAGAGGGGCAACAGGCAGGAAAGGTGCTGGATTTCCTTTTTACAGGAGAGGGACGAGGACTGTGTCAGCAATTGCATAGTGAGAACTAACTTCTGAGGACTTAGTTCTCCCACGCTCACTGTGGAGTTTCACCAGTACCAGAGAGGTAGGAGAGACTGCAGATGCTGGCAACAGGGAATGGAGGAGTCTGTTTTGATGGCAGCGCTCGGAGCAGTCCAGAGTGACACTGGTGTAGCTGAAGTCTTGCTTCTGGTCATGTTTTTCACTGGTAATCTGGTTTATGGCCCTTTGCACTTTTATTTAAATAAGAGATCAGTAGCTGGGGCTGTTTGTGGGATTGTAGGTGGCCACTGCACTAGAGTAGAAGTCAGGTGTGTCATGACTTCCCTTGTGTTCCTCTCTGCCCTGTGGTATAATAGTTTCTGAACTACGGTTAGTACAAAATGAAGTCAGCGTTAATTCGATTTCTACTCTGCAATTCTTGCTTGCTCAGTAAGGCTCTGGATAGTTGACCCAGTAGTGGGAATGCAGTCTCTCTTAACTGTAGATCCTGTTGCGTGCTTCCATCCCAAGATGTGCTTTGCTTCCCCATTATGTAGGCTCTTATGCAAGAATGTCTTGGACTTGTCTGCTGAGTGTTGTTATGCTACGATAGAAAATAGACATACTCTTGTTTCTATTCTGATCTCAGAAGCATGCGATTGAACCGAGTCGTCTCTTAGATCCCAGACTAACTGCGACTCTGACCTTTCTGGACTCCAGACGTTGGGCTTTTCTCTTGCCATGGAGCAGTGCGAGAGCAGGCCATTGGTCGTACCCCAGCGGGGCTGGCTTATCCTGCCTTGGGTTCTCTTCCCCCTAGCAGGGACGATGGTGTGTCTGGTAAAGGCTCGTGTAACTGTTATTTAAATACTGTGGGGAAAAATTACACTAAGAGGTGCGCAAATAGCTCGTTATGGTATCAGTGCCCATCCACCTTGGTGGGGAGTCCCTGTGGAGTCTTGCCCTGCTGAGACTACAGGATATGTAGGTCACTGTCCTGAATTTGTTACTAATTTTTGAGGGGGGCTCTGTGGATTAACAGCCTTTCTTTAAATCTTGTTTGTTCTTTTGATCTTCCTCCCCTCTCAAGGAGGAGATCAAAAGTTTTCAGATGTTTTCCAGTGCTGGAAAATGAAACTTTGAGCTTTTTGGAGGCAGGATGTGGGATCCTTGAAATGAATAGCTTCCTTGTTGTCTCGAGTGCCTGCTGTGATCTTGTGTGGGAGCCACCATGTGCTTCCCTGCTTGCCTGGAGCCCCCGGGGAGTTTACACAAAGTAGAAGTAGCTCAGTCTACCTAGTAACAATTGTCTTGCTGACCCCATCTCATCTGATGTTTGTAACATAAATGCAGAGCTTATATTTTTAAATGAGTATATAGGGAACTGCTATCTACCAAGCATCCGTTTAGTGTCATAGCAATGACGTTTTTGGTTGTTCATGATCAATGTTTTCTGTTGCCAGGAAGCATCATATCAAGGAAGTCCCTGGGTGCTCTTCGCTCTCCCCAGAGACTCCTGTCCTTACAGAGATACGCTGGGGTCCTCACTCTCTTCTTTATTGGCTTTTCTTCCCAGTGGTTCCTCGCTTTCCTCCTGCCTGAGCCCCACAGCGTTTACAGGAGTAGGAGACAGCTGGAGGCTTTAGGTCTCTGCGCTGGCCCAGGCTTCTGGTGTGACCGAGGGCACAAGTCTTTCTAGTGACAGAATCACCCTGTTAGTGCTCTGCACATGAGACCACTGTCCTGCTCCCGTAATCCCTGAGAAAAAAAGCAGCTTGAGGGAGAAGTGGGGATGGTGCTGTCGCAGTGCTGTGTGGAAGCACCGGAGATCTTCTGAGGAGTCGCTGGCAGCTGCACAGGCACCGGGCTGCATCCCTTTCGCTTTTACTCTTTGGGTCGCAGGGTGAAGGAGCTCCTATGGGAACGCGGCAGTGTGCCTGTGCTGAGCTTGCGTGGGTGAGAGGCGTGCTGAGAAGAAATGGACCCTTCTGATTTTTCTCTCCTGTGTGTCTTTCAAGAAAAGATCTGCTATTTCAACACTAGGAATAACCTTTTAATTTGAATTCTACAAAAGCATCCCATCTTCTGCTCAGATACATTGATTAACTTACTTATCCCTGGGGTAGTTTTGTGATGGTCATTGGAATTGCCTTGTAAACGTGATGGCTTTTCGGCGGGCTTTGCTGCTCTTTTTCTCACTGTGTAGATTTCCAGGCAGTCTGCTTGCAGATGTTGTCTCTTCATGTAAAAACCACACCTTCTTAATTGTTGTTTGTTCAGTGACCTGTAGTTCATCAAGCCTTAATCCATCCTCACTTGTAGCTGGTACTTGTTTTACTAGTTCCTAAATGGCATTAGTTTAGGGCAGAGCTCTTCACGCACTATGCTGTTCTCTTACTGTCCTTATCTGGGCTTTTCTGAACTGTGCTATATCTATTTAATGACCACAGACTGGATTCTTCTTATCAGATTAATTCTGACTGGTCCTCAAACAAGGGATGCAGTAATACCTGTAGATTTACATAATGAATCTTGTTTGGAATTAAATTGGATGGTGGAATTTCACTTTTTTTCTTTTGGTTTTTCCTTTTAAGAATTAAGAAACCCTAGAAGGAATACAGGCACCTCTCTGGTGATGCAGGAAGACACGTGTCTGGAAATCCATTCTAATTTTTCACAAGGGCAAACATAAAATCTCCTAGTAAGACCATAACTCCACAAAAGGGTCTGGTGAAAAATATTTCAACTTCTTGGAGAGTTCTGGACACTCCCCTCTTATCTCAAAATCAAATACCTTTAGAAGGAATGAACTGTTGTAACTCTCTTAAAGCAGAGCCTGGAGCAACTTTCTTTACGAAGGACAGGAGAGAGCCCAGTGTGCTAATGTGTTCCCCTCTTAGCGTCAGCTTTCTAAAAGTAACTGGAGCAGTAGGAGAACCAGCATTACCAGGCTCTAGCCCTGCCTATTGCTCTTCTGCATGCCAGCTCCCAATGTGGATTTTGTAGATGAGAGATTTTGAAGCAAGTTTGTTCTGTTTTGGTAGAGTTGTAATCGTTACGTAAGTTGGACAGGATGCGCAAGGAACCGTAATGTGCAGGGCTCCATACTTGTTGGCCCACTGCATCTTCACAGTGAGAGTCTGCTTGGGCAAAATACACTCAAAATGTTTACATAAATGCAGTGTTTGCAGTTCTGGGGGAGTGCCTGGGTGTGCCTGAATGCTGAGTTGAACTTCATGCATCAGCAGCCATTGATTCTGGAGACCAATTTGAAGCTCTGGGTGTGGCAGGGCCTTGCTGCTGTTGTCGAAGGCAGAAATCTGGCTTTTGGCACTGCCCTCTCCAATCCATAAACTAGAGAAGTGATCCGAAAACTAGAGAAACGCTCCTGCTTGCGCAATGGTGAGTCAACTGGTAACCAGTGGAGCGCTTGTCTCCCAGTACCGGGATGCCAGAGTTTAAAGAAATCTGTTGTCTAATAGAAGGATGCTGCTTGTGCAGAATGATTTTGCAGCCGCACTGCCTCCTGCTACAGAAAATGTTAAGCTTTTCTGTTGCTGGCTTGCTCCGTGCAGTATTTGCAGTCCAGTGTGTGCTTATGCTGTGGTGCTTGCAGTACTGCACTGGAAGTACTTCTTTTGTGCTGGTGTGAGCAGTTTGGCTGTTAGAAACCCCCAAAAAGAGGAGACCTGAGGTTTGGTTGATTTTCTTTTCTTTTTTTTTTTTTTCCAGCCAGCACAATATCCACGTGTGTATTTTTATTTCCCTTATAATCCTGAAGGGACTGGTGTGACATCCTGTCCTGTCTTCAGCCTTCATGTGCTGAGAAAGTTTCCCAAGCTCTGGAATGAAACTCTGTTAGTTGTTAAGGTCTTGTCAAACTTTCTCACCATGTGCGCAGGCTGGAAAAGCTTGAGAAAATTCTCCTTGCTGCATCGCTTTCTCTAGAAGATTTAACTCTTCACCATCCTCTTCTTCTAAAGACTGTTATGATTTGCTTCTGCCCTTAGTCTGTGAGTAGGGGACTTTGAAGTGAGTCTGGTATTATTCCACGGAAAAACGTAGACGCTCAAATTTTGGGTGACATCAATGATCATAGCGCTGTTGTGAAGCTACAGAAAACTGATACTGCCCAGGGTCTGCTAGGTGTGAGTGAACTCAGTCCTCTGCTCTCTTCCTTGGAGTTCCAGAGGATTCTGCTTGATGTTCAGCTCCAAGCCATGTGTTTTCTGTGCTCATCCACCTCCCTAAAAGTGGTGCTCTGTTTCACATTAAATAAGCTACTAGCTCTGTTGTCCCTAATTGATAGTCTGTATCTGGTGCTACGACACACAATCCATGCTAAATTGATGTCTTTAGCTGGGCCTTTTGTGTCCCCACTCTTACGGGAGAATATATTGTTTTAAAATGAAATGTAGACGGACTGGGCTTGTCTTCCCGTAAGCCAGTGTATTGATCTTCATATGGAAACTTCACTTGTCTGGAAGTGGCTGAAGCTAATGGAAGAAATGTCTCGTGGGGAGGAGGGGGGAACCCAGCCCTCTCTGTGCTCTCCACATTGGGACACTTTTTCCCCAAGCAATTTTAAGACAATTCACCCTTCAGGGGAAGATTGTGGGTGGCACTGGGGTGCTACCAGCAACCCTGTGCCCTTGCTGTTAACGCATACCTAAATACAGCTTGGGCTTGGCTTTAACCTGCTGGCCTGTCTTGGTGAGCCACCTTAGCACCTCCAAGCCTACAGCAGATGATGTTGGGATGTAGAAGTCAGTTACTGCAGGGGATTCCCCATCCCGTCTCTCCCCCCCAGCCTTGGCCTCATTTTTCATGCTGTGCTTAGCAGCTCCTTCTGGCTTTTGTTTCGAATAGGTGAGTGCTGGTTTCTTAGCTTGGAGTCCTCTGGGTGAATATGCAAATGCTACAGTGTCTTCATCTTCCTTCTGTGAAGTGAGTTTTCTTTATGTGGATGCTTTCCGATCCATTTCCAGCCAGGGTTGTTCTTTTCCCTAAAGCACCACCTGTGGTGCCTGAGGGAGTATCTCATGCCAGACCCACAGAACCGGTGTCAGTGCTGTGTTCAGACCTTTAGCCCCCATGGCCAGCCCAGTGCTGCACCTGGTTGTGCTGGAACAGGTGGAAATACTTGCCCACACTACTCATTCTGGTTTTGCACAGGTATGTCATGTATCTGTGGCTGATTGCCACTGTTCCCTTCATCTAATCATGTGTTCGTTTTCTCGCCCTTGGCTTAGGTTCTAGGCTGGCTGTGGATGTCCGCAGCAGCTGGCCAAGGAGGGTGGCCTCCCCGAGGACTCGTCCTGCCTGTAGTCCTGTGACTGGTGGAACTGTGCCCTTGGGCTTGCTGCTGCTTTCTACTTCCTCCTGAAATGAGTACATGGCACTAAGAGCCCTGCCAAGGCGGGGGTGACTTACAGCAAACCGGTCCCAGTCAAACTGTCTGCAAGCCCAAGGGTGGCCTTGAGGTCATTTGGAACACTCTTCGCAAAGAAAATAAGTGGCATTGTTGGCTTGGGGGCTCCAGGCTTCTACCATTACACTCCTTTCCATAGTGGAATGTAAAACGTGTTTGTGTGTTATGTTTGGGGCTGTCATTTGACTGCTGTCTGTCTTCTGTTGGGCTGTTCCCCAACCCCTGTGAGCAGCCATGCTCTGAACAAGCCATTATTCAGCCTCTTTAAATTAGAGGTGGTGGTGGGGGGAAACATTGGCTTTTTGTCCAGCTTACCAAGAGCCCTTTTCCTGGTCCAGTGATGCCTTGAAGTGAATGCCCTGGGCTTCTCCCACTTGTTGGTGCAGGCTCAGCAGACTCATTAGCGCTGCGAATGGCAACCTCAGCCCTCCAGAGGTGTTGGTCAGCACAGGAGGCACTGCCATGGCCGTGGCTTCTTGCTCACGGTCTGCTTCGAGAGCTCCCTTTGACCCCAGGTGCAATGCTGCTGTGCCATCTCAACTGCGGGATGTGTTTCTACAAACCCAGGATGATGCCAGTCTAAAGGAGATGCATCCAGTAAAGATAAAGTACGCATGGTGCAAAGGGAGCTGGGCTATGAATGGGGGATAAAACCATCTAGTGCAACTAGCAGTACGTGTGTCACTGGCACCTGGCTGCGTAGTTAGATTATGGAAGAGAATAGGGTGCTGGTGTGCAGCGAGTTTGGGAAAGGTTGTGCCCAGTCTTATGGTTGCACCAGTTCCAAAGCAGTGAGCACACATGGATCACCTGGGAAGGTGCAGCTCGCTTTAAGCACAACTGCTTAAAAAATGGCTTAGTCAAAGCAGCAAGCTTTACTCACTGGGCTGCGTTCCTCACTGGTGCTGTCTGTCTGTTGCAGGTACTCGCACGGGTGCTTTGTGAAGCCTTCTTTTGCTTCTTTCCTTATGTCCTCTTTATGTCCATGAATAGAATGAAAATTCACGGTAGCCATTTGCATGGGAAGGTCTCTCTTTGATGTTGATGTGGCCATGGGAAAAACTGGTGGATCCTCGTTTGAGGCCAGTGTGGCTGCACTAGGACAGAAAACTGAAGCTTTATATTAAGCATATGCAAAGTATTAAAAATATTTTTTAGGGGCTCACTTATCTGCATGCTGCTTTCCTTTACTCCCCAGCACCAAGGAGTGTTAGGGAAAATACCTCATTTTTTGCTTTCTCAAAGCATCTTCCTATAGAATATACCAAAAAAAGAAAAAATCTTCCATGTTGTTCTGGGAGTTGGTCTATGTGGTAATTTTGTGAGTATCCAGGGAATTAGCAAGGTGAGTTGAGCTGGGATCAGACTGGGATGTTTGCTTATTTGTGCGCAAAAACTGACCACTCCGTCTGATCCCTTCTGAGCCTCTTGCGTTCCTGGTCCCAGGGCCGCTCGGCTTGGCTCTGGCTGCCCAGCCTGCCTCCAGCGCCAGCCCGCTGTGGCTGGAGGGCGGTTGTGTACCCAGCCGTTGGGCTCCATGGCGCTCCGAGGGCACGGCCGGCTCCCGAGAGCTGCGGTCAGCACTTCTCCTCCTGCGCCTTGCTGGAAGAGGGGTGAAGCGATGGGCAGAGCGAGGCTAGCAGCTGGGCTGTGCATGCTGCCAGCACAGCCAGGTCGGATCCTCTCCCCCAGTACTGTTTTCTAATTAAATATACATAAATTACTATACTGCAGCATTAAATAGTCTTTCTCTGCTTTGGGATGCTCTGCCTGATGTGATTCCAGTGGAAGGTGTACCGCGGCACTGATCTTGGGGTAATCTCTGCTTGGTAGTTACTCTCAGATGCCTCAAAATGGAGGGTTTAGATCCCTTGCAGAGTTCCTTATGAGCTTTATTCCAGCACCAGCTGTTCTTATTCTGCATCTGAATGTCAGGTCTTGAGCTCTGCATAGCTGTTGCTTCAAGGCTTTGCAGAAACCCAGCCCAGGGGGGCTCGGTGCTGCCCCTGGCCTCTGCTGGGGCGGGAAGCTGCGAGGGCAGGCGGGTGTGCAGTCTGGTTTGAGATTGTGCAAAGAGTTGCTGATTGCAAAAGGGCGCTTTCCTCATCCCACCTCCCCTCCGGGGACGGCTGCAAGAAACTCTGACTGGCATCGCTCGGGCTTTCCTGCAAGGAGAAGGGCATGCTGTCATTAGTGCTCCCGCACATCGGTGTTTGTTTCCTGGCAGTCTGTGGGCTGACGGTGGTGTGGGGAAGCAGTGATGGCGCTCGCGTCCAGCTGGCTATTTTAGAAACCTATTTTGCTGGCAAAAAGGCTTCATCCCGCCAATCTCTATTAATAAAGAATAGCCTTAAATAATGGAATAAGCTCTGACCGTGGAGGGATGGCAAGGACTCTCTTCTTGTGATTTAACTAACGGTCTTCAGGCTTGGATTTACATTTTGATACCCCTCTGCTCTGGTGGCTGCCGTACCCTGCCGGGGGCAGCTGTGGACCGACAGCAGTGGTTAAATCCTGACTGGTGCTGTGGGCACCTTCCGTGTAGAACAGGCTCGCCCCTGTCACAGCTTGTAAGGCACTCATTACAAGTGACAGTTTTCCCACATGTAAGGGTTTTATTTAATTATTTATTGTCCTTCATTTGCTAGGAGAAGAAAAAGAAAAAGAAGCACAAGAATAAGCAGTCTTCCGAGTCGGACTCGGACAGCTCGGACTCAGACAGCGACGGGGCTCAGCCGGCCAGCAAGAGGACCAAGCATTCGGGGAAGGCCAGCAAGGCTCAGAAGAAGAAGAAGAAAAAGAAGCATAAGAAGAAGCCCCGGGATTGAGCAGGCAGGCAGGTGGGGGTACCGGCGTTGAGAGTCCCTGGTGCACACCACGAGGAGCAAGCAGAACTGAACCAGCGCATCCCTTGCTCCAGGGACCAGGAGTTTCCCTCTCCAAAAAGTAACGCTCGACGTGTGGTGTTGCAGGTGATGACTGATACAAGCTGTCCTCTGTTACCTTAGGCGTGGGCTGCCGTTTTCTCCCACCAGTAGGCACTCCTGCCAAAATTGGCTAATTACACCCCTTCATCAGCACCTCTCCCATCCTGTAGCCTCGCGTTTCGCTGGGGAAGCTGCCAGCGCTTGGCGGCTCCCCTGGCCAGCGTGGCCAGCTGCGCCGAGCCTGCATGACATCAGCCCCCGACCAGTTGCCTGTGGCGCTGCGCAGCCGTGCTCTCCCTGCCTGTCCCCGCACCACGCTTGGGGACAGGGGTGGTTGTTGCTGGGCCCTGCGATGGGGCTACGTCCTCCCAGCTGGTAACGGTGCAGAGCCTTGGCTTTCTTTGGTCTGCAAACTCTCCCCCAGCCTCACTCATTCTGTCTGCAAACATTGAGAGTGGAAGAGTAAGAAGCAAATGGGGGAGCGGAGATATTTTAAGTAAACATTAACTGTGGTGTGTTTGCCGCCTTGGTAAGTGATGGAAAATAAATCTCTCCAATCTCCAGTTGTACTTTGTACTGGGTCTTTCCTTTTGTGTGCTCCACACCTCGTCTTGGGCAGTGAAAAGATAGGGTGAGCTGTGTGGAGAGGATGTGACCTACCTTAAAGGGTGGTGTGTTTGTGGCTTTTTTTTTTTTTTTTTTTTTTTTTTAAAGTCCTGGCTGCTTTCAGAGGTGCCCTGGGGTGCGAAGGGGGTGTGTGATGAGGTGACCCCTACGTGAAGCTTGGTGCCTTCTGGTAAGGAGCAACTGGAGCATAAATCTTGTAACTGGAGCTGAAGGTCAGGGGAAAGGGATGGCAGACAGCTGGGCTGTCCCATGCTGGGTCTGGGGTTGCTCTGGACTTTGGCAACTGCAGAGGAAGTCTGTGGGGAGCAGCTCGCCCCTGCCAGGGCAGATGTGCCAAACGGGGGGAGCTGAGTCACTCCTGGTACCTCTGGCTCTACGGGGAAGTGAGTGGGCCTGGCAGGATTCGGGGTGGCTGGAGGCAGCCTGCCCCTTCTCCCTCCACTTGGCCCTTTCCAGTGCTGTTTGCCCCAGTTCCCCATGGCCAAGTCCCCCCTTTTGGGCTGGTTCCCTTCCCAAACCCAGACACAAAGTGCTTGTGACCTTGATTCCTGGCTCAGCCCACTGCTGGGCGTGCACCATCAGCTGATGCTTTGGCAGAGAGTGCCCGCCTGTACTGGTGGCGGAAAGATCGCTCTTGCTGGGATGAAGTGTGCCTGGATCCTGGATGACAGAGCTGCTGTGGGAGCAAACTAATATTCCCCCTGGAAAAGCACATTTCTAACCATAACAAACTCTCTAATTTCCACAGCTCCGAGAACTGGCTGAGACAGGATCACTGGTCGTTTAAACCATCACTGCCTAGGCTGGATTTAACCCCTGTGCTCCTCCCCACAGCCTGGCTGAGACCTGCGTGTCTCAACGCTGCGGGGTGAGCACATGCCAAAAAAGCCCTTTTCCAAGTAAACGGTTCACAGAGTTGTAACAACATGGCCTTTATTATTTTTCCATGTGGGTTTTCCCATTAATAAAAAAAAAAAACCCCAACCACAAAACCACCACCCAAGCCCCAAGCAGCCCCACGAGCTGATGGGGACGGGGGGCAGCAGGCAGCCCCGGCGGCTGCGGTGGGCTCCGAGACCACGGTAAGCCGTGCCCGGCGTGGGGCGAGGATGGAGGCAATGCGGGGGGTGAATGTGGCACTGGGTGACGGGCGGGGGAGCTGGGGACGGCGTCTATGTCGCCTTCTCGTAGGTGCGGGTGGAGACGACGTTGCCCATGGTGAGAGTCTGGTGGCAGAAGTCGTGGTGGGGGGAGGTCAGTGGTGCTGAGCTGATGCAGCTCCCGGCTTGCCCTGTTCCGGGCTGAACCCCCCCCGATTTAAAACCATTTCTATTTCCTTACCAGAACTAATTTCCCATCCTTCAGCTCCCGGACCAGCGATGTCTCCTTCCCCTCCCACTTCTGCAGGTGGACGAGTTTGCCTCCATCCAGTGTGACCACGGACTGCGGGGAGAGAGCAGGACCCGCCGTTACCCTCCTTCCCGGCGTCTCTTGGCTCTGGGGGACTTTGTCCCTCAGGGGGGGCTTTGTCCCTCAGAGGGGACAATGCTGGCTGTCCTTGTGCTCACCCTGGAGCCCCGCAGTGCTTGGGGTCAGGCTGTGGGTGCCACCCTTGGGATGCCCATTGGCTTTATCAGCCCCGTTCAGGACAGGCTGCATCCTGCTCGGGTCACCGGCTGGGTCGCGGCCTCAGCTGCCCCCAGTAACCCCACCGTGGGCACCGTCACGGTGACCTTGCCCTCCCGGACCCAGGGCCAGCACAGGGAGCCCTGTCCAGGGCTACATCCCGCTCCAGGGCTGCCGGGACCTGATCCTGGCTGCTCCCAAGCACAGCTTGGCTCTGGAGCCGGAGGGGATCAAAGAGGTGGGGCAGGTATCGGTGCTTTAAGCCAGAGGGACCGGCAAAGGTTTTTGGAGGGGCTGATCTGGCAAACACGCTGGGGCTGCTGTTTGCACAGCCGCTGCTGTTGACTCGGCCCCGAAAGCCCGACGGGTGCCAAGGTTAGCGTGACAGCCTGCTGGGACAGGCAGCGGCACCACCTGCCTGGCCCCATCCTGCCCTGTGCCCCCCACCCAGCTCCTCAAGAGCCGGGTAGCACCCGGGTGCCTCTGCAGCTCAGGTCTCCCCACGGCTCGGGGGTCCCATGGGTTAGGACCTCCCATGGCTTGGGTGTCCCCATCAGTTTGGTTTCCCTACAGCATGGGTGCATCTGTAGGTTTGGTGCCCCCATAGCTCAGGTGGCCCCACAGCTGAGGTTCCCCANCCCCCCCCCCCCGCTGTGCTGAGCTCAGGTCTTCCCACAGCAGCGGTCTCCCCACTGCTCAGGTGCCCCGGTAGCTCGGGTGCCCCACAGCCAGGGTCTCTGCACACCTTGGGTCTCCCCACAACTTGTCTCCCTGCACTGCTCAGGTGCCCCGCAACCCTGGACCCCACACATGCTGGGTGCCCCGCGACTCGGCGTGCCCCATAGCGTGGCAGTCCCCCCCCGGTGCTCCATCCCGTGCAGCCCATGGCTCGAGCAGCCACCCCGGCCCTGCTGCGCTGCCCTGTGCCCTCTGGCCACCATCTGAGGGGCACCTGAAGGGCATGTCCCTGGGCTGTGGGCAGGAGCTTGCAGCAGGTCACACGTCCCCTTTGAACATAGTCTCCACCAGCTCCGGCGGGTCCGAGGCGCCGCCGCGCCGGCAGGCA
>VZSZ01006660.1:0-11237 GCA_013398815.1 Ibidorhyncha struthersii | reverse complement strand
ATCACCTAAGCAGCCCCATCCCCTCCAGGCCGGATGCTGGTGGCAACACTGGGACTGGTGTCCCCAGGGTGGTGGCAGTGGGAGCTTGTCCTGCTGTGGGGGGCATGAACTCACCAGTGTCCCCCTGGGAATAGCTCTCCAGTGGAGGACGAGCCAAGGTCCCCAAGTCCTCGGGCGCAGGCGCTGTGCCGAGCGGGACGAGTGACCCTGGCTGCGTGCGAGGAGGAGAAATGAATGATTAACCCGGGAGGTGATTAGTCACGGGGCAGGCGCCCCGCGCGGGGCAGGACCCTTTTCAGGTGGGGAAACTGAGGCACGGAGGGAGGCTCAGGTGTGTGACAAGGTGCCTGTGCTGTGGCAAAGAGACAGCGGAGGCACGACGCTCCCTGCGCGGGTGTGCGTGCACAGGTGCACCACCTATGGCATGCTGGAGCTGCATGCGTTTGTGTGTGCATTGGCACATGTATGCGCATGTTTGTGTGCATCACCCCTGGCTGGGCTGTTGTGTGTGGGTGTGCGTGTACACGCAGCTGGAGCTGAGTCCCAGGGTGTGCGTGTGTGGTGCCCTCTGCTACACATGTGCATACTTGGTGACCTATGGCATACGTATGTGCACGCTTGGCATCCCCTGGGACATGTATGTGCATACGTGTTGCATTGTAGCACATGTTTGCCCGTGCATGGCACCCTCTGGCACTTGAGTGTTGCATGCATGGAGCTTGTAGCACATGTGTGTGTTAATGCATGGCATCCCCTGGCACATGAGTGTGCATGTGTGATGTCCCATGGCACATGTGTGTGCATGCATGGCACCCCTGGCACATGAGTGTGCGTGTGTGGCACCCTCTGGCACACACATGTACAGGCATGCTGCATTGTGGCACATGTGCGTGCATGCATGGCAGCCCCAGACACACACATGTGCATGCCTTGTGCCATGTATGCACGCCAGCACACTTGTGCGCCCCTATGTCAGTGCAAGGGCTCCCGCCAGCTCCCCTTAGTGCCGGAGCTGTGTCACCCCCTGGTCACAGAGTTTCTCATCACACACCACATGTTCCAGTTCACGTCCCTGATGTGGCACCGAGCGCCCCACAGCACCGCCCGCTCGCCCGGCGGGACCCCTGGGCCCAGCAACCCCCGCTCCGGGCACTGGGACACGGGCAGACGGTGTGTAGCATCCGTGACAGTACTGGAGCACCCACTGTGTCACCCTGGCAACCGTTTGGGAACAGGGGCTGGGGCTCACCAGGGCTCACATGCCTGGTGTGAGCATGTGAGCGTGCACAGGCACACACGTGTACGCTCATGTTCACACGCACATACATAAAGTCATGCATGCACGCATGCAACCACACATGCATGTGTGCACGCATAGAGGTGTGCGTGCATGTGTGCAGGCACACGTGAGAGCGCACATGCACACACACACACACACACACACACACAGACAGAGTGACTCTTTGCACACACAGCAAGGCAGGAGCTGTGCAGGGCTGGCTCAGAGCTGCGTTCCCGCAGCCCCAGCCGCTCCGGCTGGCTCAGGAGCTGGAGAACCGGGCAAGAAACAGCCTTCGAGACCGGGCTGGATCCTGCCCGTCTCCTTCCTGCAGCTAAACATGTCCAGGGACGCTGGGGACGGGGTGCTCGGAGCACAGGCAGGGGTTGCACCCCATACGCTCACCCAGCGAACCGAAAAGCCGTGCAGAGAGATCCGGACCTCCACGCTGGTGCAGACGGAAAAGCTGCTGGGACCTCAGAGGGGACCGAAACCCCTGGGGATCGTCACAGGGAGAAAGGACAGCATTGCTGTCACCGGGAGCCCCAAGAGCTATCCCCTGTCCCCTGGCATCCCTGGGCTCCCTTGGGAACACGGTCCAAGGCACCAATGTCCACCGCATTCTGAGTGCTGCCACTTCCTCCCGGCCCCGCAGGCAGCAAATCCAGCCCAGCACTGGGCAAATAATGTTGCGTAAACCCCAGTCCTCTGCCCGGTGAGGGGGGATTTCCCCCTCTAAGTAGGGACCGTTTCTGGGAAGCTTAGTGTGGTCTCAACTTAAAAAAGCTCCTGGAGTCACATGGAAGGTCCTCGGGGCCCCTGGCCTCTGCTTTAATGCCCCTAATGGGATGTAGGAGGGTAGGGCAGAAATAAACCTTAATCCCTCCTGGAGATGGGCTGGGGTGGAAGATACTGGGAAGAGGTGGAGGGAGGACATGGCACAGGGACATGTTGTGTCCCCTTGGTCAATCCCGTGGGAATCGAGCCACCCCCCCACCGTGGCAAAAGCTGCCTGTTGCGTAGCGGCCACCGGGAGATCAGAAAACGTCCCACAAGGTCAGATCCAGGCTGGGATGCCCCCAACGCTTGGAAATCTTCATGCAACGCAATGCCGTCCCCACACAAGAGCTCCATCCCCACAGCGCCGCTGAGCCCTGACGCTCTCGTGCCACGCGGGCGAGAACCGTGGGCACAGGCTGAGCTGCTCGGTGCGGGCTGGGGGTGCTCAGTAACACAAGTTGGCTGTGGTGATGATCAATTAAAGCCCAAGAGGGGCAGGGGATGGTGTGGCTGACGGCCAGCGGGCGAGATGCAAAGCGATCACAAGATGCAAGAGAAGTGAGATTTTGCCGTCCCACCGCGGCCGGGGTGTGCCGCTCCCCATCACGTGCTGCTGCATGTCCCCATCCCATGCCCAGTCCCGGCTGCCTGGGCAGTCTGTGCAGGATTAGACCTTGCCTTTGGCATGCAAGTTCCCTGGATGATCTACTGCAGGAAACAGCTCCTGAGCACTCTTTTGGGTGCTGCCTCATCTGCAGTGTTTGGAGCAGCCTGGGGAGCTCCTGGACCGGCAGGCAGCGGGAGGAAGGGCTCCTGCCCCAGCCCCTGCTCCTCGCTTGCCTGCTCTTTGCTCCAGGCCTCCTCATCTAAGCCCAAAAAAGCCAAAATCCATGACTTGTGAAGGAGGTGCTGCGGCTGGACACCCCTACTGAGACCCAGAGCATCAGCCCTGGGAGGGAGAGTGGTTTGGGGTGAGAAGCACCCAGCCCCCTCTTCCCCCGCTTCCTCCTCCTCTCCATCCTTGGGCCAAGGAAGCTGCAGGAGGGACCCAGCCCCGGGACTGCCCTGGGCTGGAAACAGCCACCCCTTTCCCTGCCACCAGCAGGCAGTGACGCCAGGCGCAGGGTGTGACACCACACGCAGGCTGTGACACCAGGCACAGGGTGTGACACCAGGCACAGGCAGTGACACCAGGCGCAGGCAGTGACACCAGGCGCAGGGTGTGACACCAGGCACAGGCAGTGACACCAGGCGCAGGCAGTGACACCAGGCGCAGGGTGTGACACCAGGCACAGGCAGTGACACCAGGCGCAGGCAGTGACACCAGGCGCAGGGTGTGACACCAGGCACAGGCAGTGACACCAGGCGCAGGCAGTGACACCAGGCGCAGGGTGTGACACCAGGCACAGGCAGTGACACCAGGCGCAGGCAGTGACACCAGGCGCAGGGTGTGACACCAGGCACAGGCAGTGACACCAGGCGCAGGGTGTGACACCAGGCGCAGGGTGTGACACCAGGCACAGGCAGTGACACCAGGCGCAGGGTGTGACACCAGGGGCAGGCAGTGACACCAGGCGCAGGGTGTGACACCAGGCGCAGGGTGTGACACCAGGGGCAGGCAGTGACAGGCAGGGACACACTGTGGCCACCCCATGCCGTGAGCTTTGCCATCAATGGGAGGAAACCAGCCAAGGGCGTCAGCAGGAGCTCCCGTCCCGCCGGGGTTTGGGTGGGATGGGCGGCAGGGTTTGGAGGGCGAGGTCCTCCCTCTTGGTGTGGCGTCATTCCTGCTCAAAGGTTTGGCCTAATCCCACCTTTCCCTGGATATAAAAGCCCTGGAGGGAGGAGGGAAGATGCTGAACGGGCAGAGAAACGGGTGAACCACCCCTGGGATGGAGCAGCTGAGGACAGCAAGGGTTCAGTTTGGGGTCAGACACCTCCATGGGCACCTTGTCCATGAGTCCTCCCTCCTGGAGCATGGGGACCACGGGTCACCTCCCGCTCCCCACCATGGTCACACAACACTGGCCAGCTTTGCCAAACGCAGTCCCCCTCGCGGGACACGTGAACCGGGAACGCTCCAGGATGTTTAGGACCAGTGAGATGTTACAGCGATGGCTGTAAAGTTTTGTTAAGAATTCGTTTAACCATCGGCACAAGGATGTGCTTTTTCAGCTTCAGAGTGGTTGATGGGTTGTCAGCTAATTTGGAAGTGTGGGTTTGGACTATTTAATGTTCTTGGCTTTCTTTATAAGGGGGGTTCTTCATGCTTGTTTAGTTCAGTGTGTTGTGGGGACTATGCCGTGCCCCGCCGCCGACAGCCTGGGAAACGCTGCAGCCTGGCGTGAGCTGTCAGAAAATCCACCGGCAACCCCACAACATTGATGTTATTAAGAGATGATGAATGGGATGAAAAATGGGAAGGATTTACCAAAGCGTAACTGTAATGTTGAATTAAATGAACGTTGCAAGCTGGGAAGGAAAGAGCTGCCCCAGATCAGAAAGGAATGAGAGCATCATCCAGGAAAATCAACGATGAGCCCACACGGGAGGAAAATCCAACGAGGCTGATTTAACCAGAGACCGACAGCCACCAGACAGACCAAGCAGCCCCTGGAGCCTGGAACAGCAGATGGCAATAATTAAACACAGGATAAAATCTGGAGAGCTGCGAGATCTCCCACGGAGGCAGCAGGTTTGCTCCCGGCGGTTTCATCTTGAGGGATGTGGCTGCAGGCAGCAGTGTTCCTGCCCGACGTGGCGGCAGCGCTGCTGGAGCCCAGGAGATGCTGAGCAGGCACCCACTGCCATGTAGAAATGGGCTTTGTCAGCTGTCAGCAGCCCATAAACAGCTCCCAGGATCCACATGAGAGGGAAGGATGAGAATAAATATTGTCCTGAACTCATCGCCTCCGGGGCAGGGGGAGAAAATAAGAAGGCAAAAGGCTCCAGGGCTGTTGGCTGGTGCAGGAATATTTAACATGGAGATGCAGAGCAACATGGAGAACGGGTTTTGCTTCAAGTCCAGAGCATGGGGAAGTCCCAACACAAGTGCCTTGAGATGACGATCCCTGCGGGAAGGGGTGCCGGGAGGGATGCAGCTGCCAGCGCCTGCCCGTGGGGGGATGCTGGCACCCCGCTGCCTGCCCTCGGCAGCGAAACCTCTCCAACCATGGCCCAGCACTTTTGTCCCTAACTCACCAGGTTCCCAGGCAGGCTGGGAAGGTGCCTGGGCCAGCTCGAATCCTGCCTGGCACCTTTCAAGCGACGGTGACACAGCACGGAGTGAAGCAACGCAGGCACCTGAGCGAGCCTGTGCCTGGATGCTCGGATCATCATTGAGGTCTCACACTATTTTTTCTCCCGTTTTTCTCTGGCTCCTCCTTGCTGCGTGGCCTTAGCTCCTTCCGAAAGCTTTACGGAATTTTTCCAGCAGGTTTTCAGAGAGGAGGTTACACCGGTAGTTCCCCAAATTTCTGGCCCAGCCTGAGATGGCCCAGTGCATCCTGGTACCTGTGGGGTTGGCCCCTCCATGCGATGCGCTTTCCAGCAAACACCACTGCCCGAAAAGCACCCAGCACGTGGGCTCCCACCACCTCCCCTCGCCGCTGAGCAGCGGATCTTCCTCATTAGACTAATGTACTTACAGCGGTAATTCTCGTTTCCCTCTAAGCCCCTTCCCGTTGTGTCCTGCTTTGTGCTTTGACCTTCCTCTCTGCTCTTGCTCTTGCACACCCATCCTCACAGCCCGACCTGCTTTCCCCCTTCTCCACGGTTCCTGCTTGTGCTTGGATTGCCTTATCCATCAGTTTGGGGCATGTGGAATGTCTTTTCCTCCCCTCTGTCATCCTTACATCCCTCTCCTCACCCTGACATCCCTCTTCTCCCTTTCCCCTGCTCTCTCCCTGGTCCCCATCATTGCCGTGCAGCCAGGCAGGACCAGGTCCAGGCTCAGTCCCATCCCTGCTCATACCCCACTCCTGAATTATTCCACCCAAACCTCTCCCTGGGTTACAAAGATGCTTTTAAAGATCATCCTTCACTTGCCTTCATTCACCGTCTGTTTCCTTTTTGCATGCTTTAGGGCTGAATTATTTCTTTAGGATTTTTTTTTCTCCAGCTGTAGGATTTTAAAATGTCTTTTTCATGCTAAAACCTGAGATGTGTCCTAGCTAACGCCAGCCTAGACTGAACGTCAGCTCTTCCCTTCACTGGCTCTGCAGCGGGGCTCGTCCAGGCTTGTTGGATATTGGTACCTAAATTCCCATTCACGGCAAAGGGTGAGAATTAAGGACTCCAAAACGGGACACTGATAATCTTCATTCCCCATAATTCCTGGATGCCAATGAGGAGATGAGCACCAGAGGGGGGTTTTGCCGCTGACATCCATGGGATGGAGTTGCTGGGAGAAATGAAGGGTGCGTTATTGCTCCATCAATCCCAGTCTCGTCATGCTCGGGGATGACAGCAGAGTTCAGCTCTGTTTAATACCCTCACGAAAGCCAGGAAAAAAATTAAAATCCAACCTGAGTCTCTCCAGACAGGATTTCAGGCTATTTGTATAAACTGTCACTTTGGCTCATAATGCTGCAAACACAAATCAGAGCAAGTCCTGCTCGAGGGTAAGAGTGAAACCAGCTCATGCGCTCGCTGACATCCAAACCCAAAGTTTCCTTGAGTGCCTGCAGGGCAAACCCCAACGCTGCCAGCCCGAACCTGGGTGCCTCCAGACCTCGAGGTGCTCATGGCTGTGCCCCACATCATGGCTTGGCTTCCCCAAAGGGCAGCGACTGCAGAGAAAATCGCCTTTTGATCCCACAGACCTGGATTGGACTGGGAAAAAGCACTCCAGAGGATTCGGCAATTTGATCCCAACACAGCCTCTCTGAGCACAGCATCTCCTACAAATCCATACATCGAGAAAATTGAGGCATCTTTTCCTGTGGGAGCAGTGCATGGGGCATCCTGGGCAGATGCCGAAAGCACTGGGGAAACCTGAATGCGTGATGCCCTCTGGACTGTCTTAATTTCATTCCTGAACAAGCCTGAGTTGCTCTCATTAAAGAGCAAAGCGCTAAAAGCTCAGTGGAGGGAGGCACGAGGACGTGGGCTGACAGCGCAGCATCGCTGTTGGGCTTTGCTGGGGACTTACCCTGCACCCAAAAGCTCCCAAAACCCCAGTGCGGGAGGGAGGGGGATGGATAACCCCAGCTGCGTCGGCCGGGGGGTGCACATCGGGCCCTGCTCACCCGGAGAGGGAATAACCATATCCCGGGTCCTCTTCTCCATCCTCCCGGAGCCCGGGGCTCCCAGCGCAGTGCACATCGCTGCTTCCCATCCCGCCTGGTCTCCCCAGCGTTCCCAGTTCTCCCCTGGGAAACTTAGACAGGACAATTTTTCCTTTGCTTTGCGCTAATAACAAGCACCTCCAGCCTTTACTGTCACATAGAGCAGGGTTCCTGTTCCCCGGCAGCTGGGAGGTGCGAGGTCCCTGTGCAAAGATGCAGGCAGGACTCGGGGAAAGCCGCTGCTGCCAAGGATGGAGCTGCTTTGCAATATGGCATCCCCCAGGAAGGAGCCGGCAGGTCCCTCGCCAGGGTCTGACACACGGGCTGGGCAAAGCACCGGAGCAGGAGCAGCTCTGGGACAGCAAAACGATCCCATCCCTGTGCTGCAGCCACCGCCGGTGCTGCCATCCCGCCCGCTCGTCATCATGGGGAAAATGAAAAGCACCCAAAAAATCACCAGCGATATTCCAGTCGTGGCTATTTACTGTGGGAACACAGCGAATCCTTAGGGCCGGCAGCTCTGGCAGCTCCTGGCTTCCCGGTGACAGCAGGGAGGTGACAGCTACGTGACCCAGCTCGGCACTGCCATGCAGGAGGATGCATCCAGCATGAGCGCAGCCGTGAGCCAGACCCTCACCTGCATGTCGGCTTGGGTGCAGATTGGGGTCACCCATTAAACAGCAGCTCTCCCCTGGCTCGCACCCATCCCCCTGCCCACGCACCAGCAGCCCGGACCACCGTCTTGTGTTCCCCTGCCCAGACCTCCCAGATGGGAGAGGCTGTCCTGCATCCCAGGGAGGGATCCCACTGCATCCCAGGAGGGACGGAGACATCCCAGGGAGGGATCCCATTGCATGCCAGGGAGGGATGGAGGGAGTGATCCCACCACATCCCAGGAGGGATGGAGACATCCCAGGGAGGGATCCCATTGCATGCCAGGGAGGGATGGAGGGAGTGATCCCACCACATCCCAGGAGGGATGGAGGCATCCCAGGGAGGGATGGAGGCTGCTCCAGCCACTCCCAGGCCAGCCTGTGGGCTGTGACCCCTTCCAGGGCTTTCGAGCATCTCTGCCTACACTCCCCATCAGTTAATTACCTTTTAATTGCTGGCATGGTGGTGGGAGGAGAACAGGAATTTCCCCTGGGGGCTTTTGGGTGCCCTGTGGGAGGGCTGAGCCCGTGTCCCTCGTGCTCCTCACCCTGTGGCTCTGCTCTCATAATCTGCATTCGGGTCCTTTTTGAGTCCGAGGGGGGAAAAAATGCAACAGCTCCTTTTGCATAGGGATGACGGAAACCTACCCGCAGCCCCCATAGAGAGGGACCTGGCACGGCGGGTAAATCAGCGCTTGGTCCCGTAGCCAAGGGAGGTAAACAGGAACTTCCCCTACTGCACGTCTCAGTTGCAAAGCAGGTGATCTAATGGGAGGTAATTACGATGATTGAGCCCTGGGTAATACAGCTCCCACCATAACCTTTAGTTAGCTGCTCCAGCGACGGCACAAACTATAATTTTGCATAATAAACGTGTCATCCCACATCTAAACTGGTTTCATTCTTTAGCAGTTTCAGGCTCCCTCCTCCCCAAATGTCTTTTCATGAGCTGCTCCAGCCTGAGCATCCTGGGTGGGATCCGATGGACCCAATCCGAGATGCTGGGGACGGGGACATCCTCGATTCTCCTGGCTGCGGGTGCGGAGCGTGTGGGTGGCACAGGGATTTGTGCCAGGGGAAACCCAAGGAGCCACGAGGATGCCGCAGGCGGGCCGTGGGCTGCTAGGGGCAGGGCCTGGGAGATCTGCGGGGGCACAGGGTGCCAGCTGGGTGCCACCAAGCGCATGCTGGGCCGTGCCATGCCGGGAGCGCTGTGGGCTGGGTGACATGAGGCACCAGGCATTTCTGCAATGCCCCGGCCTCGGCTGTGCAACGCAGGAGCCTCTCCTCCCAGCGCACGGTCCCTTTTCTCCATCTGCCACTTGTTGGCACCAGGACATGACCATGGTGTTGGGGGTGTTTGTCCTGCTCCAGTCAGGTCGGGCTGAGTGATGCTCCGTGTTGCCCATCCCACGTCCAGGGGCCAGGAAGGGACCCCCCCACTCGCCACATTCAGGGTCCCTTTCCTGCAATGTCCCCTTCCTCCAGGTCCCCACCTGCCTGGGGAATCCACAGACTGATCCAACCCCTAAAAAGTTCAGACCGGTCACGCCAGGGAGAGCCCAGCGCACCCACCGTGGGGTGCTCCTGCATCCAGCTGGCTATGGCGGAGAGGGCAGTGGGGTGCCCTGGGGAAGTGGTGCTCCGTTCAGAGGAGGCTCCCCACCTCTGGCAAGGCAGCAAGAGATGTGCAGGCACCCGGATAATTAATTTTGGGGCGCGGAGCCAGCTGACGGCTTCCCAGGCCACGTGCTGCAGCTGGTACCTCCGGCTCCCTGGGGAGCCTCGGCATGTGCTTCCCCCCAGGTCCCTGGCAGCCGGCAGATTTTCTCCTTCCCACTGCAACTCATCCAAGAAGGGAGATGGAAATCTTCCAGGGTGTCCTGTTCCCCAGGCAGCATCCCCTCGGGAGGGAGAGATGGGCTTCCCCTGCGGTAAGACCTTGCACAGAGGTGGTCCAGATGTTTTTCCCCATCCCTGCGCAGATGCTGGGAGCATCATCAGAATTCCCCAATGCGGTGGCTGTCACAGCACCTTCCCTGCCACCCAAGTGACACCTGCCTGGCCCCTGGGGAGCTGGCAGGGAAGGGACCAAAAGCCAAGGATGGAAGTAATCTGTGCAGACACCCTGGGATGGGTTAAAATCCCCAGCCGCGATGGAGCAGAGCCGGATCCATGGCCCCTTGGCTGAGACAGGTGCTAGAACCGCCTGCCCGAGGAGCCAAGGTCGGAGTAGGGCTGTGACCCATGTCCCCATCCTTGGTGGTGCCATGTCCTCGCAGGGGATCGGAGCACCCCATCCTGCGTGGGAGCGTGGGGCCAGGTCAGGAACGGATGTCAGAGCTTCCTCGGCTGAACGGGGGGGCTGAACCCCACTGCTTCCCCCATGGGTGGCTGCAACCACAGCCACCGAGAGCTTCCCTCCGAGCATCCCCCTGCTCCCAGCCACCTCCCCCTCTGCCCTCCAGCCCACCGCTCACTGTCTGCCCTCAGGGACACGTGGCACAGTCCCCAGGCAGGGGGTGGCACAGCCCTCCACGAGCCACCGAAGCCCCCGGCAGCCCCTGGCGTGGCTGGCAGGGGCAGGGCTGGCAACGGCAGTGCTTTTAGAGCTGCAAAAATCCCAACATCCAGTTTAAAGCCTTCTGAGGTCTCTTGCTCCACCCTGGCACAGTTCCCTGGGCCGGGGGGACAGCTTGGGCACAGCCTCCCAGCAGCCCAGCTTGGGAAGAAATGCCGTGGCTCCCCCGGCTTAAAAATGTGTGGAGACCCTGGCTCTGCCACCACCTCCCTCCCTTGAAAAACTCCTGCTTTTTGGGGGGCGAAGCTGCTGAGGGTGGAGACAGCAGTAGGGCCACCCCCCCCCCATTATATCTCCCACCTCACCCGCTTGGCTGTGACAAGGAGGGACATCCCAAGAGGAGTCCAGGTGGCCCCCCCTGCGACAACAAGGGTTGAGGTGGCCCTTGGTGGACAGACCCAAGGTCATGGGCTGTGAGTATTTGGGGTGAGCACAGGACACCCTGCCTCTGCCACCCCTTCGGTGGCACTGCCACCCAGCCAGGGGACAGGTGCCAGCTCCGGGGACCAAAGGGACCTGATCCAAGCATCTGCAGGGGCAACCTGCCAAAATAAAGCCCTGAAGGCAGTGAGGAGGGGTTGTCCCTGGGGAAGCCCTTTCCTCCTGAGAGGATGCCGCCCTGAGAGGAGGCACAAGACGAGTGCGGTTCCTGCACG
>VZSZ01006659.1:0-128604 GCA_013398815.1 Ibidorhyncha struthersii | reverse complement strand
AGGATGTGCAGTCAATTAATGGGGCAGAAGCACGGGTTGTACACTCAGGCTGGCGCCAGCATCCGTCCCCCAGCCCCGCTCCTTGCCAGCCGGGACCTTCCTTTGGAGAGGAGCTGCGGAGAAGAGGTTTGAAAGGGGAGCAGTGTTACGAAGGCTTTATCACACTCTGTGGGAGTCTTGCATAGACCCGGGGAGATAAAGCATGGTGTTCCTCCCCACCTTCAGTGCTCGGCACATATGGCAACAGGCATTCGTTAAATGTGTCCTCTTAAGTAGAGTAGAAAATGGAAAATTTCCATTTCTTTGAGTGTTGCTTCATGCTTTGCTCTTTTCTGCTTTCCAGCTAGGCAAGTGGGCTTTGTTGATGTGTGTTAGGTGCTTGTGTGTGTGTAAGACATAATGCTGCAAAAATTCATTTATTTTCATGTCCTGAATGGCTACATGCTGAAGACTGCTGCTGGCTCAGTAGACAAGCTTTGGCAAGGCCCTTAGGGTCTAATCCAGAGCTTTGAAGTTTGTAGAAAGACTGATTGGACATTGGGTCTGGTTCTTAACCTCTTTTCCCTCATCTCTGATATAGACATGATCAGAGCCATCTCTCTGTAAGGGCACTGCTGACCTTTTTGGATGAAAGGAGCTGTACATCGTTCATGGAAATGTACTGCTTTTACACTTGATCATCCCTGCCCATCTAAAAATAGGTACAACCTTCTCACATTGTGTGTTTCACAATTCTGTCACATTCCTCTTCTGCCCTGTACTGTCTCCTGCCAGCTTTTCTCTTGTGCTTTGTCACCCTTTCAAAGGCTTTTCCGTCTTTCCAGCAGGTGGCAAAACTGTGAATAAAATGCCTTTTTTTTCTTTTTCCTCTTTTGGTTGGAAAGCATTGGTGAGCCACTTAAGCACTGACCACTGCCCCCCCCTTGCATTCCTTTGTAATAATAAAAGTAATAATTAGGCTTTCCATTCTCCAACAAAAATCAATTAGGAGTATATTGAGGAGTGAAAGGCTCAGAAAAGTATCTGAAATTGATTTTTGTAATTAGTTTTACTGGTTGATGGGTTGCATGCACATACGCTTAGATGTTAGCATTGATCTCCAGAGGTTGTGTGTATTAAATAGCCTGTTCTTCCTTTTTACTAAAGAAATGAACTTATTAATCTTAGAAAGAGGGCGATGTGGTTGTGTGCTGAGCTGCAGCTGCTCACTAGCTTTTCTTTAACCTCATGAGCACAGCAGCTGCCTGAGCCGTGTGATGGTAACTTGCTGAATCTAGTGTGAAAGTGGGGATGTTTAATAAGCAGCAGGTCTTGGGCTACTCTTCTGTGTCTCATGTTTGACAAAGTGTGCGTATGTAATGAGGGAGGACAGGCACGGGTGTTAAGGAGTCCTGTCTGATTAGATTTCATTTTTTCAGGAGTCCTTCAAGCCAAATGTCCTTCTGCAACATGCTTCTATTAAATATCACGTAGCTCTTTCCATAGGACGAGAGGAGTGACCGGTAACATTTTCTGTTATGCCCTGTGCTGTGTGCTGATGTTCAGCTAATTAGAAGAATTATGGCTCGGCTTCATTGGTATGCCATATGTGTAGCTTGTAAAGCTCTCAGGGACCCTTGGAGATGAAGAGTGCTACATAAATATAAAATATTGTTAATGTGATGTTCCGCATTAGGCATCCTATTGTGCTGTGGCAGACTTTTGTAATAAAATGCAAAGCAAATACAAATGCTTGCCTAGCGTTTCTGTGCAAAGTGATCTGGGGGGCTGCTTCTCACCGAAAACCACACTGGCTTCTGGCATTTCTGAGCGACTTGCGTCTGCGTCAACAATACTCCTGTGGGCACCAGCCTCTGAAGGATGCCTTGAGTCGTCTCGCAGTGACACCGCAGCTCGCTGCAATGGCATAGTCCCAGTCACCAGCCCAGGAACAGCAGGTCCCAAAAGGATTTCTCAGAAAGGGTGGCAAGCAAAGTTATTAAAACGCCCTCTTAAAAAGCCAGTGGGACTACCTGATTCTTCACACGTTTCTTTGCATGGCTCAGGCCCCCAGAGCTTCCTATAGGAGAAATCCAGGCAAGAAATCTTGCATTTAATTCCTTTTTTCAGTTGTAATTTGCAGTTTGTCTAGTTCTCCAGCAACACCAGTCTTGGAGCAAGCATAGCTAAAGCTGTCTTTCAATACGTATTTTTAGACATTGAAGCTTTTAGAACTAGTTTCATTTTGAATAGTTTTTAAATCACAGATTTTAAAAAGGAAGGAAGTGTTTTGTGTTTCTTTCATAAAACTTTTTTTTTGATCCTGAAACTATATGTAAATATTTCACGGTGGATCAGAACACATGGTGATTTTTCAGGGGGTGTATTTTTCAGGGGGTGTTTCGGTTGTTTTCTTACAGACACTTTTGCTTGCTAGTTTTGTGTAGTTACGTAACACGATATTAAGGAGCTCTTAAAACATAGTACAACAAATGTCTTATTTGAATGGCCTTCAAAATGTGTGTACAGACAGGATTTGGGTTTTTTCCCTCAGTTTCTTTAAGCATTTTTGGCAGAAATTGATCATACTGACAAAAGCAGTCCCATGACTGTACCACATTTTAGCACAGAGAGATACCAGCAGGGATTTTAACTGTGGTTGTCCTCTTTACTTTCTAGGATTGGTCTGTCTTACTGAAGTTTATTGCAGGACTGAAGACTTAAACTACTTGATTGTTTTACTAAGTGTACTGTAATCAACGTATGTTTGTGCTGTGGTGTTTAAGGTGGAGTGCAGGGGAGGGGTAAGGAAATAGATACAGATGGATTATCATAATATCTTTGTTTACTTTTAATTCTGTAAAGATACAGGGTGGAATTCAAACCTTAATGGGCATTTTTCCAATGACTTTGATGGAGCCAGGATTTCATCCCACAGCATTGCCAACTTGTGTGATCTTATTGTGTACATCCCAAAACCTGGAGGGTTTTCTTCTTGAAGTCCCCGCTTTTGAAATCCTGGGAGTAGAAAGCAAAATCCATTCTCCGTATTTCATAATAAATGTTTCTATCCTGCAGGGCTGCAAAGAGAAGTTTAAAATCATGACCCTAGGTTATCTACAAAGCAGAAGTCTCTCTAAATATTATTGTTTTCTTCTTTAAAATCTCATTATTTCTATGGGAGACTGGACTCGTGACTTTTTAACCCTTGGGGCTGGCAATAAATAAGGCAGATATAAGATGTATAATATGCCCAGCGTCCGTTGTGTGCTGTAGTTTTCTGATCATGGCAGTGTCCTCAGCTGATCTCAGTTATGTACCTCTGCGTCCTGTAACCTCATGTTTCTACTAATCACTCTGTTGAAACAGCCACTGTGAGATGTCTGTAGCAAACCTGCCTTACTCCTCGTACAAAAGAAATATCCCTGGGACCTAGAGGGTGCCTGCAGGATGTAGATGGCAAGGACAGGGGGTCTTTGGATTTTGAGAAGAGACAGCATCCCCACTGCTGTGTTTTGTGAGGGAATATTTATTGTGAAGGCTTGTATAGGGTTTACAATCTAAGTATGTGTTGGAGAGAAAACCTGACGTTCTCTGTTTTGTGCCTGGAGAGCAAAGATAGAGCTGCCTGCAGTTGAGCTGCTTGCCTAGCCCCCTGTACCATCAAAGCAGAGAAATTCACCTCCAGTTCCCATCTTACTGGGGTCTGATGCGTCACACTCCACGCATGCCTTTGTGTCTCCATTAACTTGAAAAAGAGCCATAGGTGGCTATTTCAGATGATGGCTTTTGAGTTGCGCAAGATGAAACTCACCAAGATGGCCCAAGGCTGGAAAATGGCGGGAGAAGTCCCAAGAACCAGTGCAGTGTCTCCATCACAGAACCAGCCCAGCTCTTTCCCAGCTCTATGTTTTGCTGGGAATGTGGTGTGTGTATACCATGGTGGTGTTGCTTGGATTGTGTGCTTGGCTCTGTGGTATTTTCAAATGATAAATTTTTGGCTTTCATGAGAAAGCTATACTGATCATTTGTTTATGTTTATAACTAGGTGCCTAATATTTGGAGTCTTGCATTTGTCTTAGTCACCAAAGGAATACTGACCCGATTTCAGGGCTGCCAAAGTCTAATGGATTTTTGTTATGACTCAAATTCTAGCTTCACTATTGCATGTTTCCCAAAAATTTGCAAAGGTCTTTGTCCTCCAGTTACCCGATTGGACCAGGCTGGTTGAAATAAAGAGAATGGAGGGCCAGACTGTACTGAAGTGTACTTTGGAGGTACTTTCAGAAGAAGAGCTGTGTTGTGTGAGGTGCCATAAACAGAAGTGGAACAGAGAGCCTATTCCTCAAGCATCCCAGTCTCAGGGTATGAAAGTATGGTCCAGCAAGATGAAAAGAATAAAATGGGCTATGGACAGGACAGAGCCACGATGAAGAGAGGCTGCTTCACATGTATGCAGTCACGATGGACTGAAACACTAAAGCGTATCTGAAGAGCTAATAGCATTTCTGTACCACTAACTTTTCTGATTAGAAGGTCGTTCTAGATCAGTAGGTTTCAGCACGGCGCTCTGTGCGCTTGCAGGCATGCATAGGCTGCTTCTCGGGGGCCGTCAGCAGGCAGCTAGGAATGTGTCTATGTGAGTGTTTTCTGATGATCAAGAGTCCCCTTTTGAGGTGAGTCTTCTGGTTGCCTCCCATTCACTGTGCTTTGGTTCAGCCTGGCTGGAGTGCACACATGGTTTTGGATGGCCTGTCCCGGGAGGTGCTCCGCAAGTGCACAGCTGGCACACTTCACCTACGGATGGGTTCAGGCCACAGGACCAGGCTGCGGCTAGACAGAAATAACACCTTTCAAATGCACGTGGCGTGGATGTTGGGTCCTGCGTACCCACTGTTTCACAAATCAGCTTGCCTTTACTGCGCAGCAGTGCTCTCTGATGTACATGCTGCCCAAGGAAACGAGCGTGGTCGGTAAGCTTGAAATCACTAGGTAGTGGTCTCTACCTCCTAGGGAAAAAATCAGAAAAAGCTGAAAGCCACTATTCTGGGTTGGTTCTAGAAGATTTTCCATAAGCCCATGGTACATTGTTTTAACACTAGTGCTCGTGTCAGAAAACTGCATAATTCATTGCTTGAATGTACGTCTGCATTGCTGGCTGCCTGCCCTTCCAGGTGCATTTGTGGATGTGTGAAAGCTGAACCGACCACACGGTGTGGAGCGTGTTCTGAACTGAAACAGCTGAGTATTTAACAGCTGCGTATCTGGGTATCGGCTTCTTTTTGGATATGCATTGGCTCCTCCGTTGAGTGCATTTGTATACATGTGGATTTATGGATTTTTTTAAGCACTGCACAGATCCTTGTGTTGAAAAAAGGTGACTGAAGGAGTAGAGCCTCCTTCCTGGGAGTGGCTCTCAGGCATGAGTTTTATGTGCGGTTATTAATTTTGAGGAATTAGAGCCTGAAAAAAGACAGTGTGGCACAGCTCTGTGATGTTCCTATTTTTAATTGGATTTTGAAGCTCATAATTAAATTTCTAAAAAGGGGGAGAATCCTGGCCCTGTAAAAGTGAGTGGGAGTTTTGCCATTGCCTTCAGCAGAGGAGGATTTCACCATCTATCTTTTTATTCTTACTAATCCTCTGCAACAACAGAAGAGCAGCCTGGCACATGGAAAGAATCCTTTCCACTTCTTCTCCCTGCCATTGCCAGTAGTGAGGTAGGAGGAGCATCCCCCCGTTCTCCACGTCCATGCTTCCTACATATGTGCACCTCAGCAAGATATGCTTTCATTTCATCTTCAGGTAAGGTGAAAACAGCCATTAAGCAATTTGTTCTTAGTCTTCACGTGCAGAGATACAGAGGTTTCTTTCCTGCCCTCTCATGTTTTTGAGTAGCTGCAGGAGGGCAGGAAATCTAACCTCTTTGAGGTCTCTAGGTTAAGGAGCTGTCTGACATGGCTTTAAAGGTCACCGTGCTCCTTTGCATTTGTCTTGTGCCACGCGGAGCACTGTATGCCAGCATCCTGTCTGGAGCACAAAGAGGTACTGTCTGACGTTTTGTGGAACGGGGCTTGGGTTACATAGGAAAAGCATCTGAAAACAAAACCTAGCCCAGGGCCGCGCAAGGCCAGACCAGGAACACTTGAGAGAGGAGCCCCTGCAGCAAGTAACAGAGATATGTGGCATCCCATGGGTTTTGCCAGTAATCATGCTTGGCATTTCTGTCTCTCATAACCTATATATAGCATTATACATTTTCAAAGCTCTTGACAAATGTTAACAAACCAAACTCGGCTTCAGTCCTAATAGCCCTTGTTTTGCAGAAAGCCCAGGATGTTTTTTCTTTACCCTTCTGTTCTGTAGGCGACTGTATCCTTCAGACTGGCTGTACCTGCCAGATTTGGCTGAGCAGTTGTCTTCTGCATTTGCTTTGCAGCGTGTGTAGCAAACATACAGCCTTGCTGTTTCCACTCTAAGGCAGGCACTAGAGAGCGTCAGAGAACCGAGGAAGCTGAATTATCATCAAGGCTTATTTACTGACAGCTTTTAAAAATAATGCATGAACTGTTCAGACAAAACCAGTGCGCAGTCATAGACATGACCAGTGCTGGGGAAGTCCCTTTTCTCTGAGAGGGGGAGATCAGGTGCGGTAAGCCAGGTAGGATGTCAAGGGCTGGGAGGGGGAGAGCGCTGTAGCAACGGCAAGTCTAGCATCTAGGGCCAGCACTGGTGATGGTGCTTGAATTACAGTTGAGTAACCAGCACAGAAACAGGACACCAGCACTTGGCTCACTAACAAGAAGTTTCTTGCTTTTTTTTCCCCCCTGAAAAAATCCTATTAAAAGAAAAAAGAACAAAAGGTAAGTCTGTGGATATGATCAGGCAGGCACAGTGTAAGTGGGGTGGTGTTATTGTTGGCTCAGTTCATTGCCCTGTTGGGCATTTTCCCGTGGTGTACTGCGGCACACAACAGAGACATCCAGGCTGCCCTTTCTGCATTCAGGGACTGAGGGACAAATGCATATTTTGGTGAAGCCTTGCCAGCTGCTGCCCCCTCTTCATTGCTTCACCCCAGTGGATCCTTTAGTTGAGCTACTGAGCCACAGAAATTTCTCACAGGCCAGTAAAATGGTTCGACTCCAGTTAATGTCTCAGCCCACTCTGCTGTTCTCTCTGCGGAGGATGAACACGGTGCAGCAGAGCTGCCTGTACGATAAGAAGTCCACAGAAACCCACTCACCAGAGAACAGCTTTTTTTTCATGTATTTTGATGCAATTCTCTTGCCCTCTTCACTTTTCTTGCTCTTTTGGCCTCTCCAGTTTGTCACCTTGAAATACATAGGTCTCCCATAATCATATCTCACTCCTTTACTTGCTGAATAGACATGCTAAATATAGAAATCTGCGTCTCTGCACTGAGAAATTTGTCTGCTGTGGCCAAGTCAGTGTTTCACGTGACTGGCATAGAGAGGTCATATAGACTGCAACTTCAGTTTGGTCAGTGGTGGGATTTTTAAGATCACCTTCTTAGCAATTTTCAGAACAAATAAGTAAGTAATAATCCCTTCTCTGTTTATAATTCTCAGCTTAGAAGCTTGGTAGTGAAAGTGATTTCTTGTCTGCGTTTTATCTTAACTAATGCATCTTCTAATGCATCCATGCAGTGCTGACTGCATGGGGAATAGTGACATGCAGTTTATATTGGAGGAGATGCACTAGAGCATTTGTTCTGGGGGGAGATGATAAATTTGCATACACACGAATACACATGTACTGCATAAGAAAAGGGGAGGCATGAGACCTTGTAATTCTTCATCAGAAGGTGTTAGCAACTGCACGGATGTTACACCATGGCAGGCTTTGATCCACAGAGACTGGTTTGCATTAGAGGATAGGTAAACGTGCACACAGCAGACCAGAATCTCTCCTGTCTTATCACTGTACCGTTCCACTGCCTTTAGTGGTATGGTTAATTTTTCGGCACAGAATAACAGCTGATAAAGGTGTAGTGCAAAAAGCCTGAAGGACCAGCTGATTTAAAGAAGAAAACATTTCTCCTCTCACACTCACTGTCCTGATGCATAATTTCTTGAACCAAGGAACATTTTTTCTTGTCAGAAGCAACTAAAGAAGGTGCAGTCCTAGGGGCCAGTGGGCATGAAAGCTTGAGGGGAACAGATGTGAGTCTGGCCATGCAAGGGGTAAATGGCAGCTGGGATAAAAGCATGCAATGCAGTGGTGGTGGTCACTCTGGAGAGATGCACACCTGCAGCGTGTTAAGGTGTTATTAAAGCCACTCACAGGTAGCACAGTAATTCCTCTGGCAAGGGTGGAGCGAGCTGAAAAGCCAACTGAAAATCAGGCTTCAGACACACAGCAGCACAGGCATTTGGGAATGTTCTGAGGGCTTCTTTGAAGAGTAGTTGACTGGTTTAGTTAGAAATGGGAAATAAGGTTGTGCAAGAATTTTAGCGGTAAAATTTGGGCTGGATCCATTCTCAGTACAATGCATCATAAGCCCTAAGTTGTCTCCATGCCATACGGGCCATGAATTGTGTGATGGGCTAACCTGCCCGAGTGGGACAGAGGCAAGGTGGGAGGACACAGGGCTTGCAAGTTAAGTGCTCAGTAATCCTGCTGCCACGCTGACTGTTCTCTCCTCCCCTCTGCAGGTGAGAAGCCTTACAAGTGCTCGTGGGAAGGGTGCGAGTGGCGTTTTGCACGGAGTGACGAGCTCACGAGGCATTACAGAAAGCACACGGGTGCAAAGCCCTTTAAATGCAACCATTGTGACAGGTAATGCAGCCTCCTAACATGGTGTTCAAGCAACATGTGGACTTTGTGAGTAGCATGGAGCCATCAGCTCCCCGAGACAAGAGACCTGGCTCACAGCAGAGGAGCCCCTTCTGGCCTCCTGTCTCACTGCCTTGATCCCCGAGCCAAGGAGGGACCCTGCACTCTGCCCCTGTCCTCTCTGCCTCAGTGCCCAGGCAGGCTGGTAGAGGGGGAATACTTCCAACAGCCTAAGCTATTTCCATCCCACAGCACAGAGAAACATGTGGGACCAGGTGTAGGTCTGACTGAAACCTGCTGGTGTCTGTTGTGGGCACAGGATTTGGTCCATAGGGCAGCTGTTCTTAATACTCTTGAAGCAGAAAAGAAGTACAGAGGGCCCTAGACCACTTCACTGATGGACCTCTCAATGAAGCATCTCCACAGCTTTCCACCTCCTCGTTGTATGAGCCTGGAGTCCTCACAAAGGCAGAGCTCCCTTTGGGATGTAGCCCCTACCTGCTCTGCTTCAGGGGCTACCCCAAGCACCACCGCTGGCTACCTGCATTTCAGCAGGGTGGTCAGCAGAAGCTGATGGACCTCGCAAATACATGGGTGTACGACTTGGGGGATGGGGAGCACGTGTGGCTGTTGTGCCACAAGTCTATAGGAAATGTCTAGGAAAAAAGCACTTAATTTCTGTACGATCATTGTCTTTCTGAGTCCAGGGCTCCATGCTTCCCCAGATGAAACAGGGGAGAGTCAATGAAAGCAGCAAAGGGCTTCATGTGCAAAAGCACAGGAGTGATTTAGGCACGTCTGACAATTCAAGTTCATGGGATTGTTTTGTGTAGGATCAGTGATCTCTGCACATTCCTGCTAATTACTGAATCTTTTCCTGCAGTTTTAAATCTCACCCTTGACATCTATTTGATGTGGGAAATACTCTGCACTTTCATTCTGTGTGGGCCCAGATTTAAAAGCCTGAAAGGTGCCCAGAGCCAGGGTTCCTGAAGAGCTGGTCATGCAACAGTCCTCCTCTGGGCACTCAGAAATGAGGGGCCAGTTTTGCCTGGTGAGCTGAGCACCCAGCAGCTCCCAGTGAGAGCTATGGTTGCTGCCATTCTCTGACGATTCCTTTTTGCAGTCCTTACTGCTTTAGCTGCTTGAATGAATGATGAACTCGTCTGAAAAATCTGATCATCCTTGGTTGGTGCTGAGCGTTTTTGAAAGCTGTGTTCTTTGAATTTAGAAACAAAACCGAAAGAAACCCCTCCTCCCTATCCCCAATCCCAACTGATAAGAAATTAGGGTGGAGCAAAAGCAATTACCCCTGTAATGACTCTTGACAGCACTGACAGGATCGAACAATGAGCACTTCTCCCCCTCCCACCCTCTGGCTGGAGATTGGCAGTGCCCTGGGTGAAACCTGGATCCACTATTGAGTAATCAAATAATGTGCTTGCATCTGAACATGTTATCCAGCTAATCCTATTTATATGTATTTTTAAAAGAGGCTTAAGAAAATTACCCATCTTTTTAATGCAGCAGTAAGGTTCTCTGCTCTGATAAGGAAACGTTTTGTAATACAATAAAGGCTCTAGGAAGCCTCTGGGTATGCCAGACCAGCAGAGAACATGCATGGAGAGAGGATGTGTGGGACATAAACAAGGGACCCCATCCTTTTATGGGAAGGAAATTCGATCATTTTCACATCCTGCCTTTCCAAGAGCTTCATCTCCTTGAGTGCTCTTCTCCCCCTGTTTCCCCTCTTCCCATCCCCCTTCCCCCACAGAGGGCTTCCTCTTGGATTATCTTTTGTTTTATCCCTGGATTATCTTTTGTTTGCTCAGAATGAGGGACAGGATAAGCCAAGTAGGGACCTCTGGAGTTCTGCTTTTGTATAAGCACCTCTGTGAAGGAGAACAGTTACATTCCCTGTTTTAAATGTAAGGCATTGCTATTATCTTTTCTTTCCTCTGAAGAACAAACTAACCATCCTGGCCTCACAAACACACACACACACACACACAAAGCCCCAGGGTTTCTGTGTCAGGACAGACAATATTTTTAGCAAAGGTCTAATGAAATACAGTCAGTATTTTCAACTCCTCAGTCTCTTTCAGCCCTTTGTTAAGTATTCATTCTTCTCCCTATACATATTATTTCATCCTACCTAGCTGTTTTCTTTGGCAGGCAACTCAGTCACTGAAGTTGAGATAAATATTCCTGCAGTCATCGAATGCATTTTCTGCTCTTCAGCTGAATCTGTAGTTGAAGCAAAAATATTAATTAATAAGTTAGGAGTACTGGGGGCTGTGCACTGTTAAACTCCATGTACATACCATCTGTGTGTGGTGGTACGAAACAGGTATGTCTTTACTTTCCCAGTCACTTGTTGCAAACTCACAGAGTGACAGTGCCTGTTCTTCTTCTGGCCCACTCTGCCATACCACTATTTTTCCTTCTTTTCTCATTCACAGATCTCTCTACTACCACCTATTGCAGATGTCACCTCAAGCAAGCACTGAAACATGTGCCTAAATCTGTCCTTAGCTATTTAGGCAGACTTTTAATGTTAAAGATGCTCCTTCCTGAGCCTGGGTTCCCAGCTGGAGAACAGTTTGTCCGTATTTGAACCCTTTATTGCACCCACCATTATTAACAGGACTTGTGGTCACTCACTTAAGGCATCCTGGCTGCTAAACTTTAAGGAGCCTTTTGGAGCTACTTTTAACAACATTGATGTAGGACAAAGCATATGCCTGTTGTTGTTCAGAGATGAAGGCCATACCTTGGCAATCAGAGCATGTAAGTGGTGAATCAAATAGCAAAGGAGGGGAATGTTGTGCACAGTCTGGCTGCGGTTTGCTTTCCAGGCTGTTTTCAGATGTGTTTGTGTCTCTGACCTTCTGCCTGACATCAAAGGGGGTATTAATGTCCTCTGTGTACAGGTCAATTGATTCTTTTCTTCTGTCCCAGCCCTATCCCAACACCGTGCAGCCCACAGATCACATTGTTACTTATAGTTGGCAAACTCCCACTGGTTTGAGTACCACCATATGTACTGCAAATGGTGTGTGGTTTGGTGGCAGCAGGGGAGAAAGGAGAATCAGCTGAAGTGGTGTGGAAAGCAACGTACAAGTCCCTAGTGCTGTCCAGACACCAGGGATATGCTGGTTATTAGCATTCCCCAGGAATTATGGTCTTTAGAAACACAGGCTAAGGTTTTGTTCCTCAGACTGTAAGCCCTCAGCACTCCAAGGGGAAGAGGATGACAGGGTAGTGGCACTTGCTTGTTCTGCATAAATATGTGTTTAGGAGATAGCAGCTTAATGCCAGACTATTGGGGTATATATTCCTCTGTGTGTGTGCGTGCGTGCATGTGGTTTCCTTTTTGACAACAAGCTAAGAGCACACTGAGCTGGAATGAACACATCCCACAGTGGAGAATCCCAGCTGGTAAGAAAGATGGCTAAGCAATATATTCCGTTCTCATTGTAGTTACCTTCCCTCTTTCTCCTGCAGAAGGCTTCAGTGCTGAGCAGTACTGTGTTGCTAAGGAGATAAAGCAAAAAGAGAAAGGACGGAATTGTGTTTGGGAGCAGGGAATTTATGCATTACGCATCACTGTATGACTTTCAGAATTAGAGTATCTTACTCTAGCTTAAACTGTCCCTTTCTAGGAAGACCTGGACTGGGGGAGGGATGATGGGGAAGATTGTGATGGGCCCACGTACAATGTGCAGAGCTGGTGTGGAACTGGAAGAGGTGTAGAGCCAGAGGTTTGGAGCAAGGTCTTGTTTCATGGGCAGCTAGAGAGCCGCCAGCTGCTGTTTCTTAATTTGTGAAGAAAGGAGTTTCCCTTGACAGCTTATCCTGTGGAGCCTCTTCCACTGCTGCCTCTGGTTCCAGAAGGGAAAAAATGTGTCCACTGATCAACAGCTGGTTTTGGCAGTGTGATTTAGCTGCAAAATTTTGTAGGGACTGTTTTACTATTGAAAATACTGTCCACATCCACCACTCTTACCAAGAGATAGAACTAATCAAATTAGTCAGCAGGAGAATGTGAAGAATTAGTATTGTACCATTTTATTAGCTATAAATTAGCAAATATGGTACCATTTTATTAGCTATAAAAATATTCTAGGGCTGAAAAATTTACTAGATGCTAATACTGTAGTTATTGATGTGAAACAATGTATTGAATCTGTATTTTTAACAGGTCTTGCTGTGCTGTGACTCAGCATACTTTTTCCTGGATTGCATCTATAATAGAGACAATAGAAAAGGAAAAGCCGTGCTTGGGTGGTGGTCTTATGACTAGTCCTAGACTGAAGTGCCAGCTGGTGCATGTCTTTTTGGCAGCCACTCAAGCTGTTGTTTTGTTTTGGCAGCCCTTGTACCCAGAGCATGCTGCTTTCTCAGTTTAGACTGACGAGAGAGATGTTGGTCCAAGGGTGTATTTTGGCACCATAGGGCTAGAAAATTCTAGCTGTGCTGAGCCTGCTGTGTTGAAAGCTGAGTGTCCATTGTCAGATTTGCGTCTGTCTTGCTGTGCTTCATGTAGGAGCTTGGAGGAATGCAGTCTTCAACCTATTTTGAAGTCTGTCTTCTTAATTTTTGCCACTCTGAAGGTATTAACCCCCTTGTAAGCTGCTACAAATCAGCAGAGAACAGCTGACTTGAGCAGAGGTATGCTTATCCACAGAAGACAAGTATCTAGCTTTTCTTGCAAAAGTCACCATCTTATGAAGTTTCTTTGTCTTAAAAATGTACCTCTCAATCACTCATCTCTGTATGTAGATAGATTGCTCGTGCAGGGGAATACTGACAGTAGCACAGGAAAGATCCCATAACTATTTAAAGTCTCTTCATTTTTATAATTCTTCTCTTTCTCAGCTTTTCTCTGCCTAGGGTGTTTGTCGTCTGGGTGTTTGCCTTTAGATTGAGTGAGTTTTTTTAATCTTTGGGTTTTGGCTTTTTTTACTGAGTAGTTCAATTCATTCTTTTACCTTCTTTCTGAAAAATACAAAATACTCAACTACTGCTTTTTTGGAAATACATTCGGTGCCCATGTATGAGCTATCCAGATTCTCACAATAAGCCACCTGGATATTCTTCAGAGCAGTATTGGTGGCTCTTTTATACCCTAAATCTGTGGGGCAGTGAAAAGACATTCCAGTCAAGTCAGTTCTGGAAGTATCTTTTCTTGGTGCCCTCGGAGCCTACAAAAAGAGTTTACTCAAAAGTCACAGATACGTGGGGGTTTATGTGATATTTATAATAGATGTTTTTTGCTATTAGTAAAAATGAATAAGCCAGTATCTTATGGCTTAGGGTCGAAAGGAGGCAAGCCAAGATTTGCAGGGAACTTGGAAACCTCCCGTTTTTTAGTGCTCGATTTGAAGTATCTAGTAGAATTTTAATTTTTGAGAGTGTCTGAGTCCTGCCACACTGACAATCAGGCTCCATTTTAGGGCTTTGGGGTAGGCAGCTGGAACCACTGCCTGCTTGTCCTGCGGTTTGCTCACTGGTGCCATACATATCTTTAATGACACGCTGATGGTGGGTGTGAAATGGCTTGGTGCTTTCAATCCCATTTCTAATGGGTATGAAGTTGAAAAAATATTCTTGCTTACTGGCAGTCTTGATAAAATTGGGTCTATACTGAATGAGAAGGAAGAAAAGCACTTGTCCTCCTGAGAACTTATTCCCCTGATCAGTCTGACAATATCTTGGTGGTCTAAAGTGCCTGAATTTGGGCTGCTGTTCCTGCTGCTGTGAGTGCCCTGCAGCATGTCTACTACAAGGCAGCTGTTCTAGAATAGTAGTTCCTGATTAACTCTTCATGGGGTTGCTCTTCTCCTGGAGTAAGTGTGGTTTATTCTGAGTATTTTAAGCCACTTCCCAAGTGGATTAAGTCATCTCAGAAGGTGCCAGTCATAAGCCTTTAGAGAGGGAGTTAATCAAGAATAGATGCTTCATTTCGAATTCATGCCCTACCTTATTCTCAATTAACTGCATGTTTAGACCAGCCCTTAGACTCAACTAGTTCTCTAGGGTTGCCGCTCTAAGTCAATCTCATCAGCATCCATCTACATTTTCAGAATGTCAAAACATTACGTTTTCTTATGAGATGGAGAAAAATGGCTTTGTCATTAAAGAAAAGAAGTTGAAAACTGAAGTCCTGGCATTTTTTTCCTGGTTTTACTATGCTTCTTGTGTGATTTACAATTTCCTTGCCTTCTCTGTCTCTCCATTTTCACTCTTACAAAGTAAGTATAATACCTTATCTTCTCTCAACATCCTTCAGGGAGATAGCGTTCATCAACATCCTCATATTACCACCCAGATTCTCAGCAGAAAGAAAAGGAGAGATATGTAGCCTGATGGATTGTCAGCCTCCAAACTCTGAATCAGCTTTCCTTCCAGTTTGGAATTAGAAATGAGAATTCAGCTTTCAAAACTGGCATCGTACTTTGGTGCTTATTGCAGGTGCTGGGCACTTGAGAAAGCTGGTGTTTTTTTAAACTGGTGTTGCTGAGTACTTGAGCAAAACTGACTTGTTTTATTTCATTTTTTATATGCACACACACTTATACTAAATATTTGATTTTATACTACAGATGAGCACTCTTCCCTGATGTTGGACTTGGTGAAAGAAGGGGGAGGGAGAGGAACAGAGAATGGAGAAGAGTAATCTGTTTAGCTACTGAAGAGCCAGGATAGTTGGCCATCTGTGGTCACAGAGGTCAATCGCACAGTGTTTGGTGGCAATCCATGGATAATCTAAGGAATGTTTCTAAACCTGGATATATATTTCCTCCTTTAAATAAGGAGGAAGGAGCAGGAACCCTGTTTTCCCAAATCCTATATTTATTTCCTTTCCCAATTGTTTTATTTTGCAGGTGTTTTTCCAGGTCTGATCATCTTGCCCTCCACATGAAGCGACACATCTAAATATCAGCTTGACATGGATGTCATCTGAGCTAAGTGTTGTGAGATGAAAGTGGAACTCAAGTTACAACGTGCTGCCTTGCAGGAGAAGAGAACTTGATCACGTGTAATCCTCTGTACAGAGACCACACGCTCACAGTGTCATGCACCCAATTATACTTCAATACGTACATCGGTTCTTTATGCCTTGCCCCAGCTGGATGGGAGAAGATGCAGGCGAGGAAATGGTATAGAGGTGAAGTCAATGATAAGGAACAATTGCTTACAGTACTTCATCGCTCTTGGATTTGTATCCCGTTTTTGCCAGTGGAAATCAAAGAAAACGAAGGAGGCTTCCCTGCAGGTGGACGGCAGTAGGAGGGGCTTATTTAACTTGCTTCTCAGTGCAACTTAATAGGATAATATGTCATCTTGAAGTTGCATATTTGTAGCACTAACTTTCTTTTTAAATAGATGGGGGGAAACAATGACCTAGAAAACCAAATCCCAGTTTGGTAGCCAAAATTAACCTCTTGGTTCATTTGTTCTTTGTCTGAGAATTCCTAATGTTCAGTGCGTCAGACTTCTCACAGACACTTTGACCTGTCTTGGTTTTGGTTCTTCTTCCTAGAACTGAGCTATTGAGATCCTTTTAAGTCAATACCAGTGGCCTTAATGGCAGTAGACTGTGGAGTGACACTTGTGACACAAATATCCTCTTTTTGGCCTGAGTTTATGTAGACTTCACGGAGGACTATATTTTTGTTGGTTGTTTTTATTTTAATTTTTGTTTTGGCTATTGCACAATGTATGCACTAGGGACTCTGGAAGCTGCTGCCATGATGGCTAAGTGGCCAAGGGATAAACCCCTGAGAAACAGCACCTAATATCTCTGTAGGCCTCACCGTATTGCCATAGCTAGGACTTCTTGTTTATATGTTGAACAAAAAACTTTAAAAGCTTACTTGGAAGCTTAAACATTTTTTTCTCTTTTCTCCACGAACAAGTGATCTTCAGAACTCCTTGTCTTCACCTGGATATCGGTCTGGGACTGGCCACACAGGCATGACTACAGGATTCCTTCCACATCATGTGAGCATGTTAGCCACAACCCACAGTGACTTAGTGATGAATTATGTTGCTTTTTCTTGCCGTTCTTCTATTAACCAGTTTAAAACATTAGACTTTTGTTTGTGTAAAGAGCACCTGCAGACATTTTAATTTAAAGCTAATGTTTGTTGAGCATCTTACACACAAAAAAAACCCAAGCCAAAAACCCTACTTCAGTCTCTGAGTGGGAAATCGAGAACCTCTTCCAAGTACAATGGCTTCATTCACCACTAGCTTTTTAAAGAAATTATCAAAGTCCTCCTTTTCCATTCATCAAGTTGATGCTGTAGCCCACTCCTATATGAAAAAATGTAACAGTGTGAACGGTGAAGGAAGGGTTGGATTTTAGATACAGCAGTGAGGCTTTTCCAAATGATTGGTCTGAAGTATTACTATCCTAGAGGTCCATTTTGGCCTACTGTCTGAACTGTCAAGGAGAAGTGGAGGTCTCATGCTCCCTCTTCAGTCCTATTGATAATTTGATTTCGTTGGCTCAAAGTGGATTAAAGTCTTCATTACAAAAGAAAAACAAAAAAATGTATCTTGCCATTACTTGCATTTGAAACTATTTGGCACTGGCCCTGACTCCAAAGACTGCATTTAGGACCCTAAAAATGGCCTATGCAAGCAGGCAGGTGGTCATTAGGTTGTATATTTTGTATATTCTGGGACCATCCCTACAAGATGTGTCTAGAAATGAAACAAAATGGTGTGTGGTCCACAAATGGTTGCTGCTCTTTTATACTGTATTAGCCAACTGCCCTTCTTTGACTGTTTTGACTCATTGACTGTTAAATATTTCCCTTAATTTATGTTTTGAGAGGTAAAACTGTACTCTTAGGGGAAAAAAGAACAAACAAGAAACTCGATAGATATTTAAGAGCCGTCACCGGGATCCTTGGCACTTGAATTCTCAGCCTTTTGCAACCTTTGGTTCCAGTGAGAGATTTAATTTACTTGAAAGATGCTGTTTTTCCTCACAGTTTTCACAAAACACTGTGACTGTCAACTGAACGCTTTGGGGACATGGGGGAAATACGATGTCTGGCCCATATGGCATGAAATATGGACCAAAACCCAACCATCTTTTAGGGACAATGATGTAACATTCATGGTGAGAGCATGAGAGAGAGCAAGAGAGAGAGTGAAAGAAAGAAAAGAAAGAAAGAGAGAAAGAGGGAGAGAGAAGGAAAATTTAGTTTATTCCAAAGATTTAAAACTAACCGTACTCTATATGTGTGTATATATATATGCTTTTATATATATGTATACACTTAAAAATTGCGGAGCACTGCTTGCTGACAATCTCGTATTTCTCTACTTCTGTATTTGCATACTTTTTATGGCTGTTCCACCCAGCTGTTCCACTGGGACTGAGGGCCCTAGAATCCAATTTGTGTTGGAATATATAGAGCATCCTGCCAGATGTCTAATGGGAACTGAAACCTCAGCTGCGTGATACTGTAGAGCATCCAGTCTGTGCATTAGGTTAAAAAAAGGGTAAGAGAATCCTAGAATTTCCTTACTGTAGTGTCCTAAAGTGTGCGCTCTCAAACCCACCACTATGATATTCATTGGCTGTGAACCTGCGTATATATCCTCCTTTGACCTCTGAACACACCTGCCTTTAGACATGCTATCAGTAGTCTACAAACCTTAATTATTAAGTGACAGTTTAAGTACCAGACTCTATTTAAAATGGAAAAAATCAAGCAAGACTGTTTATTTACTTCTAGTTGTCATTTATGGTCTTGTTGACATCTTATTTAAATATGGCAGAACAAGGGCCACATGGAAAAAAAAAACATGCTGGAAATGTCTGATTATTATGTTCTAGAGGCAGGCCTACATCTAAATCATGGATCCAAACAGCCTAAAAAAACAGATAAAAGGGGGATAAGAGACTTAACCAGATTTCAGATTTCTCAGGCTCTCTCTGTAGCAGGTCTTGAACTCTGAAGCCAAATTTTGGGCTTTGGGATCGTTTCTTCTGTTTGTAAAGGGAGATATTTTTCACCTGTATACATGGTGTACTCAGTCGGTCTCTGGACTTCAGTTTTTGGGTGCTCATATGCAAGTGTCTTACTCATTACTAAAATGGTGAACCATAGCTGGTATTTTGTAGAATTCTCCATTTTGGAAAGGCATAATTAGTGACACATTCCAGGATCCGTTTTTTACAATGGCAAGTTTTGTTTCTTTACAGATATTTTAATCTGTACACTTCAAACTTGTATAATCTGTTATAGGTAGATCCTTTTTAGGCCTGTGCCTCCTTGCTAAAGTTGTACAGTTGTCCTCTTTTGTAAACTATGAGTAGAAACAGACTAATGAGGAAAGGCTAATACTCTCTGTAAGCAAACCCATAAACGTGATTTGGTAACAGTTGAGGACTGAGTTATGCAGCTGCACAAAGGAGATGTTTAACCTCTTTTCCTTCATGCTACATTTATGCCTATTTGCCAAAGAGAAGCCATTATAAGAAAGTCAGATTGTGATTTCCAAGTCCATGGAACTGTAAGATGACAACAAGTTGAGACAAAAGTGTCAAAAAATAGTGTACATAGAGGAAGCAGCTAAAGCAAATGTGAGTTTTTGTGAATAGCTAAATAGTATTATGGAGCAGAGCAGCTGATCACAGAATCATGCAGGTGGGAAAGGGCCTCCAGAGGCCATCTTGGCCGACCTCCAACTAGAGCTGATTGCTCAGGGCCATATCCAGCTGAGTTTTAAATATCCCCAAGGATGGAAATTCTACAATCTCTGTGCAAGCTGGTCTAATATTTGACCATCTTTATGGTTAAAAAAAATAAATTAAAAAATCCATGTGTCAAGTAGGAATTTTCCATGTTCCAAATTGTTCTCATTGTCTCTTCCACTGTACACCTCCAAGAAGAGTCTGGCTTCTTCTCTATACCCTCTGTTAGGTATTTGTAGACAGCAATAAAATCTACCTTTACCCTTCTCTTCCTAATGTTGAACCATGTCCCTCAGCCTCTCCTCATCCATCATGTGTTCCAAAACCTGATCTCCATGGTGGCTCTCTGCTAGACTCGTTCCAATATGACAATACTTTTCTTGTAATGGGGAAACCAAAACTAGACAGAATATTCTAGATCAAGATGCATTTCGTATGTTACAATGTTGATATAGTTTATTTGTTCTGGATTTTTCCATTATCTAATTGAGACAAGCTATACTCAATGATGAGATTCTGTTTTGAAAATTGACTTACAAAAAATTATTTAGGAAGCACCAGTATAAAGATTTTTCTAATTAGATTTGCTGAATCTATGTATAAAAATATGCTTGTAGATATACGGTTTCTGTACTGCCAGCTTGAGGCCTGGCAAGCAAATTCTGTTTTTCAAACATAATCATTGCTGTTTTACCTTAAACTAAAAAAAATTATTGTTTCACTCATACTATATCAAATATGACGAAAAAAGATACTGTTGTTTCGTCAGTTTTTAGACCAAAACAACACTTCAGTACATCTTTTTTCTGTTTTTCCACTTAGCAGATAAAGAGCAACCTAAAATATCATATGTATTTTATAAAGATTCGTCTAACAGAAAAGGGGTTTCCAAAGTCCAGAGTATTTTTCATTATCCCGGAGTTGTTCTTTTTCAATAGCCAGTACTCAGTCTAGAAAATTATATTACCTGGATAAATTGGCAAATGAAGAAAAGAAATGACTGAAGTCCTAGATTCTTTCAATGTCTTGGACAAGGCCCTGAGCAGTCTCATCTAACTAAACTGGTTTTGAAACAGAGGGCTGAATTAGGTGCCTCCAGAGGTACCTTCCAACATTAGTTTTTCTGTGTTTCTATGATTGATTCATTTCAAAGCTCTCGCTGATTAAGTGCGTACTGGTTCTAGTTCTTCCCAGTCTTGTGCTGGTGGAACAGACTGTAGGACAGGTCTGCAGGGTTTCTCTCAAACTCTGATAGTCTCATCTTTATCACACTTTATAATGCTTCTTCATGGGGGAGACTTAGAGAGGAGCAAATCTTAAAAAAAACCTGAAACCTTTAGCAAACCAGTTTGAAGCAATATTATACCATGAGATGTGTCACAGCTGCAGGGACCAACGAGATATTATGGAAACAGGTTTGCTAGCCTGGAAGACCCATATGATATCTCAAAAATGGTTTCCAGGACCTGAAATCTAAGCCAACATATATTTCTACAAAGGTAAACATTAAATTTTCCCTTTTTTTTTTTTTTTTCATTCATTCCAATTTTTGGAATTGGGTTTACTGTGTTTTAAGCCTCACAGATTTTAACTTAATACATGGAAAATAGACTGACCAAACACAGATGGGGAAGAAGAACCTGAATGTAAGAGGAGGCCCCAGGTCCTTGTTTTTGGAACTGTTTTAACTTCAGGAGTAAAAAGATAACTAAACAGTAGGGTGTGTGGCTAAAACAGAGTTGATCAATAAGATAGTTGCAGCGATTGAGTGTATCTTGTCTGTGACCTTTGTGATATCTACAGAATTGGATTTCTCCCTCATTTTTACCTGGCCCTAGACAATTTGGGCTTTTTAGCTGCCTCCAACACAAATGTCGCTCCTCCTATGTAACGTAGTTTCTTTATCTGTGTCCAAAAGAGGTCGTAATTGGTGCTTTTGACAAAACTGATGAAAATCCAACTTGCTTGTTTCCTTTTTCTGCCTGTTCCCTTAATGTGTGTCAAAATCTTTAAATCTAAAAAAAAAATTAAAAAGAGGAAAATTTTGTAAATAATTTAATGTTACTAGGCCAGCACCCAGTGGATCAAGGGCTTTTATTCTTGATTTCATTCAGGACTTGGCATATTCTGTCATTCCATGCAGTAAGACTGTTTTTAAGCTTTCATATCCTGGGTGACGCCTCTAACCCAACACACTTTTAAAGTAAAATTTGCTGATTTCAGATAGAATTGCACTTGCAAAGATCCCCACATACCAAGAACAAAAAAAATAATAATGCTTGACAATAACTCTATTTAGCTCTGTCTTGAAAAATGAAAATTATTTCCTCCCAAGATATTACAACTACTCATTGACAAGTCTTGCCTGTCTTTAATTAGCATTAAATCTACACCTTCTTAAATGATCATTTCCAGATGAAGCTTAGATATTATTCTTCCTTTTGTCACATTTGTATCTCTTTTTATTAATAGTTTAGGGATGACTACTGCAGTCTTTCTCCTCCCCAGCTCTACGCTGGCTTCAGTGGCAGGATTTAGCATTGTAAGAACTGTAGGATCTGGCCCACCAGGTACTAAGATCTGTCTTGTAAAGCTGAGACTTTCCTCCTCCCTTAGAGGAAGAAGTCTGAGACATACTTGTGCTATATAAGTTATATATATAATTATATAGTTGTATATATAAATTATATACATAAAAATGTGGAGATGGGGGTCAGGCTGCCTTTATCACCTCAAGAATGCATTTCCCTACCTGAAAACTTTCAAATGCAGGTGTCATTTTTCAAACAGGGTTTTATAGTTTTCCTTAATGCTTGTTAATGGCGTTTTTGGTGTAATAATTAAAGTTGGAACTCTTCGCGATTTTCAAAACGAAAGCTTTGATGATTTTTTTTAAGTGCTTTGGTCCTAACTTCTATATACTGCCAGAAAACAGGTTCTCCACCCTGTCTCTGTGTGGATGTGGATGTACAACAGTATACCATATATACCTACACAGAAGAGGAAACTGAGCTACTGACTTACAGTTTGTAGTAGCCAACTGTGCCTATTGCTTTGATTTAGGGAGGGCACTTGCTGTTGCCACTGCGTTTTAGGAATCATGTCAGCTTCTGTAGGAAAGTCTTCAACAGTGCTGGGAAATATATGTTGCTGTGTACTGTGAATGAGTAGGCTGCAAATTTGGGGGTTGGGAGGGGAGGTGGGAAGGGAGGGGGACGAGGGCTTAGCATGTACACACTAAAAGTGAACTAGAATGGACAGAAAGGTGACAATTTTAACCTTTGTTGTCGGGCTCTCGGGGAAATGAAAAGCTAACACACAGTCCCTGGAAGGCCTGATGGCTGAAGGGCTGATCTTTACTTTATATTTTGCAACATACATTTTACCTGTTGCTCTGTGTTTTAAACCCCAGGGCTGTTAGATTCTGGAAGTAGATCAAAACACTGGTTTAAACACTACTTTGTTACCAAGGCCGTGTCTCTACCAGGGAAGTTGCCCTACGTTAAAATATCAGTCTAGTTAAAATCACTTTGTAGCTGCACCTATTACTTGATTGCCTGGATTGAGTTTGCATTGGCATCCTATGCAGTTAAGCTAAAGAGTAAGAAATGCTCCAACCGATTAAGATACCTCTACAGGAAGGTTCTTGCACCAATTTAAGTACCTGGTTTTTAAATCACTGCGTATAAACCGTGACAGCTTTCCTCTTAGAAACAAGGCCTTAGTTTAGCATGTCTACTCATCTAGTTGAAAAAATAATAATGCAGGCTGAGATTTTTTTTTCTAGCTTTGCAAAGTGGCCTGTTTTCTTTCTTGTCCTTTGAAACCTTTCTTGCTCTCTACTACACATTAGATTTTTGTTTGGGGGATGTTTTTTTTAGCAACAACAAAAGAAGTATGAATGCTCCCTATTTAAAAAAAAAAACAAACAAACAACGTTGCTTGAAGGACTTTCATTTTGCACTATAATTTTTCTTTTACCAGATGTGTCTGACAAGTGCATTTTGGAGATGCCCTCGGTCACGTTCTCTCAGGCCTATTCTGGTATTTCTAATATATCACAGAAGTACCCAATCTTGTAGCCCTCAGTTCTGCCTTTTTTTGACATTTTATTTTTTTTAAGCTTTTTATATATATATATATAAATATATTACTTTGTCAGTTTTTTTGCTGTACAAAAAGTCTTAAGATTTAAAAATATTATTTGTATTATATGATGGTGGTATGTTAATGTTACAAAATTATTAATGAAGAAAAAATTTATTTTTGTTACTGGTCTGTTTCATAATTCTTTTTTAAATTGGTATATTGTAAGATATCTATGCAAAAATGTTATGTGACGCATTTTTATTTAAGAATGTAATATGTGTAATAAACAGTAGAATGTGTTTGGCCCGACAGTGTTTAGTGTGCCTTGTATATTATTTCTAAATGAAATGTTCTGTGAACAGTGGAATGGCTTTTGAATATCAGTTAATGCTATGGTTCTGTAAACAGTTATTGACATAAAATACATAACTTCTAAGTATGCTTTAGCTTATCAGAATCACATTTTTGGATTTAAATCATTCTCTTTTTTCATATGTTTTATAACAGTTCAAGTGTTGCTTATATTCATGCCGTATCACATGTTGCTTTTGGAAAAGATGCTCAAGAAGGAAATTCTCATTCTTAAAAGCTGACCGGATTTCCATCTGGCTCGTAATATTGCTTCTGTTGGAGTCAGTGACTTCTGTTATTCAACATTTTACACTGGTTGAAGATTTCAGCCAGTATTATTTTTGTAAAAGACACAGAGAACACTTGCATTGCATTTTCCATGCCTAGCTTTAAAACATTTGTCAGTCAGTGGTCAAAATAGGACTAGACTTTGAGGCTCCTGAGCACTAGTGCTATGCTCTAGTCCATGCATCAGGCTGTCTCGCAGGAGTGCAGTATTGTTCTCTTTCCTGTGCCTCAGTCATTTAGTCTCCCTCTTTAATGTCTGCAAAATTGCAAGTACAATTGAATCTACCTGGATGCTCAAGTACTAGAAATGTATTTAGGCGGTAAAAACAGTCAATCTGAGCACAATTACTTTGCAGTGTCATGGCATAAAATGGAATTACTTTTTCAAGTCAGGCCAGTATCCCTTTAGGTTTTTGCTGTCTTGTGTGCATGCACTGCAGCAACCTCAGTGGGCACTGCACATGAACATCCTGCAGGGCTCATCTGATGCAAACTTGCTAGCTTTTATTTCTGGGACAACATGCCTCACTTGCCCTGTTGGGAAACCTGCTAGGACTGTTCAAGTCAGACAGACAGAGAGTAGGATTTGCCTCTTGACATCTGCATCTAGAAGCCAGATGACCATTCTAACCTACTCATTTATACTCCCTCTGTAGCTAATGGAGAGAGACATATCCAGAAGTGACTCACTCCAGGGGATGAGTTGAATGCAGAAGGAGCTGAGGTGATGTCAAGCATTTCTGCAAAGCCACATGGTAAGTTGGAAGGCAAAAGTTCCAGTGATCCCCATGGCTGCTCTGGTCACTTGGGTCGTACCAGATGTTTGATGATGGACATAATTTGTAGTGTTTGGGTGTATGTTAATGAACAGCTCTTGAGCACTGGAAAAGAGCTCAGAAGAGGTTGAAATTGTGGGCTTGTGTTCCAAATGGTCAAAACTGCACAGTGCTCTGCCTGCTTCAGTGTGGCAGTGGTACCTTTGTGTCAGTCTTACAAAGCTGTCGTGGTTTGGGCTGGACTGGCCACTGAAATGAAGTGGTAAGTGAGGCAGTCACTCATCCGAGTTTTTTGCATCCTACCATGAAAATATAAGGCTGAAAAAAAAAGGTCTCTTTGTTACAGATTGAAGTATTTGTGTGATGTAGGTATGCATGGAGTTATGTACGACAGAATTCTTTCTGCAAATAGAATTTTGACTTATCTTTTTTCTTGTAAAGACGGGGTCCAGGTGCTTCACTTTCTCTGTTCCTTGAAAATGTCAGGAAGCTGTTAATATGTCTATGTGTCTAGACAAAGATACGTCTAGTGTAAATTAGTATTCTGCTCTCCACCTGTGAGAGGGACTTCCAGAGAGTTTTGGAACAACCTTTTCGAAGGAAACTTTGGGGCATCACAGCTGTTTTTTTGGCATGCGTTCAACTGGAATGAATTGGAGGGAGGATTATCAATTACATATAATCATACAACCAGTTTGTTTTCCAGGAACTTTCAGAAAATACAATGCTTTACTATCATACACTTACTCTTAGAAGCAGGTAGGTTATTAGTCTCCAGGAACAGCTGTCAGATGCTTCCCCGGGCTGGAGGCCACGGAAGAGATACTGCGAAAGAACTCCTTCCTTCTGAAATTGTTCAGTTAGCACACAGCCATGCAGCCTGGGCAACTCTCACTGTCGGTGTGTGGAGTTCTCTAAGGAAATAAAAGAAAAATTTACTCACTTTTAGGGTTAGACTGAGTAAGAGCATCCTGGTGAGATCATCTGATGCAAACTCATCATGTGCAAACTTTGCAAGACTTTTCAGACATAGTTCCTCTCTTTCAAACGCATCTCAGCTGAAGCAGGGAGGGGCTGAGGAGTCCCCTTTCCAGGGCTGTAGGAGGCTGAGTGAGTTCAGCAGCATCTAAGCATGACTCTGCAACATATGTCTGTCTGGTGGGCAGCTTACTCTTAACAGAGGAGGTTGCCAGATGCATTATTTTCCTCAAGTATCTTCTTTTCCAAGCTACTTGAGCTGAAAAAAGAAAAATGCTTGCTATGAAACTTGCAAATATAGATTTTTCTCCCCCACACCTTTTTATTTATTTTTGGGTTTACTTCACCTTTTCGTAGTGAGAGTAAATAATGAGAGCGGAATTGAAAGTGAATGAAATGAGGGTTTGCCACCAGAATTATGCTGCTTTAGTGCATTTTACAAATATTTGTAATACTTCCAGCTTTAATTATTTTTTAAAGATGTCAATCAGTTGTGATATGAAATAAACAGTTTTTCATGAACAATTTCTGACTACCTGTCTGGAAGTCTTTCTAGAGGCCCAGTTGCAAGCCATGTCTGCTGACTGAGAGCTCATGTGCCTCATTGTGTACTTTTGTGGTGCTGAGAGCTGATGAGGGTTATTGGAACTATTGCTTCTAGGGGCCTTCTGCGTCCATGGCTTGTGAATTGACTTCAGTTTTCTGGAGATCTTTTGTCTGAAACTGTGAGGGACACATCCTATTTTCAGAGACCCTTCCTTGTGTACCCCTGCACATGGTTTCAGATTCATCGCCTGCTTATGTTCTGGCTGATTAATGTTCAGTGATGGAGATGCAGGAAAACTGAGGACAATGAAGCCTACTTAATCTTGAGTTTAAAATTCCTCAGGGCTTTGGAGGCTTTTCCAAACTCAGTCAAATTCACCTCTATCTGCTGGATTTCCCCTGGACTTTTTTGCAGTGCAAAACTGACAAAAGCATCTCAAACAGGCAGAGCAGGATAGTTATATCTGAAATTCAACTTCAGTTCCCCAAATGTTATGGAGTTTGGACTAGAAACCAGAGTCCCAATCCAGGCAAACGCCTTCTGGTCCAAGGCTCCTATCTAGTATTTCTAATTTACTGAAGTAATCAAAAGGCACTTTTCCCCTTAGGATCCAGTCTGACTGGTATTACCTAACCTAGGACCAGTACTAATCCCATAAGTAAAGAGAAGTATGGTAGAGTGATACCATTTAAAAATTATTTTGGGATATTCAGGAAGGATCTTTGAGAAATAGGAACTTTCCTGCCTTTCAACAAAAAGCCTCTTACTCTTTTGACAGAAAGCTGCAAAATAAATACCAGTTCCTAAAAGTCAGCGATGAGAACCTTGGCCTTCTCAGGTGAATATTTTGGTCCCTAAAATATACGTTTCTTTCCGCCTCTTTCCCGTGACCCTGAGATACTATGGCTAGCTGATGGTGCAGAAAGAGCTGCTACCAGGAAGGTGGTTTGGAAGAGGAAGGAGGGCACAGCCCTTGTAATCAGAACAACACCTAATGCTCTGGGAAACGGCGAGAGCTGCCAGAGTATAACCTAAATACGGCTCATGAGCTGTGGCACAGAATAGAAGGTCTTAGCTACAAATCTTTATCTCCACGTAAACTCACATGAGTAGCTCCAAGGCATCGCCACAAATATCCTGAAATCCCAAGTAACCGTTATTAATAAACCTTAACTGTTTCTCTTCTGCTTTTCTTTTCTTTCCTGAAGCTGATCTTGCAAACATTTCCCTGAATCCTCTCAGCCCACTCTGAACCTCCTTATCTCTCTCCCTTTTCAGGTTTTTATGCTGCCAGACGACAGTTTCCCTTCTTAGCACAAGACCATCGTCACCCCTTTACATTTAACTGATTAACTGATGTTTAATGATGAAATTATTATTAAACGATAAATTTTCTTCATAGTGAAGGATGAGTTACAGGGAGCTAAAGTGATCACTGTTCAGAGACTCAAGAAATAAGGTTGTCGCTGGGTCTCTGTGCACCTCGGAGAATATAACTACGTACTGGTGAGTCGATGGTACGACATCCAAGGGATGTATGTCCTTGGGGAGTGTAGTCCTCCCCTTGCTCAGAAACTCCATTCCTAAAACATTAGTTAGGTGCAGTGCCCGTCCCCCAGCACAGCAGAGCCTGAGCTCGGGGAGAGGGGGTGAAATGCTGTCCCCGACCCCTGGAGACCAGGCCGCCATCCTTCAGAGGGGCAGAGATGGAGGTGGGGGCCCCTCCGGCCACCACACTGAGGAGAGGCACAGCACCCCTCAAAATGGCACCTCTCCCCCCTCAGGTCTCCCCTGGCAGCAGCCAGCCTATACCCTCAGGCACCTTTTGGAATCGACTGCAAGCGCCAGCCCTGCTCAGTGGCTGAGCAACTGGAAATGGTGGCAGCAACAGCAGGAGCTTTAAGGTTTAAAGGAAGCGCTGGAGGAAATGTTTTCCTCCTGTCAGGCAGGTCCTTTCCCAGCAAGTGTAGGCCAGGCTTCCCTCTCCCTGTACAGCGATTCTGTCACCTTTCTGCCCCTTCCACGTACTTCACTGCTTTGGGGTCCTTCTTGCAAAGCTGGCCAGGCTTTCTGCTTAGCCTGAGGGTTTTTTTTACAATGCTGGTAACCAAAGAATTATAAAACGCCGCCATGTTCTTCACGGAGGGGGGGCGGGGGGGGATTGCTATTAATCCCTTGTCTGCTTTTCTCTCAGCATTTTTGATGCTGGGTGTCTGCCCTCCCGAGCCATGGCACGGATAAAAACCAGCCACCTAGGCATCCACGGCTCGCATTTTTATTACTAAACTCAACAGAGCTGTAGCCCAGTTGTCCATACTGTTAAATTGCTGGTATGGCCCCGCAGACAGCCTCTGCAACACAGCCTGGGTATGGCTCAGGGCTAGCAGGTGCCCTACGGCAGCCCAGACATGGGCTATATTTTGGGAGATCGTGTGGGGAAAGGTAAGAGATTTCAGTGGTGTGAGACATAAGCCGTGCTGAGCCAGACAGCCTCAGGGCCAAAGCAGGTCCCAGGAGGGTTTACTTGTCCATATGAACACTGACAGCACTCTCAAACAGCGCCATTTCCTCTAGCAGCTGCTCTTGGGCTCTTTCATTGACCACAGCTGCCTGTGAGGAGAGCACTAGGGGCTCATAGGAGCTGTGTCGCTGTGACCAAGTGTTGCCCAAAATTAATGGATTTGTGGGGTGAGAAGGTAGCTGTGCTGCTCTCTAAACACAGCCCCTGGCAGCCAGGCCACTCCGGCTCAGTGCCTCAGATGTCTGCCACAGTGCAGAAGCTTCAAGATGGTGGCTGTGCCAGCAGTAGCCGGGATGGCCGCCAGGCTAGGCAGGACTTTTGCTTCCCCTGCTGCTGCACATGCTTGGTGGTACTGGGCAGCGAGAGGTAAGCAAGTGCTCCAGAAGGAAGCTGGCCCACCACAGTAGGCAGGCAAAAAAAACATCCAGGGGCTTTGCAATTTTGTTCACCCCATGAACAAAAGACCAGCCCCTGGGTAATTGCCGCCTGACAAACTTAAGGAGGGTAGTTTTCCCTTTGATGTTAGTGGGAATTACACTGTACACATACCAAGGGGAGAATGTGCCCCAATTAATTGGAAATCGCTGGCAGCGAGTCACTGTGTCAAAAGGGTTTCGGCCACTTGTCCCTCACTCTTCAGAGGGGCCCCACTTCCACACAGGGAAGGATTTGCTTGGAAGCAGCTTGAACAGATGAAGACTAGTCAACAACTCTGAGAAAATTACCTGTATGTTTGTGTCAATTTAGAAGAGAAATGTACACTCAGATTTACATGCCTTCTTGATTTACTTTTTTTACAGAAGACAAAAGGGATGAAGAGGACACTGAAGACAAAACACGCAAAGAAAATCTCAACTCAAGTTTGGTCTTAAATAGAGCAAAATGTTAGTGGAGCTGTATGGAGAGGAACTATACCAGGATTTGCAAGTGCCAGATTGTACCTATGCCACAGCAGACATTTTAGGTAAATTTAACTAAATATAAAATCTTGTATTGGCTCAGTTTGAGTGATGTGCACCCCTTTTTCCTTTGTACGCTCCTATGTAGCACAAGTATAGTACGCCCATGGAATTCACTTGCTCCATGGCTCTAGCAGACACACAGCAAGGTGTTAATGTCTACGTAAGACATTTCGCTTGGGTGATTCTGCTGTGAAAGGCTAATGCTGGTTTCCTCTTTCAATGAGGAAAGTAGAGACGGTCCACTTAATAGAAGTTCAAACATTAGCAATAAGCAGTGCGGAGGAGGTTTTTACTGACAGTAGCCAAGCCCAAGGAGGATGTTTTGATGTTTTGTTTGTTACTAGGGAATTCTGTGCTCAATCCAGACTCTAGGAATTTACAGCCTAGTCTGCAGAGGACTTGAGTTGACTTTGACACCAAGTTGGGAAAGGCATCTCTCCTTGACCCAAACCAAATCCATGCAACTGTAGCCATTGGTTACAATACCCTTTGTTATACGTACAGCAACCAGTTTTCTCTAAGGCATGGAGTGACTTCATTACTATGTGGGTTGATTTTTCTGAAAAGAATTTGTAAATAGTTTCAGAAAAAAAACAGAATTCCAGTAGAATGATATGACCCTTAGACAGCTCCATAATTTTCATTCATCTGATTATGGTGTCAATTATCTTACAGTGTGATGGGACTGAAAACAAGAAGAGTCTGATGCCAAAATCACTGTCTGCTCATTATGGTTTTGGTTTTGCTTTGCTTGGGGAAAAATTCTGGCTGGTGAAAATACTAGATAAATAAAGGAAGTTTGATTCTTCCTTCACATGCCATGTGTCTCACACCTGACCCAGAAGGACTATTTGAAATGAAGGACTAAAACAGTCTCTGCACCTCTCAAATTCAAGGCTTATTGATTCTAACTGCCTTTAGCTGTGCCAAGTATTGCCAGCTGTGGAGGTCGATACACATCTATTAAGAATCAGACTACCTTCTATTTTGTGTGCTGGCAACTGTCAGAGTGAACAGGTAATCACCATTAGCATGATTACTGCTTTATGTGTTGTCCCTGACACATGCATATGTATTTATATATGTGTATACACACAGGTATTTAGCTATATTCAAGTTCTTATGTTCCCTCCTGGTGGTACTATAATACAATCCTTAAGAACATTCTCCCACCCCCCATCCCTACATTTAAGCGATGTGAGAGGAGGAAAGGAACAAAGCTCTTCTGAGTGTAATACTAGTATAGTGTTAAAAGGCCTTGTCTGCCAAACCAGATACTCCTGTGACACTATAAACCTGTCACTTCAGTCCAAATTCACAGGTGGAATTCAATGCCTAAGTACCTTTATTGGTATTGGGAGGCTTTGGCCTCTCAACAACTCCCTAAACCAGGAATGATAGCATTCCTCTACCAGGCAGGGGTACCTGTATTAATTAAATTGTCAGATTCCAAAGGGACAGAGGTCCCAGACTGACTTCCCTGGTATCACCTGCCTGCTAATCTGTTTATAAAACCATGTGGGTCCTGGTTAATATCACCTTCAATCAAGTTATATCCTGTTAAACACCAACTTCTCCTTAGTTGACTGCCAAACCATGAAGTGATAGCTTCAGTGGCAACACCATGATATTCAAATACAGTAGGTGAAAGTACTGCATTACCATGGTTCTCCTCCTTCCCTGCCTTATGTTCTCTATTGTATTCTTTATTGGATTTGTGTGATGCGTCACACAGTGGCTGTGTGTATTCTGGGAAGGGCCAAGCACACACTTGTGAACTGGATGAGTTCTCCATCTCCGTAGGACTTGTTTCTTTTCACATGAAGACATGTGAATTTAAGGGAGCATATGTATCTAAGTCTTGGCTAGAGCCATACTGATGTGTGCTGTGTGATACTGATCCCTATTTTGTGATGCCAGCGCACCTTTACTCTGTCATCTAGAAACTGGAAACAATACTAAGAATTCCTTTTCAAGGGTGACTGTGAGGATCAAATGGTTTTTTTTGGGGGGAAGTAACTGCTAAGAATATTATTTGTTTGGTAGTAAGCAGGTGGTTTTTTTCTGTATCACTGAATGTCTATTGCCATCAAAGGCAAAAATGTACCATGATTCTGTAAGAAACTCTGAGACCAGTGCTCACACACTGTGACCCACTTAGGAAAAAAAAGAAGATATGTATGGAAGAGGTCCTATGCTATATATCCTTGGCAATGCTTGAGAGCATCAGTGCATACTCCAGTCTATTCCTTTCTTGGAGACTTGTATGGTGAAGGCATTACAGTTCATGGTCCATAGATATGTAGGGGAGAAAAAAGGAAAATAGGGTATTTAGGTAACAGTTATTCAATCTGATGTTTTTTGAAAGAGAGATCATCTCCAAAGAGAGGAAGACATTAATTTTCAATGTGTCTGAGCAGATAGATAGATTTTTATGGATTACTCTCCAGGGCTGAATACCGAAAAAAATTCTTTTTTCTGAAAAGTTAACCCTAGCCTGGCATCTTATCCAAAGACTGTTAAAGCTACTGGGCAGGTTTTCAACTTAAGTAGAGTTTAGACTGCAATCTTAATTCTTAGTCCTGAATATGGAGATTTTTTGTTTCATGCCAAATTTTTTTTGTTTTGTCATACAATAAAATAGTGTTTTTTTTTTTTAAAAAAAAAAACAATAAAAGTACCAGAAGACAGCAAATCTAATTATAATATTTCTGTTGGCACCCGATCTTTTGGCCCCGAAAGGAGCAGACTTCTGCTGTGGTTCTGCTCTTCCACATAGCTCTGATTTTAATAAGAACAGGAGGAGGCATATAGAAAGCGTAAGATCTTCTGCAGGGGACCAGTCCATGCCTCGGCATTAATAATGTAGCAAATTAACAGTCTTTTCTAAGAACTGCTCCTTTGTATGATGACAGCCCAGTGTGCTATATTTCCTACAAAACCATAGTTTATGACTAACACGCTGGTCAGATGTTACACGTACATCAGTGTCAAAGATTACCAAATGGCAGTAACAATGGAGATATTTTACAATCTTTACACAGATTTTTTCTTTCCATTCTTCTTTTTTTAAAAAAAAAAAAAGTTAATTATCAGTCCACCTCGAGCACTTCTTTTTTCTCATCTAGCCACCCCCAGCCCCCTCCCCACCCGTCAAGCTGTGTGAAATATTTCCAGCAAGACCTAAAAACATGTGATATCCTCTTGGATTCATGTTTCATGTGGAATCTCAAGCTGAGAGAGGCCTCAGGATAGAGTACTAACTGACAGGGGGACGGCAAGGCAGTCAGGATTGTGTAGGCGTGCAGAACTGAGGAACTGGCGCTGCTCAATATGTTTTTAATGAAACTAATAAATACAGCCAGTGAATGAATAGAGCTGATTGACATGGGGAGTTCCTAGTTCCCCCCTTCCATCTGCAACCTTTTCAGTAGCGGAACAGAATAAAGAAATTTAAAAGGAAAGTGGGACATGTATTTTCAAAGAAAAGTTATACAAAATTGCGAGCAAAATGCTGGATAAAAGAAAAATTGTTCTTTTTCTACAAAAAGCCTAACAAGGTTTACCCATGTTCTTTCCACAGAAGAGAATCAAACCCTCTCTCCCAGTTTCCAATGAGCCAATGGAAAAATCAGTAATGGAACAGCTGAAAAAAATTCAAAGTAGAAATTGTTTTTCGTTATCATTTTTGTGACAGGGAAAAAATTGCTAGGAAAAATCAGCTGTCCCACTGCTTAAAAAAAAAAAAGGAAAGAAAAAAAAATAGAAGTGAGCTTTGAAATGTCTTGATGATAAAGAGGAAGCATTTCCAAGGGAAAATGCAGCCCTAATCTAATTATGGAAAGGGGTTTGCAGCCACACAGCTCTGACCTCATCACACCGTGCAGGATCAGTCAGCGCATTGTCTGCACTGGGTAGGGTGTGGGTAGTCAAGTCTTTGGGTAAGAGTGCCTGCATTTCCACATACCTTATTTTTCCCCCCATTAACATGTTGACTGTGTATTCAGTTCTAAAAGATGGGAACAGGGATGACAGATGACCTTGAGGATAGCTAAATTGAAATCACAGTGGTATATTCTGAAATAGGGAGCTAGGCAGAGGAATTGTTTGAAAATAGGTAGATGGCCAAAAATAAGTGCTATCAATGTCTGCATACCACAAGCTTAAAAATAATAACAGGTGAAAGCAGACTGTATGACAGGGGAAGCAGAATTTGACGTAATGAGGGAGTGTCAAAAATCAATGGGATATTGCAATACTTACTATAATCTCTAGAGCAAGGACACGTTAGGTCACAGAATGAGGGGGAGGAAGGGGACTCTGCAGCTGCAAGAGACCATTGGATCTATATTGATAAGATTTTAGTAGGTGAAGAAAACCAGATTGTAAAATATTTATCTATTAATGGCCGACAGAAGCAACTCTATATTAGGAGTAAATAAAAGGAACTGCAGTATAACTCTGAGCAACCTCCTGGTAAGAATGGTGAGAGGCATACCAAAGAGTAGTTTGCCAATATTAGAATTTGGAAAGGAGGAATTTTCTTATAAAAAATACAAAATCAAATAGAGAAGCTGGTGAACAGACCATAGAACTGCAAGTAAGGATGTTCAGAGCCCTAGGCTGAGCAAGGAGTTTTTTTTTTCTGAGTAACTCACAGTGATTACAAACCACATACAGTAGGTTTTAAAGACTAGATTATCTAATTCCTGCTTCGCTACCTTCCCACCTCGCACCTTAATATTACACTGAAATATTTTCCAAGATATTCTTCCTTCTGCTGTTCCCCTTTATATATTGCTCCCAAAAAACTGTTATAGCAATAGTCCAGCTGTTTTCTTGCTGCTGTGAATATATGCAGAAGACTCCCACGCCATTGTACAAATGCCCCAAAGCATCCCTGAGCTGCTTAACCTTATACCTTGCACATGCTGAAATCAAGGAATCTAATTAAAGTTGTGGCACGGGAGGGTGGGGGTGGGCTACTCCACAGAGGGTTAAGTCAAATACACACACAAGTGTCTGTATGAACAGAGCCTCCAAATCTCATGCAAAAGAGAGAAAAAAAAAAAAAACAAAAACACACCAAACCCCCAAACCTGTAAATTCATAGTTACAATAAACATTATTTGTATTTGAAAAATAATTTGGTCGAAGCCTGACTTGCAATGGCTAATATACATATTCCATAACTAAATTAGTCTTGCTGGCTCTCTACTGAATCCCACAAATGTCCAAATTAAACTAAAGTAGTTCAGAATAGATTTTCTGTAACTCTCACTTCTCATTCTGGGTCCTAACTAAATAGGTGCATGTTGTGCATCACGCCAAGTGGGCAGCAAAGCTGAGCTCTGACAAGTCAACTTCAAATGTGTATACCAGGGTCAAACTCATTGGTATCAATGGAAGTTTTGTCTTACTGAAAGTGGATCAGAGCCCCTTCTGGGCTAATATGTTGTGAATGCTTGTGCTATTGATTCTAGGAATATGAATATCTTTTAAAAGTACAGAAAAAAGGAGTCAGGAAGAAAATAAATGAGAGTGGCATGAAAAAATATTTAATTAAAAATAAAAATAATTAATATTTTTAAATTAATTAAGTAATTAATTAACCCCCCCTTCCCAGTTGTTGTTTCTTTTCTTTGTTCTAGGGAACCATCTATTTAATCAGGGAGTTTTAACCAGATGAATGGGTTTTGCAGATACAGGCAATTAGTACACTGGCGTCACAAGTTTGGCTATCAGGTGATTCTCTGTAGGTTTTATGCCTCCTGTGGATTATTAAGCTGGAAACCTTGCAATAGAATGAATCTGCATGCGTAACCCTTATAAACCCACGAGATTATCCTTAAGGAAGTGGTTAGACTCCTTTCAAGTATTTCAAGTGAAATACACTCAATCTGAGATCTTCCAATTCATGAATCACATTTCTAGATTTTTGTTCCCTGGAGCTCAGATCCAAAATCATGACTGCTGCCAACCCTATGGCTGGGTCATATTTCTGTCAAAATCAGAATCATTGCATTGGCTTTACAGGCAACACATACAGGCTCTAAATGTCTGATTAAAACATTTAAAAAGTATTGGCAACATTTTTCCACGTTTGTAACAGGTGGGAACATTTTTTGCCATGGTCACAAACACATAAAATTAAATGGGTATTCAAAAGATGTGCTGGAGACTTAGGAAGGATAAAGTTCTGCATGGCAGTTTTATTTTTTCCTCTTTTGTTTTATTTTCTTTTACTTGCTATTTGCAAGGCTCCTTTGTGCTAATATATGATTTTCAAAAACATGGTTAAGTAGTTCATTTATAGAAGACATACATCAACAAAAAAGCCAGGCTTAGTCTTATGTATACGTAGTCCTTAGGCTTCCAGAGAAATTTAAATTATTCAGAAGTACAAATTCCAGTTAAAAAGTTGGGAATCTGCTGCTATTTTTATAACCTATTCTCCCACCTTATTATTTAAATAATTGCCTCCTACAGTCCCTCACCCACCCACCATATTCAGGAAAGAGAGGAACTTTGCACAGATGGGTTATATATGAGGGGGAAAAAAGAAAAGGGGAAAGGTTTAAAAAAAAAAAAAAAGGAGAAAATGGGAAAAGGGTGGGGGGGAGAAGAAAGAAAAAAAAGAAGAATGAAAAGCAGAAAAAAAGTATGTATTCATCTATAGAGATGCAGAAGAGAAGACATAGTCTCCAGTTCAGGAAAGACTTCCTGTTCCCAAAGAGGTTATTAATCATGTGCTTGAAGTTAAGCACACACTTACATACCTTGCAAAATTTGAATATGGGAGGAAATTGTGTGCTGAGTAGAACATCCTGATTTTATTTCCTAAAACCTCTTCTTGTCTTTAAGATCTTGTCTGTTGTGTCTGACCGGAGAATTGATAATCACAGAAGAAAATCGATCTAGGCTTTGGAGCAACTGATTGCCAGCAGGTCAGCTGAAGCATATCTTGTGCTGGGGGCTAATTGGTGAAGTTCTGCAGTTGTTAAGGAATCTGCTGGGAAAGACGACATATATATTTCCAATTATTAGTACAGGGACAGAAACTGGGAACAGATCCTCATTCTTTACATTCATCCTCACTTGCAAGTATCTGGGTGCTAGAAAAAAAAAAAAGGGTTAGATTCTTATTTATATTCTGGTACTGTTGTATAGCCGGGTAGAAGGGCTTTCATGTTAGAATAAAGAAAAAAAAATTGCACTGAACTATAAAGTAGTATAAATAACTTTTCTGTAAGTGTGAATCTGACCTCAAGTATTAGGAGCTCCAGAGTGAAAGAATAGCATTGTTAAAAAATAAAGGGGTAGAAGAGGCTTAATTTCTGGCATGTAATTGCTTTGCAGACATTCATCATGCAAAAATAGAAGGGAAAAACTTGTTAGGAAAAGTAAGACAGTGCGATACATTAAGACATTTACCCCTAGGTAAATCTCCTGAAACCAACCAATTGGTGTAAATTGAGCCTGGAGCAAGGCAGGACTCCGAGATAACATTTGCTCAAGTTACCTCCCTTATTACTGGAAGGATTGTGGGCTGCAGCCACGTCTATTTGGAGCTGCAGCACAGGAGGATAAAGGGACAATGCTTAAGAACTAATTAACAAGCTACCAGCTGAGTGGGTCTCATTATTTTGAAATGTAAATGCTTTTGTTGATTACATCTGGACCATTAGCTCTGCTCTGTGATAGAGGAAGTTTCATCAGAAGTGAAAAAAAGAGGAAGCAAGGAGCTTTGTGGTGTTGTAATGGCCGTTGAAATAGTTGATCCACTGGGGAATGTCCCAAGAATGTATAGAGAGCTGGAAACGTGAGCTTTTATATTTGAACTTATCCTCTGCAAGTGGAGCTGTGAGAGGCTCTTACTCTCTTCAGATTATACAGAAAGGAAAAACGTGACTTACACTGACCAGCATCAGCAACCGAACAGTCAGTTTAATAATAAGACAAATTTCTATTCAACATGATCTTGGTAATGTTTCGTATGAATGTAAGTTCTAGTGCAGAACAGGCAAAAGTTTCTTCTCAGATCCTTACCATAGATTTTTATCTACTCTGGATGCCTGGAGTTCGTATTCATGAAACCAAATTTCTGCACATGCAAAAAGGCAACGTGTAGTGGATTTAGACAACTTTCGTACTGACTTGTGCAAAAATCATCACCTAATTTAAACACACACTGAAAGGCACATTTTTTATATACAAGGTCGAATTCTATACTGATTATAGAGCAGGATTAAGGGGAAACATTGAAGTCAGCAAAACAACCATGGGTAACAAAGCTGTCCTCTCAAAACTTCTGGTCCTGTGGTATGGATTTCTAGATCTGAAATATGCAGTCAGCCTCCAACCAACATCTTGTTCAGCCATTTCATGGAGCCAAGACCATAGCATTTGGATTTTGCAATCCACTTTTCTTCTGTCACCTTCCCAAGCGCAGCAGGAGACTCCCCAGGCATTTCATTATCAGAAATCATAGCGAACTTCTACCTAGGGATGGTGTTATATGAAATGCAGTTACTTATATATTGAATGACCAAAGGACCAATAGGATCATCTGAAGTGTTACTCCACAGCTATGCAGCTCAGTCAGCCTGTCAAAAGTACCATACTCTGGGTACTGCAACTTTCACATAAATAGTGAGCAGTATTTTTCATAAAGTTTGTGGTGAAGGCTTTGGGTAAGCTGGCCAAACTTGCAATTATGGGGTTATCTCCAGCTCCACTACACCGATTATTGCTCAAGTTCTTGGGCTACCGAGAAAATCTGTGTGGTATTTGAAAAGATGAACCCCTGGAAAAACTGGAAGGCCTCATTATATATTGGCTAGACCAGAAAATAGTTCCGCCCTCTTGTTTAACAAGAAACCACTATCTACTTTTATCCTTATTCTTTCCAGATACACAGTTAGGCTTTATTTTACCCATTCAAGAATAGAACCTTCACCTCTAACATGAAAATGGAGGTTTGTGTCATGGTAGCACCAAGAACAACTAATTAGGGACAGGGTACCCCTTATGCTAGGTGCTGCACAAACTTCTAGAGGAAACTATCTGTAATAAGGATGTTGACTTCTAATTTAAGACAAAGCATCAGCACCCAGGGTAGAAGGAGGTGGGGAGTTAGGGGAATGCATGGTTATAGAGACCAGATCTGAGAATGTAAAATGGGTAAAGATTTAGAATTCTCATCCTTTCTGATCCTAAGGCCCCAGCAATGGGATACCAACAGGATAGGTAAAACTGTGTGCCTTTGAAACACCTTGTCTTGTCTTCTGGCTTTATCAACTGACTAGTAGTTATTTTCACTGCAAAGTAAAACAAAAACTGAAAAAAACACAGAGTGAGCATAGCAGATGTTTTTCATGTGTGTTTAATACAGCACTAGTAGAGCATTATCCCAAATGACTTATACCCTCTCAAACAATGATAGCTCTACAAAAAAGCAAATATTGACACTCCAATGATGTTTGCCCAGCAATCAGTGAGTGGTATACAGCACTCAGGGCATCTTTATTACAGGAAGCAATTAGGAAAATGGAGAATTGAGGTCCTACAATTAGAATTATATAATAAATGCTAACATTATTGAAAATGTCCACTCTGAATCTTTCTGAAGCTATGCATTTATCAGCTTCTCAGTTGGTACCACTTGAAACTCCCTCCAGTTGACTACCTCGCAGTATCCATACCTTCCACTTTAATGTTATCTCCCACTTGTGAAAGCAGGTGTTTGTCACCCTAGATTCACACAGCAGCCACCTTTTCTGCCTCCAAAAAAGATGAGTACTGGCTTTATCACAGGACATAATCCTGCAGCTGAGGAGGTATTGAAAATATGCTCCCAGACAAGTTTCCTCCTATTCCCATTAACTGCATGGTGTCCTGACATAGACTTCATAGACTTTGATTACATGATATCAGTTGTCTTCCTGCAAACACTTGTTTGCAAACTCTCTACTTGATTGATGCTAAGGTTAGCCTTCCTGTGTACCAAAACACTGACATTTGAAAAGAAAAGGCTGGGATCTTGACTAAGTTCTTCTTCACCACTTTGTACCACCAGAGAGGCAGGCAAGGGAGTCAGCAGTCCCTCTTCACTCTCTGAGAACTGGACCTCCAGCTCTTCTGTGTCACTGGAGCACTCAAAGCAGTTAGAGGAGATTAGTGACTCTAACCCTAAACGTTCAGTGAATGAATGCTGGTTCCACTTGTTAGTGTCTGCAATGTGTGGGACAGAACTTCTTACAGGAGAGATTCAGCGAACACTCCATCAGGGACAGATCGTTAGTCTCTTTCCCGTATGCTAATTACTGATTCCATTAACAGGCACAAATGTCTCAACATCTAGCATTTTTCCATTACAGTCTCTATAATTTGTCACTGCTTCTCCCAGGACAAATATTTGCTGTGGAAAGATGAATCTGGTTGGCTTGTTTTTAAGATTATAGCTTTTTCTTTTCCTTCCTTTCTGATAGCTTCATTATTGGTTTTGGCAGCTGAGTCAGAAGAAGATGTTACACAAAGGGTATTTACAGTATAATGAGGTTCAATGGAGTTGAAAGCTAAAGTTCATTAGCCTCACATTTAAGACTATTAGAGCAGAGAGGCTGTAGCGAACATTGTGTTTGTCATTTGCACAGTGTTTCTGAAAAGCAAACAGCATAGATTCTCCGGACACTTACTGGCTTCCTTTCTTGCCTCCCAGCTGATTTTCATTTGCAACTGAGTCCAGTATTGCAGAATGGAGATTGATGGAACCATTCAGCACAGTGTCAGCAAGTGTACGTAACCTCTGCTCTGACCATCACCAAAGTTACCAGGAGAATGAATCAGAAAGGATTTGAGCAAAAGATGGTGTCAGTACCATAGTGACCATGCAGTTGCTAAGGATGTGATTAGCACTCCGATTGCAGGAACGGGAGAGTTAATTGCTATGTCCTCATTCCATTTCTCTAGGGGAATACCTGTTTGCCAGTTCTACAAGACAAAAAAACCCATCCAACCACCTCTTGATTTTACAGCATCTGAAGGCAGCACCTGTTCGACCCTGAACATCTCCACTATGAAACTAGAATACATAACTTTTATCCACTAAGTGCAGCATATGCAATGCTAACAGTTGCTGCTTTTTTTTTCTTTTCTTTTTTTTTGCTATATTTCCCCCTCCCATACACAACATGCACTTGCTCACTTCCCTCTGGAACTTTGAGTGCCTTTTTTTTTTCTGGTAAGTCTGAAATTCAGCTATTAAGCTGAAGAAGGCTCAGGGAAATGAACTGAAATGTCTATTGAGAAGAAAAATGGCACTGTAAGGATGGGATAAAAAAAAAAAAGCTCAGGGTAATAGAGATCGATCACTCAATCTGTCCATGGCCTCAAATAAAACTGAGTGAATTTAACACGTTAGGTTACAGTTAAGAAGCTGAGTTGTTTCAGTGGATATAATATAGTTTCAGATTATCATGGGGAGCCATTTATTTATTTTTGCATTTGTGAGTCATTTAGGCAGTCCCTTTATGTGAGTGAAAATACGTTTATTTTCCCACTCCCTGCTGTTGTGTGTTCTATTAATATCACACTAGTTGAAATAGATGGGCACACTAGAAACTAGTTGGTGTTGAATTTGTTTTTCAGATTTCTTTTTCTCTTCTTTTTCTTCTTCAGGCAGCTATTTTTATAAACCAGTTCAAAAGCCCCAGGCACTTTTAATACAAGTTTTCCTCCATTTTTAATACACAGGGCTTAACCCTGCAATAACAACAGACAAGGATACAGGAGCCTGTGTAAAGTCTGTGATGTCTTTTATCCCTTTCAGACAAGATGGAGGTGACACTGTATTTCCCTGGCTTTCCAAAACAAACCATTGGGCACTCAGAAGTGGCCCCAGTTCCAACTGCTTCTATTTGATTAAAATAAAAGGAAAAAAAACTAGGACCTGTCAAAAGAGAACCTAAAGTGAATAGAAAAGCAATGTTGCTGTGAGATATACTGGTCCCTGTAGTTTACTGACAACCACAGTTATCATCTCCCCTCCCTCACCAAGGACATTCCTGATAACTGCTCCCATCCATGCTCTTGCCCCTTTCCTCATGGCAGAAGCTAATGGGACACTGGTAAATTTGGCTCTTTTTATGCTTCCCGTAACCTTCTGGAGTTGTTTCTCTTTTTGGCTCGTTTTGGATTTTAGTAAAGTACAGGCACTCCAAGCAGGTATCTGGTACCATGTCACATTTGGCACTGTATGTACAGACTATAATGAGGATACTGAAGGCCTTTTTATCTAAAGAGATGAGGCAAAACAGGTTTACAAAGGAAGTCAGTGGAGAAAATTAATGTGAAGTGTTCCCAGCTGAGCTGAGCAGTTCCCAGCTGAGGGAGGTGAGAGAGGAGAGCTCAAAGGCCAGGAGCTGGACCCAGAAGACCTGACTTTCAAATCTGACTCAATTGTTCTCACTCATGTTGAAATGATGGGGGATTAAAGCACCTGTACTTGATGGAGGTGCCCTCCCCTTGATGGAGGCAAGGGGATCATACCGGCAGCTCCAGGAATTTATCTGTGGGTTCCTGAACTCACATAGGCTGAATTGTGCTATTACTGCTGTCTGTAGCACAAGCAGGATGGTACTGAAAATGAGATCCTCTTCACACCCTCAGCCAGCATGACCCAGTTAGCTTGCAGCAGATATCAATTAGGATGTTTGCCTCTGCCTGTGACTGAGCAGCAAGCCTGCTCTAGTGCCCCTGGCTTGGCTCTTGCTTTGCCCCCCATTTGTCTCCCCATTATGTGTCGCTCTCTTCTTGTGCTGCGTACTGTCTAGGTAGTAAGGTATGTGCACTGTTGAAGAGGTGCTGTCTGTATTTTAAATGTCATTATCATACCTTGTCCAGCACGGCCCTGACCTCTTAGTATTGGTCTTAAGAGCTACAGAAATAGAAATTAATACATAAATCCTCCCACCTTAACAATAAAGGAAGGGTGGGCTGGTCATGACCCCCATGACGCATATTCCCACCCTCCCTAGGAGTCTTCAACCCTAGGTTGTCACTCCATGATGGAACACATATTACCATCTTTTGAATGTTACCTCACCGGATTTCTCCTTGTGGGAAAGTGCCTCTGTCTCTTTGTTCTTTCTTGATCGTATATTTTGGTTCACCTACAACCCATCTTACATCCTTGCCTCTGCCAGTGGCAGGGCAGTAATTTTGAAAGGACATTAACAGTCTATCATTTTGTATGTGCTTCTGATAGATCAATGAAATTGCCAGCTCTTCCAAAGGTACTGTGTGACAGTAAGCAAATGTTATGTAAGTATGAAGAGCTACATAGACTGCTCTGCTGGCTTAGGCACACAGATAAGAAGACATGAACAAGCTTCCTGGAGAGGGAATCTAAAAAGACCGGTCACAGTGAGCAAGAGATAGGAACAACAGATTGCAGGAGAAAGCAGGAAATTAAGGATAGCTATATTGGTGTCAGTTGTACTTTCCTTAAAGCCCAAGGGAGATGTGTTAGCATCTACAAATAAGAGCAAGATCAAGATGTGAGGACCTATCCTCTCATTACCTACCACGTGCACAAATATGCTGGTATTATCTACTTTCTCAGTCACTTTATTCAGCTGAGGAAATAAGTCTGGTAAAATGTGTTGTATGTCTTCCCCAGGAACAAGTCTGCAACATCTGAGTGTTTTTGATCTAGGACATAATTCTCCTCTGCTGTTACTAGCAAAATCGGTGGTATCACCTTATGAGTCATCTTGTACAGCAGCAGTTTTTGAAAGTGTTCTGCTTTCTAATGCTGCATATCTTTTAATAAGTCTTTTTCCAAAGTCCTCAGGCCCTAGGAAGCCAATTTATAACACATCGCTTTTTAAATATGTGTGCCAGAAACCCACACATTCAGCATGTCAAGCACAGGAGCTTGACATTAAGTTCTTAAACCTGTGGCTGAGATCCTAAAAATAAGCACCAAAATTTTCAAGAGGGATGAAATCTAAATAGCTTGAACCCCACATCAAGCAATGATGTATTTGGTCCTTTTGAAAAGCCAGAATATAACAAGAGACAGGGCTTGTAATGCAGGGCTCATTTTCTACCCTGCGTGAAGTGTTTTACAGGATTTTACACTGGTTTCTCTGTAGAGTGATATCCATCCCTTAGAGGACTGGACCAGGGTCCAGGAAATCTCAGCACCTCTTACTGTTGACCTGTTCTCTCAGTTGCAGTTTCATTTTCTATAAAATGAAAAGTGGGGAGGGAGGATAAAAATGTAAGGGGGAAAAGAAGAAATTAAGGTGATCAGATTTATGAAGCAGATTGAGAACTCCTGATGAAAATGGGACAGAAGAGCCAGCAGTTATTATGGGACACCATATTCATGCTGGACTAGAATGTATACAAATAGGCTTGGCAGAACCTCCCCAGGAAAACGGGTCCCTGAAGTTGTTCCTGTATTTACACACAGATAAGTAAGTATGATTATTATAGGACTGCACAGTCCTGATATAATGACAGGGAAATTGCTTCTTTGTCCTATAACTGTCATATAACCAACCCTCTGCTCCATAAATCATTGCCCAGTTGTTCTGCTGGAGAATCGTCTGTTACTGCCCTGAAAACATAAAAAATTAATTTGAACTACCTGGCTTTTGGAGAGCAAACAGTGGCTGTACCTGAAAAATTACTTCCCTGGCAACTCTTTATACTAACAAAGCATGTTCCTTCTGTGTGGGCAGATCCCAGGAGGCAAGACCATTCAGCATTTCATAACTTGGGATCCCAGTGGAAGACTGGGTCTTGTGTTTTTTTATTTTGTTTTGTTTGTTTGTTTGTTTCTATGACTGGCAGTCTCTTAAGCAACAAAACGGGTAGGAGGAAAAATAACAACTAGGCTAATAACAAAACTAGGGGAAATCCCAGCCTGAGTCATTGTAGGAAAGGGAATTAGCAGTTCCTTTGGGCCTTGTGACACTTATTCAACAGAAAAAGTTATTCAAGATTATCATCCTGTCACCTGATGAAGATATGGGGTATATTGTTAATGGTCTTCCCAATTGTAGAGCAGAACTAGCTCCTTGCCTTGCCTTCTGCTTGCTTTTAATAAAGCAGTATTTTAACAATTGAAGAGCGAGACAGTCCTCATTTCAGCAGGAGCTAAATTCACACAGAAACCAGATTTTCTTCCCAGATTGTCTTTCAATGGGAAAAAAAGCCTGGCATTTCTACAAGCTTGCTCTTGCTTTTCAAGCCACAAATGGGAGCAGAATCTGACTCTTTAGTCACTTCCATAAGGGCAGCTCCTGTATAGCTTATAGCTTCCTCATTTCTCTACAGAGGCCTCGTCTGAGATCTCTTCTATCTGAAGGATGAGTTTTTTTAGGGCTGACATTTGCTTTATCTGCTTTTATGCTGGTGTTCTACGCATATTCCTATAAACCAGAAAGTTGTCCAAGTGTTTTTCTAGAGAGTACAATGGTCAGTTCTGAGTTAACACTTCCACAGGAAGCTGCAGTGCAATTATCAGGTGTTTTGGTTTGTCCTACATCCAGAAGGGTCGAAGAACTCTCAGAACAGCCTTTGGTTGAACTCAGGTACATCCAAAAATACGCACTGATTTGTGTAGGTGCCACCCTTGCTCTAAATGCCCTGCAGGTTCTTTTCTATCTTCAAGGGCTTTCAGCACATACATTGTTTTAATTAACGTGCAGTGTAAGTTATATGTTGATATTGCCTCTTATTGTGTATGACTACATACTTCATGGCTTCTCAGCATTCAAGCTTCTTTTCTTATCATCCTCTTGTCATTTGGTTCAGGCCTTTTCATGTTGATAATGCAATTGAGTCAGCTATGTCTAATAATCCTCACCATTTTAACAGAAAACAATAATATAACGAAGCAGCAGAATTAACGAAGTCTAGTTTCCTCAGAAATTGTGTCCCCACCCACACACAGTCTGTAACCCACTTCTCCTCAATTTCCATAAGTGTTCCAAAAACCACCCTCAATTTCCTCTGCTGTCTTCTTGGAGAGGGCACCCCCCACCCCCAGCTCTTTTCAAACAAGACTTAATTACTGACCTTATGACACCCCCCTTTCCCTCTTAAAGGCACTAGCATGTGGTCTGTACTCCACACAGCCATCTTTTTTTATAGAGCTTGTAGGAACTTCTTACTTTTCTGATCTCTTTCACATTGCCAGTTTGGCTGAAGGCAGTCAGCTAGTTCACGAGTTATTAAGGAGAAGCTGAGAGATAGACAGTATGATCTCTCAGGCTTTATTTCTTCACGAGAAGAGGATAAAACCACAAGGTAATTAGAGCCCAAGTCTTTATGACTATGGACCTGGGTTTTTAGAGGTGTCTTTATCCCACAGAGCTGGTGATTTTGTTGAGGAGTTATTGTGTATACTCCCGCATACTATCTAATCATTACATTTTACCATCACCCACTGAGGACAATAGAAATGTTTTAGTATAATGGTTAATTTGTCTAGTTGGCTGTGAGAGACTGGAAACTGCATTTAACCAAACAATTACCTTCTTTTTTAAACAGCTTGGAAGTTTCCAGGGACCTTGTCTGACTCCTGATTCCCCTCCCTTACTGTTCCTTGTCTTCTAAATTGGCACATGTTGCCAAAAGTGCCTGCTGCCCAAGGAGTGGATGGCATGGCTTCCTGTTGGGCTGTCAACATAGTTCTTTTAATCAGTCAGGGATTTGTTGATGAATGAAAGAAATCTCCCCCAGACATCTTTCAAGTGAATGGTCTCCACAGAATTCCCAACCCAAGTTGCCGTGGGAAACTGGGTAAAAAGGTTTTAGAAATCAAGCTCTGGTCTCAAACATGTTAGGATGTACAGGGTCAGATCCAGCATTGCTAAGGCCAGGAGAAGTTTGACTGTAGACTTAGTGAGTGCAGGATTAAGCCCATTGCCACTTAGCTACCATGGTGACAGAAACCTTAGAAATTTCTGAGACATTGCTGGTGTGCTGGACTAATTTCAAGCCTAAATTTGGAATACTCTGTACAGTGAGTTTAACTTTGCCATTTAAACTATAGCCAACTATCTTTTCTCCTAAAATGTATTAAATAATAGATATGTATTTACATCTTGGAGGTACGTTGTGGTTTTGCAAATTCTCTCCCTTTTCATCTAGAAAAAATGACTGCTCAACAAAGACCATGATTTCCCTTTAAGCAGGTTCTGTTTCCACTCTTGTGTTTGGAAAATGCTGCTGTTCTTTAGTGAAGAGCCCTCTGAGACACTCAGCTTTCTGTGAGGTCAGAACTCCTCTCCCACTCGCTGCAGTGTGCTCCTGACACATCATTGTATTAATGTTGCTGATGGGTTTCTCTAAAAATGGCTGTGTGTTTTGAAGCTGAAGAAGAGGTGGAGTCAGTAATTTCACAGAGTACTGTAGCACCACGTCAACATTTGGGTTTAGTCCTCTAAGCAAAACCTGCTGCACTTCATATAGAAATCTAAGGTCTCTCTCAAAAAAATATGACCTTTAAGCAGGGTGTATTTCACCAGAATACCCGTTAAACATATTATCAAATACTTTTCATGGTTTTTCTGTAGAAAAGCAAAATGAGAAATTTGCACTACCTTACTAAAAATACTGTGTAAGAGAAATGCGATAGGCAAAAAATATTGATTAGCTCTAGGATGCTATGTGTTTTTAAAGCAGACCTGTGCTTAAAAGCAATTTCTTTTCCTTTGAAACTATTTTTCATTTTAAAGCTCTGTGGCTCAGTTTGAATGCTACAAGGTAGTGAGTAGGTCACTGACTGAGACTCCAAAGATCCAAGCCCATGCTGTGTTCTGCAGTCCATCTTGCTAGGTACCCTTATGCGAGCTGATTTTCTTTCCCCTCAGTTCACATGTGCTTTGTTGAATAGTTTCTCTTGCTGCTAAGAGTAAGACTTTCAATAGCCACGTAGGCCTTGCTGTGTTTGCCTCACTGGAGGTACTATAGTCACATAAAAGGAGTATTTTTGCTGTTCAAAAGCACAGAACTCCAAAATAGTTCTGCACTGAAAGTTTACAGCATGGGAAAGTGCCATTTTAGCCTATTCAGAAAATAAATAGCTTATTCTTTCCTGGTCACTTTTGCATCAACATAGCCATTCTGAGAGGGCCTTCACCTGGCAGATCACTGAAGAATAACATAGTTAGATCAGTGGGACTGACCAGACTACCTAATTTGAGTGATCCTGAGCATGGGGTAGGTGTAGGGTTAGAATTAGCTTTGTCTCAACAGCTACCTTAGTCTAGAGAACTCAGCTGGAGTTCATGATTTTCCTTGGAGGATAGCCAAAGAGCTCAATCTTCTTCTGATATTATAAAGAAAGCATACAATGGATACATCAGATTCCTGGTAACCTGGACAAAACCCAGCTATGTTATAGCTGAAAAAAAGCTTCACAACCATCTTATCCACATAGTCTAAAGGAAGTGACAATTTCTGGAACTTATTCTTTCTCAGTCCCTGGGACACTGTTGGTCACAAGATAGGTAATTAATGGGTGAAGCCAGTGGCTGTCTCTGGATCCTTGAGAGTCCATGGGATCCACAGAAGTAACTAAGACAAATAAGACTTGCTAAATAAAACATGTATATATATGAAAAATACATACATATTTGAAATACATATTTCCTGTGCTGAACAGAGTCATACATATTGGGAAAGGTTGAAAACTGAAGGTAAAAGTACAACTCCACAGCTTGAAGGGGGACACGTAAGAGGAGAGGTTAAGACTTTAATGGCTCAACTAGACAATCACCCCCAGAAATGTACCCCAGAGAGCAATCCTAGGAGAGAGAGAGAGTCTTTCATTGGCCTTTTTTGTCATTTCTAACTTGTTTGATTCCGCACATTTCCATGTCCTTTAAATAGAACAAGGGTCCTATCAATCTCTTGGTCTGCTATCCTGGCATCACAATGACAGTCCTATGTGCAGATGGAGCCAGGGGAGTTTTACTGCCTTTTTTTTTTCCTAAAAAACATGTCCAGACTGCTTTTGGATTCACTGCTTCTCCACCCCCATCATTCTGCTACCTCTTTCCATTTCTTTGCTGCTTATATTGCATGACTTTTTTCCCACTTGTAAGATATATGCTTTATTTTATAACATTTCTTAGGCACTTAAAAAAGTGTTAAGTCAAGCAGTTACCAGAGCTGGAAGATCTAACCTTCCTCCAATCAGCACAACCGTCATGTAATAGCCATCATGTTAACTTTAAGTATAGATTATTATTATTGAGCTTGTATTACCTTGGCTGTTTGCCCAGGATGTCCTTGATAACTCAGGGTCACAAAAAATGAGTAATACTCTGGTCCTACTCAATAAGACACAGGATCAGCATGATGAAAATGACCTTAGCATTCAAGAATCCTTTAAATTTGGCACTCCAAATTAAATAAAAAAATGGTTTAGATTGCTTTCCATGAATAATTGCTATTAACCCTTATTCCCCTTCTTGCCCCTTCCCAAGACTATTATTGATTCCCAGTTGCTTAGATGCTAAGAATATCCTTGGATAATGTTTTGGGGATTTAAAGCACTAACAAGTTTATGAAATTAATGGGATTCTGTAGGCAGCAGACAAAAGACAGTTGGATAGATTTCTCCATGCATGAGTAGCTTGATACCTGCCTCTGAGATGGGAGCAATGCCAAGTAACACATTTTGGCTGTGAAACTCTTGTGCAATCATTTCTCTTCTAGAATTACATTCTTCTGGTGCGGGATGGTTTGTCACCCCTGAGCATGACCCTTTTATAGTGTTTCCTAGTCAACTGTTTGACACAGAGTTGGCTTTCCCAGATTTCTGCCTCTTGGTAACGATCCCTTTAAGTGTTTTCAAAATCGCACTGTAATTGGTTCAGGTCAATGTCACAGGCAACTGGTGAAGTAAACAACAGCGAATTCAGAGACAGTTCCAATGTCACGTGTTCCGCCACAAGGGACATTGCTTATCCCAAGGAATATTCATTTTTCAAGTAGAAGCTAAAACATAAGCCCTCCCAAACCAAACAAAAAAATAAAAACCTAATGCTCATTTGTTTCTAACTAGGTAGCTAGGGGGGAAAAAAAGTCACAACATGCAAATCTAAAGAATATGCACAAACAACGACTGAAGTGAGAAGAGAGAATTTGGAGTAAAGTGGCCTTTCTCATAGATGAATGTGTTTCTTTTTTGTGTTTAGAAACTAGGAACACAGACATTAAATACAGACTTACCTTTTGTGTGTTAGATGATGGCAGTGGATGGGGGATCCTTGCTACAATCAGTTGACTGACCTGCCCTGGCACTAGCAGTAAATGACATAAAAACCTGTACTGCAGTCTCAGGATGGAAACTTCTGATATGTGACTCTGTCAAATAGTATTTTACACCTAATTATCACAGAGCGGGCTGCCTACTCGTGTGTTCCTTGCTGCCTGGTTATGCTTGTGCTCAGTATCTCCCTCATTAGTTTTAGTCCTTCTTCCGGCCTGTGCCTCACTAATCAGAGCTAACTAACATTCATCAGTAATCCTTTTCCTCCTCAGCCCTCTCCCAGGTAAAGCTGTATGGGTGTTTGAGAACAGGAAGACTTTGTATTTTCAAAACAAGGGCTGCCTCTTTTAGATGCTCATGCAGAAGAAATGGCATTATTAGTCCATCTGTGATCTACCCATTTCCTCTTTCCCACTGCTAAAGCCGGTGTTACTTACATCTTTGTCAGCTCAATAAATTCCCATCATTTTTGCTTTTGCAAATGCTCTCCCTCCTCTAGGGATTTTTCGTTGCACTTGGTACTGTGTGATCCTAACCACCTCTCCCTAAATTACATTTCTTTCATTTTAGGCATTCCCACACAACAGAGCACAGCTGTGATCAGATGTACCTTGGGTCAATATGCTGAGGTGAATTGAAAGGTGTGACCATGACGCTGCATTTGCTCTTGCTTGCCACTGGCTACCTTGTGAATAGCACACTCATATTATTTGCCAACTTGCAGAAAAGAAGCTGATTTTATGAATGCCTAACATGCACATAAACAGACACCGTGAGATTTGGCAGACAGGAGCAAGTGATGACAGGTTGTCATCAAATTATTCCTTTATACCAACAAGGATCATCCAGATTCCTTGGAAGCAGGATGCGGGACATATAAAATGCATTTTAGACAAGATTTTCCTTAAGAGTACCCAAGTTTGCTAATTCTAATGCCAAATCATAACCTCTGTTTATTTTTTCTTATTATTGGTCCCCTCTCAGTTTAGTGGTAGTGAAAACAAAGCAGCCTTGGCCAGCCATTTATGTGGAAGGAAATTGTGAGCACAATATGTGTCATCAAAGCAATGGGCTCTGCTGTGTTTTTTATGTATGGTTTAATTGGATATCCCATCTAGTCAAGAAAACCCAGCTCTGGATGAAGCCAAAAGCAGACACAGGGAATGAGACAAAGTTTATCAGGACCGTGAATACCTACGGGTTGTAGGCCGAAGGAACCCAAGACCAGCTCAGGATACTTTTTTTTTTTCCCATTCAGAGCCTGACTCTTCTGTCTGAAGTAGTTCCCAGGCTACTTTGGAAAAAGCGGAGTTTTGGCTAGAGGGATTTGGGACACAAATGGCTAGGTCTTCAGCTGTCATAAATTAATACATTTCCATCTACAATAATGTCTGGAACATACTGAGAACATCTTTCTGTGTTTCTGAGCAGGTTTGTTCCCGTTAAGGCTTCTTCCAATTTTCATACACAGTCTAAGATGTTGAAGTCTGAGAGTTTTTGCTTGGAATAAAACCTGCACAAAACAATAATATTTGAATGCATTTCTGGAGCATAAGCAGTTTACCAGGAAAGTAACAACTTGTATTGCAAGTGCTTCCCCAGAAAGGTCAACTGACAGAGGTGTTTTCCGTGCTCCCCTCAAAACTGTAGGTTTTTGCTCTTCCATCTTGTGATGCTCTAAGAAATGAGGCTACACACGTTCATTTAATATTATAGTCCCCTTGTGATATCTTCACTTTCCTTAATGAGAGCAGTGTTGCTAACTTGTTAGGAGCCTGAGGACTGTATCAAATTAACATAGCATGGAGAAGAAATTAACAGAGAGGAGCTCCTTGCATGAAAAAGAATGAGATCACCGATGGCCCATTCTTCAGTCTTTATTTTTGTATTACAGACAAAATGCTAACAAGGATAATATAGAACACTGTTAGTCAGAACTGGGATGCCCTTGTTTTTATTCAATAACCTGAATGACCAAAAGTAATTAATCTTTTGCAATACTAATTATATAATAAAGCAAGCATGATTTGGGTGTTTAACTGTGAGAAAAAAAGGGAAGAGGCATGAGTCTTCGTAAAATTATTGAGGAGAAACAACAATGAATAGAAGAATCTTTTAGTTTTGCGTATGTTTACACAAGTAAATCGGAAGTCACACTTGTCTCAGTAGGATAATGCTGTGCTTCTGCTAACATGCAAGAAATCAGAAAGCAGGTCTTTCCATACTTCATCATAAAGCAAAACCTGGAAAGGGTCAGAAAAAACAACAATGGAACTCAGAAGAGAGAAAGCCAGACAATGGATTCATAAAGTAAGGGGAGTTTCAGTAGAGGCATCCATACTATCTTTTTCTTTAAAATTTTCCTTTGCAAAACATGGTTGATAAAATACACCCTCTCTGCAGTGATTTTTATCAGCCATACATATCACTCTTCTCTGAGCACAAAAGGTACAGAGAAGTCAGCAAACAGGGAGGGTGTATGAAATATAGAGCCCGTGTAATGTTTGCAAAGATCAATTTGCTGCAGCATTGGCCTTTTAGTGGTTGTGCAATGATAGCTCCTAAAAGCGGCTGTAAGCACTGATTGCAGGACATCTGTTCTGCAGTGGCAATGGGGGCAAGGTGCTGCTTCCACACAACCTTCATTTGTGGTTTCACCATGCAAAGTTGGTGAGTCATTGCTGACAGATCCAAGGAGCTGTAAGCCCAGGCATGATCAGTGTGCTGACAGCAGCAGACTTTCTTCTAAATAATGATTATTGCCAAATACTTTTTTTTTTTTCCCCCCCTGGAGAAGCCTTCCTCTCTGCTTCTATGATTCTTGAATGCTGGGAATGCTGGAAGCAAAATCTCCTCTCATCCCCCTGCCTGGATGCCATGTGCAGGGGCATCTTCCCCTGCTTGGTGGTGGTTATTGCAACAAGGGGAGCTTACGACAGACTGAGCCAATCCACAGAAACCTACTAATTACCTTTGGGACATACCTGGTTGTATCTTGTAGTTGTAAACAATTTTATCAAAAGATACTCAAGATGAGCAAAACCAGCTCCCTTCCTCTCTGGCTCTAGGCATCCAGGCTATGCAATGTCTCTGAATCCAGTAAAGAAGCCCTGGCCAGCAGCATTTTTCTATCAGTGTAGTCATGAGTTAGTTTTGGAAAGTGATTGGTAGCAGCTCAAGCTTCAGTTGGCTTTGGCAAGGCAAGTGTGTGGACATCAGCCCCCGGAGGGCACTCCCATCTGCTGCTGGTGGCACTGGGAGCTTCACTGCTGCGTGCCAGCAAATGGCGATGAAACGCTCACAGTCAAACTCCACACAGAATCATAGAATCATAGAATACCAGGTTGGAAATGACCTCAAGGATCATCTGGTCCAACCTTTCCTGGCAAAAGCTTAAAGACAGCTCACAATGATGGGCCAGATGGACTTGTCTTGTTTCTTACAGTTCCAAAGACACAATATACAAATACAAATTTAAAGGCTTACAAGTCACATCCTAAACTAAACATAAGTTTAGGGAGTGATGCTCCTGTGGGGAGAAGTGCTAATTAGTGACACCTTCTGCTACAGAGCACAGCGACAGACGGGTCTTCCTGTAAATGAGTGGTTGGTCTGGAAGGACTATGCTCTGGGGAACCTGCAGGAGTCAGACAGATTTAGCTACACCAATTGGTAATAAACTGTGGACAATGAACACAGGAGATAATATTTGTCAACTAAGAGTATAGACAAAATGACAATAAGATGTGCTTTGGAAAAATGACTGCAAGGTTTTGTCTTTTTTTTTTTTTAACAGTACCGTGTTCAAGTGATACGCATCCTTCTCTTGGCAGCATTGGAAGAGAATTAGACAAAAGAATTTTCCAGGTTCTGCCAGAGATCCTCTTTGAGATCTTAGTCAAGTCACTGAATCTTGCTGTACGTTACAACTTGAAGACAGTAATATTACAGTTCTTTCAATGTCCTTTATCTGTGAGTTTTCTGGCAGAAGCTCTTGATCTGCGTTTGCCATCACTGGCCTTCAAACCATTGCAGAGGGGGAAACATTCTCTTCCCTAAAGTGGGAAATATCTTGTTGAAAATCGCTGGTTAGAACACTTCCAATTTTCAACCAGAATCTTGAAATTTGCTAAGAAAATTAGATATTTCATAAACCATCCTTTTTTTATTATCTTTTTTTTCTCCGGACTCTTCATTTTCTATCAGAACATAAAAAAAATCTATCCTATTATCTGTTATAGCCAAGCCTGGTGGATATATTTCTGGGATGTGGGACTCCTGGATTCAAAAGCAGACAGAGTACAGGTTAAAATAGGTCGTCTCTATTTCAGTGAATGCTCTGCACACTCTGGTGTTGGCTGTAACGACAGAGAAGCTCTTTTGTTGGCATTTCCTTCCTAGCGGCTCAGGCAGAGGGGCCCTGCTCAATGGGCTGAAGCGTTTCCTTCTCCTCTGGCACTCCAGTGAGCTTCCAGCTTCACATGGGGATCCCAGGCAGAACCCTGCAAGCTGCAGGCTGTCCCAAGTGATGGAGAGCCACACAAATGGGCCCCAGTCCTTCTGCAGAGTTGGCTGCAAAGGATTAAGGTGGTTTGTAAGAAAGGCACACCTCTGTAAACAGACTTTCTTTACGTACCATCTGTAGTGAAATCAGTTAGGATTCTGGCTTTAGGAGAATATTTGTAGCCACTGGTCACATGGTTTTGGTAGCTGAGGATGCAAAGAAATCACTCTGGTCTGCTCTGTGAGGCAGGACTAGCACCCCAACCTCATCTTCCTTTTCGCTTTCCCTTTTGTATTTTTGAAGGATTTGGGCGGTTTCTGTCATCACTAATCTTACTGTGCCTAAGTGACAGGGCCACACCTCTTGTCTGTCCCCACACGCTTGCACCAGCTCAACTCTTCAGCTTCTTTCAGGCTGCTGTTGATGGTTGTCTGATTATGACCTTTCACCAGCTTTTGAGGCCTTGCATTTTCTGGTAAATCCCAATGTGCCAATTTAAGGAAGGAGGGTGGATGTCAAGGAAGCTGTTCAATTTTCTGTGGTGGGAACTGGGGACAACAGCAAGACCCAGCAGTCAGTGGGGTGAGGCAGTGGGGAGAATTGTGATGGGGCATGACCATGGCTGACAGAAGGGCTGCATAGGCCCAGGTGAGCCGCTGAAAACATGCTCGAGAACCAGGGAGTAATAGTGTTCTGTCCCCATGTGCACTCAAGATGGCTTCTTGCAGAACCAGCAAGGGGAGCTTGGGAAACTGTCACAGCTCTTCATCCTTTTCTCCTTCCCTAAAACACAGCTATCAAAACCATAAGTGGATGCTTGTATTTTGTGGGATGAGCTTTTATTGAAATACTTGACATTTAGTTCCTCTGTTCATGGAATCTTGTCTTTTCAAAGGGACATTATGGGAGTCTCTTGCTGGGTTCTCTAAGCCATTTTTAAGAAACAGTCCACATAAGTACAACACTCAGGCAAAGGCTCAGGCCCAGCCTACCAGAGGTCAGCATCACAGCCCCACCGGGGAAGTACTTCTGATCAACATAGTCTATGATAGTTGTCACAGCCAACATAGTCTCCTCACATGTGGGCTGGATCTGGTAACTGGGTAGAAGAAATCCGTGAGTACCCTTGTCTCGCAGTTCAAATGTGTAGGAGAAAGGAATGCCAATCATGTGAGCCCAGTCCCGTGAGGAGCCTGAGTTACTGTCTGTGAATTTAAAAATAGAGGGGAGATATATGTATTAAGCACAGTTCTTTGAAAAGACTTCTTGCTATAGTTAGTGCAAGATTATACAGGAATCCCTGAACTAAGCAGTAACCATATATCACTGTGACATGGAGAGCAGAGTTTCTAGGTGATACGATTCTTAATTATACTAAAAGTCTTCCTTGGAGATTCGTAAGTCAAACAATCCTCCATAAGATGGTATTGTACGATAAGAGGAGGTGAGTTCCAGGGATTCTGTGTTTTTAGTGTTTTATTTTGATTAGTGTGGAGTACAAGATGGATTGGCCATTTGTCTGTTTTGGTACTTCATTTCCTACATTGACACTGCCGGGAATTTCTTTGTATATTTGTTTTTAAGCATAATTTTAGTCAAGTCTGAAAAATTTCTGGCTACATCTGCCTCATGGATCTTTTTTATTACCTATTCCATATTAAGTACAAACCTTGGCAAAATGCAGTCCTAGGTATGGACAAGTTACCTTATACTTGCACCGCATTGCTCATGCAGTAGGTGACTTGTGTGACTCAGAGGCTGGCACAGTTGCTGTGAATATGCAAAAAAGGATGGGTACTGGAGCCAACTACTTACTGTTCTCAGTGACTAGCGTGACTTATTGCTTACTGGGAAAAGATTGGGTTTACCAGGCAGTCTCTAAGGCCCTATAGTACTCCATGTAAAGGCTGTCAACTAGTATCAGCTGTGATGGTGTGTTCATGATGTGGCTATTCAGTCCATTAGAAAGAAGGCTGAAACCAACATATTTCACGCAGAACTGCAAGCAGCTGCCATGTGATAATGTCTGATGCAGTAACGATAAACATGATTGGGATTTTAATTTTTGCTTGACTCCAGTGAAGACAAATAGGAGTTTTGCTGCTGACTTCAGCAGGGTCAGGATGATCTATCACCAATCTCTTTCTGTCCCCTGTGATGTATCTGTGAGGATTTCATGTAGGAACTAGCTTCTGATCAATGCTTCCTTTCTTCCTGCAGTCAGCTTTATAATGTACAGTGTTATCTTGTATTCAAATGACTGCTGCTTAGATGTTCACTGAACCAGCCCATTAAATATTGCTCAAAGAGGAAACTCAGCAAAACAGTACTTACTGATGCCTGTGACACAAGAATTACGCTATTCTTTGAAAAACAGAACAATCAAAGGGAAACATAAAGACACTTACATAAAATTAAAGAGGTTGATCCAACTTCATAACTGGTCCCATACTTTCCCATCAGGGCAGCAGCTGCTTTCTCTGCAACATGCATCTGTAAGTTCAAAATAGGAACAGCGTTGTCATCAGTACCAATACATTTAGCAATTATTTTGAGTGGACCAAATTTTTGCCTCTTTCAGCTTTACATTTACGTATGAGCATCTTTAAGTTTTGATATTATTAGTTCAGGACTTTAGAGAAGCCCATTACAAACATTTGGGCAAATTGTTCTTGATTTTTTACTGCAAATTATGTTAAAATTTTTTAAATTACTCTGCTATTAGGTAGAGAAGGTATATTTGCTTTATTGTAAAGCTAGAGGGCTGTAGTTCGGAGAGTTAGAGTCTATGCTGTATAGCATACTGGTGCTGACTACAGCAGTGACTGATCCCTTACATGTCTTATATTGCCATAGACTCTGTATCCCACCGTCTTTAGAAACTGAGCCATAGACAGACTAAATGACTTCTCCAATGACTCATATGAAGTCTGAACCCAAGTGCTTCATGCTCTTGACTAGTGCTCCAGCCACTGAAATGTTCATACATACAAATGTTAATGAACTCAAATTAGAACATTCAGAAACTGAGTGAAGTAACCAAGAAGCAGGTGCATACTTTGCTCCCATTCTCCTAGTGAACATCTGGATTACCCTTTCTGGACACAATCGTGACAACCATGTATGTAAAATGTGCTGGCCTCCTAAAGTGCAAATGCATTCTTGTATGCAGCAAGAACTTGGTGCTCTTCTCAACTTACACTGCAGTAACCCTGTCTGTAATAATGCAATTTTCCTCCTTTAAAATTAAGGATTAGGATTAATTCTGAGGCACATAAACCTTGCTGATACTGCACATACAACAGGCAACCAAGAAAGATGAAGAGACCACAGCCCTACATTAGAGAAATGAGCAGCTAAAGCCCTGGAGACCTGCCTCAAAGGAAGCTTTCTTTAAAGAAAAGTTACTTGCTACTTCTTTTCCTTGTTACTTGACCTTTCCTCCATAGAAACACTAAATCTCCATCACAAGAGGCTCTGTTTAGAGGACAGGAAAGCAGTGTTAAATAGAAGCCAAGAGCTCCGATACGTTATTAGATAGACATGAGAGGAGTTGTAAACCCAGAGAAGATATTTTAAATACTCAGAGCTAATGCAGATATTAAACTCTGTGCAGGATGGTTCCAAGTTTTGTGGATGAGCAGGGGAAGGGGGGCGATGTCAGCCCATAGCCTGTTCTTGCTGTGTGAGAAATGTGAGGAGCAGCAGTAACTCTGGGAATCAAGCCCCTGAGTACAACCAGCTCCTCTGAAGGAAAGGCAAGAGCACAAATAGAGTTGTGCCACATGCAGTGTACTGCCTGTACTTGTTCTTTAGAAGTATAGAAGATGAATGTTTTGCCCTACCAGTTCTTCACTGTTACTTGGAGGTTTAGTTGTGGAACCATATGGAGTGAGGATGTACTGTCCATAGGAGTGAATTGTTAAATAGCACAATATGTCACTCTTCCTCCTTTCAATAAACTGAGCCACAGCTCTTGTCTCAGGCTCTGATTCTGGTCCAGATCCACAGAAGATTTCACTGCTGCAGTTATAAGAAACACCAATACCTGGAGAGGAATATAAAACGTGAATCAAAGGAGATACGTATAAACGCCAGTTCAGAAGGAACTGGGAAATTTACCTTGGAGTGTTATGGCATGTGTTTATGTGGGCAGGGAGACTAGACAGCTCAGTGGGACTTTAACATTTTACTCTGTTGGTAGAAACTAAAATTTGCTACAAGACTGAAATATTTAATACACATTTACAGGCTGGCTGCAACAAAAACATTCTGACACCACCACAATGTACCACCTTCCAGGGAAGCTAAAGAGGGTCCTTGAAATTCATGGCAAACACAACTACTGGCTGTTAAGTGACTAACTTCTAACACTGCTGCCTAGCACTGATGCTTGCTCCTGTGGTGAATTGGAGGTATAGTTATAGAAGCAGCGTTTTTCTGCTCAGAAAAATAAATACCAGTTGAAAGTCAATGACTTAATATTGTTACAAACTAGGTTTTTATTTTTACATATGTCTTGATGACAAGAAGATGAGTATTCCTTACTTACAGGACTTAATCTTATTTCAGAGACTAGTTATTACTTTTGCTTTACATTTGTGTTGCTGATCTGGAATATTTGGAACTTACTGCCCCAGGAGGAATTGAAGTTTCGGTTGAGATCTGTCCCATAGCAGGTGCCATTCATATGTGGAGAGCGGTTTTTCCTCCACAAACGATCCTAAACAAAAGTAACTTCAGTTACATAATAACAACTCAATGATCCATAGGGCCTAGTGATAATATGGTGTAAAGACTCCTTTATTTTAGGCCTCTGCATTCTGAGTAACTCTTGCAATTTAAAATTGCAACTCTGTGTGCAAGGGTGATAAAGCTTAGTGATAGAACATTTTATCTACTACAGCCAGGTTGTCATATTTCACAAGCCTGCATGCACCTTGAAATAAGCCTCCTAAGCTTTTTTTTTTTTTTTTTTAAAAGTATGCTTTTTCTGTAGTACTCAACTGCTTCCGTGCAGTGTTGCACTCCTAAGAAAGACTTGGCATTGTGAGAGATACCTCTGTGTCCAAGAGACGATAACTGAACTTATGTTTGTTTCAGATTAAAGAAGATGAATGCCTTTTTGTTAGCTAATCTTGCTGCTGCTCCTTGGTTCACTACTATACTCATTGCTATACTTGTTTCTCTGCCGACCTCACTGCGCTGCCTGTATGAGCTTCCTGGCTGGATTACCTGTGCATCCAACTGCAATGTGTGGTATGCCCCAAACCTGCCAGGAAGCAAGCTGGGAGACAGCAGGATCCACAGTAGGCTGAGCCTCTTGGGCCATGCTGAGGTCCTGCATTAAAACGTGTTTCAACTAGGCTGGAAGCATTATGAGAGTTGCTGAAGTCCAATATTTTGCATTATCCTCCATATCAGAAAAGGAAGATTATTTGGGAGGGCACAACTATTTCAAAACCAAATACCCCAATATTTGACCAATTATCCTTCTGTCCCATGCTGCAAAGTTGCTTAGACCCATCTACTAGTTGACATCTCTTGCAAAGAATGACTGACTCCTCCTGACATGCTTAACTCCATCAACCAACCCTTGCGCTGTTATCAGAGAAGTAAGTTCATTCCCAGAAACCCAAAAGCAATTGATCCTGTGGTTTTGCCCTTCTCTCTTCCCAAGGCTCATGACATTTGCTAGAAATTTTTAGCCCTGTAATCTCAATTGACTGCTGATTTACCAGAAGAAACAAAACCTCTCTGCCATGAGAGGATTTGTGTGAGTAATGATTCTGTCACTGTTCTCTGTTTAAATATAATTGCTATGATTGTACCTAAAATTAACAAAACTTGCTATGCACATCTAACTTTCAATCTAGTTCCTGTATTTTCACTACTTACCTTTTCCCAGGAATAGATGTAGCCATCAACATTGAGGACTGGCAAGACATAGAGGTCCAAATTCTGCAGAAATCTGCTTATCTTTGGGTCAGATTTGTAATTTTGAAGAATCTGAAAAGAAAAAATACAGAGGACTGAGCAGAGAATCTACTTGTAATCACTGGAAAGAGCTAGTTTAGAACTATCATCAGGGAATCACTCACTCCTGAATATCACCATGGTATCCAAAATCTACCTGATCCCCACATATGTGGAGATATCTACATTTGCCGTTAACAAAGTGACGGTGTATAGTCATATGGATACAGTCTTGCAGGTATGAAAGATGCATGATAGCGTACCTGTGCGCTAGGTACTTTCAGTACATGTGGAATATTGCTATACCATATCTTAGGGTTGCTTTAGTCCAGGGAAAGCGTGGCTTTGTGGCACAGAGAGGCTTGATCCAAAAGCCACTGTGGTAAATGGAGAGATTGCTGTCAAGTTCAGTGGCTTTGGAATCAGTTTAGGTAGAGGAAACAATGCACTAACAAGTATTCATCTCAAACTGTGATTTGCACTTAGGTCTCCACAGGTGTCTGTACTATTTTGAAAATCATATTTTAACAGAAAAAGTATAATTCTTGGTACAACAACAGAGAAGAAAATGGAAGTATCCAAAGTGATGTGGGTTTTTTATTATCTAAGTGGAAAAGTGAGGACTCACTTCTTTCACAAACCACTGGCAGAAGGCTGGAGAGATCCATTCTCTGGCATGAATCCCACAGTCCATCCAAATGATCTTTTTGGATTTATCTGATGGTTGACTGATCTGTAACAGTGTAAAAATGATCCTTTGGAAAACTGTTACATTACAATAAAACAGTCTAGCGTAACACAGAAAGAGAAGGATGTGCCTTGATATGCCATTAAGCCATCTGAGATTATTATTATTACAGACATCATTATGACAAGCTCTCTGTCCTAATAAACCCATCTCTGCAGTATCACAGGGCAAGAGTTTTAAAGTGTCTGTTGAGCAGGACTGTCAATAAAACAGTTTCCTTTTCACTTATATTAGTCCTTCACAGGGCTGGTTGTTCTTACTTTGAGATTCTTTTTTTTTTTTTATTTTTTAGAAGGGGAAGCACAAAAAGGCAGGGAATCTCATTTTACTCAGTGATAGGAACAGATTAAACAATAACTAAACCAATTATTAAGACTATGTTTTTCACTAGAGTGTCTGATTAAAAATGTCATGGAATACTCCTAGCAGAAAGGCTATATGCTGTAAAAAGTAATAAAACCAACAAAACAAAACTCTTTATCCTCACACACAGCTGTTACCAAGCTAGTTTCAGCTTGATTGGTATTTCTAAACAAGACTTCAGTAAAATTTATTTTCACTGCATAATAGCAAGTTATGGTGATAGTATATATGAAAGTTGGCAAATCTTCCTGTAGTGTAGAGGAATAAAACCATCTCCTGTTATTTCAGTGAATTGGGATGAGTGCTGTCTTAGGAAAGATCTGAATCCTGTCTTCTGTGTACTTTCTTGTGAAGATACCTTTTATTAATTTTAAGAAAGTTCCTCCCTTACCTGCAGATAATACATTGTCCGATTCTCAACTGTCTTCCCCAGGTAGTGCTGAGTCACCAGCTCACTGTTGCTTTTCTGGATCTGAGTCATCCATTGATAAATCTGAAACAGTCACAGAGAATTCTTGGTCCAAGTGGGATTTTCCTTCTCTTTCCCACCTCCATTTCCAGATTAAAGCATTTTCTTTTGCTCAGACAAACACCATTTTTGGCAGAGCTTCTTTCAACTTGTGATACCACTTAAGACTCATGGAAGGCCTTTCACTTGCCTCTGAGCAAAAGCATGGCCATATCTCACTGGGTGTTAAAAGATAACATCACTGCAATACAACACTGATTGATACTCTGTCCTGGAACTCATTTAACATGCCTTTCCTTTTTAGCACCTTTGTGTTGACTTCACCAAAAATGAAGCCACACCATCAAATCTTCAAAACAGTATTACAGTCTCTTTCCTATCAGTACTGTTTTTTCCCATCTGAGCTCAGCAGCAGTCATCCCCAATGGGTAGCTCAAACAACGTATACATGATGATTGACTCTGCTCTCTCACTCTTATTATGTGGCTAGGAGGAAGAATACCACCATGTTCTGCTTACCCACTGGTCTGTGAAACATAGCACCAAGAAGTCTTCACTACCCAACCTCATGCCATTATTCTCTCCTGAAGTGTCAAAAACTTATCCTTAAATTACTTCTTTCTACAGGTCTCCCGCTGTTCACCTCTTCTTCCTCACTGAGATTGCAGAGACCGCAATAGTCATTGCACTTCACATTTGGCTTAGCATCAAACGTACTGGGTCTTAAATGAATAAATACTAGAGATAACGATAAAGCATACTAGGGCAGAAAGGTAGTAATCCAATCAACTGAACCCCAGAACAGTATTTGCAAAACGATATGGCTGCTTCACGCAGAACATTTAGGTTTTGGTCAGGGAGGAATTAAGGATTTAATAAAAATCAATGGCAGATTCATGTTCAACCAGGCCAAGATTCTAGTCAAAGAGTAAGGACTGATTCTGCAAAGAAGAAAGCCAGAAAGAGCTCCACTGACTTCAGCTGAGTTTTCTGCAAGAACAGAGTTGCTTGCTGTGGCATTTACAAAATAGCAGCAACAAAGAAAGCAAGTAGAGTTGGGTTCCTCTTTACCTCTTCCATTGGATGATATTGGGTGTAGACATAACCTTCTGGGACTTGCCTGTGGCTGTTCCTCTCTTTTGGCATGCTCTGATCCACAAGTTCCTGCACATCAGCTATTAGGACTCTGAGAGGAGGGGAAAGAGGGACATAGAAAAGAAAGCAATCCCTAACAATTAATGCAGAACTATCATGGTGGGTACATTGCTTATGTCAACAAATGAAAGGATTTAGCCCCTTCTGTTGTAGACTGCCTGGCAAATTCATCTCCATCAGCATAATGGTTACTTTCATGTAAGAGAAAGTTCAAAATACTGAGATTTTCACTGTGTTTTAACAATAAAGTAATAGTTTTACCAGATTTTTTTTTTAAGAGTGACAATTTTCTTTCTTTTCCTCACCACTTCTACTTCTGGGCAAAACTGTAAAATACCACCCTTTTGGAGAAGGGGGGAAAAGTGAAAAATTTAAGATTAGTGTTTCATTGTGTTTTATGGAGACATTTTTAATTTGCAAAGACTTCATAAAAGTATGCGTTGCAATTTGCAAAAATCAGAAGAAACACACTCTTTTCTTCAAAAAGCTCTTGCTTTTTAGCTGCAAATTAGTTCAGAAATGAGCATAGCACAGGCATGGTTCCATGATCAAGGGAGTCAACAAAACCTTTTCCTTGGTTCAGAGGACTTTGGATCATATATTGTGCTTTCTCACTGCAATCAGCCCCTTCTAACACTATTACAAATCTATGCTCATTGTAAATACTTGCGATAAGGTAGCTTAAACATTGCTGATTTCAAATACTGTAAGCACGAATAGGCTATTCTGCTGACAGTAGCACTGATCGGCATTTCTGGAAACTGCACATGAGAAACTTTTAAGAGTAGTTACAGCTGACTTTCTCTCGGAGCTTTGATGTTTATTCACGTCTGAACTTCAAACTAAATTTTAGGCAGTGCAAATTCCCATGAACTGAAACCACACATGCAAAATACCTTATCAGAGCTCTGGGGAATTGAAATCCCAGAGTCTGACACAGTCAGAATATTGATGTCCTGATTATAATTTGTCATTTATGTCTCTATCATTTTATACCTAACTGTCATGTTACCTTCCTTGCATGTCAACTGCCTTCTAAAAGGTGGTTCCTGCTTTGAATCTGTTATAGGAACTTTAACTCTAACACTGCTGTACTCATCTCAACCCTTTTGCAATACAAAGCCAAAATTTCAGCTTGCCTATTAAATTACCCACCTCTTTCTTTAGGGCCTTACACAAGTTGGATACAGTTCTGGCCCCAATCCAAGGAAAAAAAAATCCAAGGGGAAAAAAAAGATTAAGAAGCTAACTTCAGTTTAGTCTTTAAATTTCCACTATAATCAGTTGAAACCATTAGAAAATGAAGGGCCTTGATATAAATAAGAGGTTAAATATCTTCTGGAACTTTGTCTAAGTCATGAATACATAAACTTGATGTTAGATCATTTGTACTGGCTCCTACCTCATCTCTCTCCATCTCTGGTTGTCAGGCCATCACACTTACTAAAAAGAATTTGTCAGGCAAGGTGTAGAATGTCAAGATCAGCTTTAACTCTAAACAGCTTTGAAGTGGCACCAATCCTCCTTTAACTTATCTTTGATTGGTAAATGTCAGTGTACGTCCATAGGCCATTTGTCACCAACCCTGAATGACTACAGGGCCATTTGTATGAAATATAGCTAGCTACTGGTTACCTGAAAAAGTCAGTTCCAAATGGGAATGGGACTGTGTGAAGAATACACCTTATTTAATCCAATTTGGTTTTATAAACACTCTTTGTATCTGGAGTAGATCTTCTGGTTGGAAGTATAAGCATGGCAGTTAGTGAAGATGTGTGGCTGGGTAGATGTGATAAAGCATTGTTGGCCATTTGCAGCTTGTGACTCCCAGTTGTGTGCTTAGTGGGTACCTGCCACCAGGACCTTTGCCCCAGGCTGGGATGTCTCTGGCTGGATAGTGACAGGACATTCTCATCAGTCTGGCAGGGGTAGGATAGGGGTAGGAAACTAAAGCTTTGAAGAAACTGGCTGAATATTCACTTTGAAAGGTCTCCTCCAAACCAGCAGAGCAACAAAAGACAGGGAAGGGAAAAGGAGAGCTACAGAAACTGCTTCTTTGCAGTGACACTGGTTAAACCTTTGGGCTTTCCAGAATAGGGAGGACCCTGTGTTCAGGTATCCATACTTTCCAAGAGCAAAGCATGTTCCTATAAGAAGGGGTTGTACCAAGCTTGGTTTCCTGTCTTTAGAATAAAAAACTGAGTCATACTTGAGTGCCATCCTCTGCCACTGAGAAGGCAACAGCAGCAAACAAGACAGATTGGGCTGTCTCAGATCCCAGCTCCAAATTCACAATCCAGGCTAGCTGGAAGGTGAGTTAACAGGGCATAGGGGAACGTGCCTTTAAAACTTAAAGGTATATATAGCATCTGTGCATTGGACAGGTCAAGGTAAGTTGGAGGTACTTGGAGCAAAGATTGGGTCCTATTGTCAATACTTGCTGACTGTTCGTTGGAAAGAGCTAGGTCCTTTTGTGATAGCAAAGAGGATTGTGAGAACCAGCCTTTGCCATCAGGAAATTAGAGGTCATACTTGTAAGAGATCATATGATGATCTAAGCTGTCTTTCACCTCCTGCACCAGAGGGGCTGGGACCCTTATGTGCAGGTCTTCTCCAGCCCGGATATCTTCAGGCAGCTGGGGCTTCCACAAATCCAGCTGTGCAGAGAAGAAAGAAATGCACAAATCAAGCTCTGTTTTCGAAGTGAGAAAATATATTTAAGATAGAGTAGCTGCATATCAATAACTGGAAGAAATTTTCCTTCAAATTCTCCCCTTAACTATTCTCCAGCCATCTGTTCATAGAGCATGCAGTACAGGGTTAGTATTTCCATTGACTCAGGCACCACTGATAAGGAGCAGCACCTTCACACAGCCATGCAAGGAAGCTAAATTCTTCCTGTAAATTCCTTCAGGTAGTGGAAGGGCAATTCCACCCTATACTAAATAAAAACAAAGGTTATGCAAAGCTTTTTCAAGTTTACTTTAACCTTCATTCCTGTTCAAAGTTACATGCAAATCTGTTTTACAGTCCAAGACCTCACTCTGCTTTTTGGGCACATGTGGTTATCCTTACTCACCAGTAAAGTGCTGCAAAGATGCTGAAGATGCTGGACTTGCTGAAATGTTTCTGGCACAATATGAAAAACCTGATCCCTGGAAATTCAGCAGAGAAATAAGATCAGTTTTAATGTCTGTTAAAGTATCCATGATTTCATAAGTCAAAAGGAGATATTTTGTTATGTAGAATGAAGCCAGAACGTGTAACTGAGTGCTGTTCCAACAAAAGCATATCTGAGTGATGAATTCCTGGAATGTTTTAGCTGCAAACAGAATGAAACAATGTGGGTTTTCTGTTGCTAGAGCATTAGGTTAACTCTGCTTCCTTGCCAGTGGCAATTCTTTATTCACCATACCAGCTTCACTGAAGCCAACTTCTTGCATGAGCCCTGGTGTGTGTTTCTGCCTTGGCAGGACCAAGGCCAAAACAAGATCATTGGTAATATATAATAAAATATTTATTTGATAAGATGTCATATTTTTTTCCTCCTGTTTGGGAATTATTCAATTATTCCAGATAGACTCGGTGCTTTTCTGATCTACTCGAGCATGTAAAAACATTAGATAGTCATGATAAATGAACATTGCTAGGAGCTGGAGGTGTTCCCAAACTACTTGCCATGAAAATAGCCTATTTATTCCACAAACAGTGAATAGCGTGATCTCCAGAATTGCATATTCTTAATCAATTTGCAGGAAACAAAAATTTCTAGTACAGGTTCTATCATTTTATATTTCTAGAAAAGACACACAGATCCCCCTCTACTCTGCCCTGGTGAGGCCGCATCTGGAATACTGCGTCCAGTTCTGGGCTCCCCAGTTCAAGAAGGACAGGGATCTGCTGGAGAGGGTCCAGCAAAGGGCTACAAAGATGATTAGGGGATTGGAACATCTTTCATATGAGGAGAGGCTGAGGGATTTGGGTCTCTTTAGTCTGGAGAAAAGAAGATTGAGGGGGGATCTTGTTAATGCTTTCAAATACTTGAAGGGAGGATGCCAGGGAGATGGGAGCAGTCTTTTTTCAGTGGTGCCCATTGATAGGATGAGGGGTAATGGGCACAAACTTGAACATAGGAAGTTCCATCTTAACATGAGGAGGAACTTCTTTACTTTGAGGGTGGTGGAGCACTGGAACAGGCTGCCCAGAGAGGCTGTGGAGTCTCCCACTCTGGAGACATTCAAAACCCGCCTGGACGCTGTCCTGTGCAACCTGTTGTAGGTGACCCTGCTCTGGCAGGGGGGTTGGACTAGATGATCTCCAGAGGTCCCTTCCAACCCTGACTATTCTGTGATTCTGTGATCCAGTGTCTGAGTATATATTTTCATGAGGCCACATGAAACTTTCATTTCCTGCAGGCTTAATCTGCAGAAAATATTGACAGTTTACAAAGAACAAATTCAAATGCTTGGAAATGCAGAAAAAGCAAATCTGTATGTTCTATTAAAAAAAAACTTTGTAATTATTTTCTAATTCTTTTTCAGTGTTCATTCAGATCAGTTTTCCAGAACTGATAGCAAGTGTGACATCTCTAATGAAAGGGTTCCATAATAAGGAGTGAATTTTGATGACTACATTACATTACTCAAAGGTGAGATAGCAGTTATGCACTACTCATGTGACAGAATGGGGAACCTGAGAAATATTTGCATTTGTTAGTAAGCAATAACCACTGCTTCACAGTCTTCTTCAGTGACTTCAATGGGCCTTTACAGGACAAGTACAAAAAAAGAACATTTTACATTTTAAAGCTTTTGTAACAGAAATTCTTGTTGCAAAAGCCTTGTTCGGTGAATCATTATGGTCATCAGTATAACACTCTCTCATCATCTGAATTGCAACTGCTATCATTTGTGCTTCCATACACAAATGTACAATTATCAGCTTAATATACATGCAAATAGAATTCACTATTCATTCACATTATCTACCTTTTTTTGTGGTTTTTTTTTTACATTTCTCTTGAAAATGTCACCTTTGATGATAGAGAAATGTAGGACTTCATAGTTAAAATGGGCTGTTTACTACTGGTTCAGGAGACGCTGTTAGCATATAGCACCCTTGTCTATGGGGCAAAATGACTACATTTGCATTGCTAACAATTTGCTACAACAGCCATGATATCTTTGTAATAGAACCTTGTAGATGCAGGATAAACATCTTTGCTAGGGGAATAAACATCTCTGCTGCAGTTCAGAGTTTATTCTCTCTAAATGCCTGGGCTTGCTTTGCTCTTTGTCTATCAGGAAAGGAAACAATATCCTGTAATATCTTTCTATCCTCATTGACATTATGTCTTAATTACACCAAATGAAAGAAATGCCAGACAGTCAGATTGCTGCCAGATGGCCAGCTCTTATTTACTGATAAACCTTTTACAATAGCCGGTATGGAGACAAATAATTTTTAATAGTAAACTAAGATTAGAAATCACACACTCATTTATGATTATGGAATAGGATTCTCAGTGGAGAAATGCAAAGTCAGCCCATGTGAGCACGTAAGACCAAGTTTTTTAAATGCTACAGTTAAGCTTTCTTACCAAATTAAAGGACTTTTCTCAGCAGAAGCTGCGTTTCCTTGAATGCTCACAGATCAGATATTTCATTTAAGTTGTCGAACAGAGCAAATGACAATGAAAATGGGCTTTACTAGTCATTTCATCTTTGTGCAGGTGCTGCCCACCCAAAGTCACACTGACCATTCTGTTAGGTGTGTTTTTAAATCCCATGTGCATACTCAACAGGTTCAGTCCTGGACAATAATTAGAAGGAAAAGTGAACACTGCATTACCAACGGTCTGTTGAATTTTATCCAGTGAAATTGATAGGCTCTGACTGAGCTCCTGATACAAATTTAAAGACTAAATATTACCCAAGTGAAGTAATACATTTTAAAGAGAGAAGTGGTTACTCTGTATGCTCTGCCAGGAGTTTTGCCAGGAACTTGCAGTAGGTATTACTTGGTTCTCTCTCCTTTTTCAAACTATATTTAGGGTATATAATTAGTCTAGAGGCATTCAGCACTGGGCTGCTTTCTCTGTTGACTTTAGAAAATTCCATGCATAAAGTTATATGTGGATAGCTGGCCTCCACACTGGATTTGTGCCTCTCCTGCAAATCCCAGCTGCTGTAAAGGCAGAGTGACCTATCATTCCTTGTAAAGTTAAGGGTGAATGAAACAAAATAGATAGGCAAACAGCATAATTTTATGTCACTCATTTTCTTACAAAGCAAAACTGAGAATGGAGAATACAGCAAAACTAGACATTTCATACTTTTAAAAAATATTAATCAGTAATAAAAAATGTGATAATCTCACTCTCTGAACACCTTGGGGTGATGATTTTCTGAACCAACTCCATTAGCTTTTTTGATTATTTCTACAGATTTCCAACAGGGATTCAGTATCTGGGCTGCTTTTGAGACACCATCTTTTTCACATAACCTCAGCTGACTTTTATCAATGGGTATAATTTTGCTCACTCACCCCCACCCCCCACTTTATACTCAGAAAAGGCATTTTATTCCTACAGCATCTGATTTCAAAGTTCATTATGAAAGAGGCTAAGACAAATTGATTTCAGCTAATGGAAGGAGAGCATCCTGAGGTCCATTTCAGGGGCATTCTGTGTAGCCGTATCTTTGTTGGCTTGGATTTGGTTCACTCTTTCTTCATTTCCCATCTTCATATTTTCTTTCCAAATCTTACAAAGCTTACAGCTTAGTAACCCTGTCTCCAGGTTTTCAGTTCATAATTGTTATTATTATTCTTACACAGTTCCTGGGAATTTCACTGCATGCACAATTCTTCATGATACCCCATTTGCACTCACCTGTCATATTGCAATTTCAAGCTGAGTTTTCCAGGAATTAGCATCCCCAGAGAAAAGGTGATCCCAAGAAAAAGCCACATCTTTGTGCAAAGAACCCAGCCCAAACCATGCATGACTAGAGAGGAGGAGGATAGATCTGGACTGAACACTTTATTTGTACAATTATAATATATAACCAGACTTATCCTGGACGGGAACCTGCCCTTGTTGAATCATTAACTTCACTTTTAAATATTTCAACTTTTTCTTAATTCTCCGAGCTCTCTGTCCCACACCTCAAAATACAAACACATACAAATAACAACATTCTCACAGAAGTACATCTGCTAAGAAGAGTTTTCTGTATGACACCTTCAAATCTTTGAAAAAGTTATGTGACAAAGTTTGTAGTCATTGGAGAAAATGTTACCTGCAAGGTCCATGGCAACTAGTGAAGATTAGCTTATAAGAATCATAGGGAAGGGAAGAACAAGAGAACACTGTTAAAACAAACTCCATCCTTGCTCTCTTCCTTCCTGTGTTTATGGCTTTGTGGAGCAATTCTTTGACCTCTTAACTGCAATTCTGTCACTTGCCTAGCCAAAAAGAGAACATGAAAGAAGAAAACATTCCTGTAAAAGGAAAAGATGGGGACATCAGAGTCTCATCTAAACCACTTTCAGTTGGACCAGATCAGTCTCTGGCGACAGACTATCAACATTACTCTGTCATAAAGAGTGGGTTTTTTATATACTCAAAACAGCGGGCTGGTTACTATCTGAATTATTTAATTTCTTGCTTAGTTCATATATCAAGAGTAAACAGTTGAATTTCTTCATTAATAGACGACAGTCAGACATACAGCACAGTTCTTCAGAAGTAGTTTCCCTCAGCTTCTCTCTTAGATTAAAGCTATCCCACGTTGATTTAATACAGAAAACTGCGTGGGTTTGGGGTGAAGGGAGTCCAGTAAGTCAGTTTGTTTGTGTATACATGCAATGGACATTACCTGTAATCATGGTATCTTTGTAAATCTTTCTCAGCAAAGTATGAAGTCTTCTTACATTACTACTAAGACTGTCATCAAGGAAACAGGCAGCAGAACTGTCCCAGTATAAAAGAGGTCCAGCTTAACTCAAAAGTGTGTTCTCACAAAACCAGGCTGCATACAACAGAAGAATATGTTCTTCTTCATAGATCACACCAGACCCTTCCCATTTTATTGCCACATGCTATAATCTGCTCAACAGCCTGAACCTGAAAATGATGGATACTTCCCTCCATGTAGATATCCAACCCACAGTGACTTCCAGAAGAGCTGAAGGAAGTCTAGTTTACAGGATTAGAGGCAGCTCCGTTTGTGAGGAATCAGAAAAGCAAACTCATGTTGGAAGACCTTATTCCATACTGACACAAAGGACGTCTGCTCAGATAACCTTTGCTTTTGCTTCCTTTGTCTTCACCACTGCTATGAGGTGGACTAATGTTTTGAAGTCTTCTGCAATGTTGTCTGTGCCCTTTTACAAGAGCTGGCTTTGAACTGGAGTTCAATCCCGTGACAGGGACTCAGAATCTAGAAACAAGAAAAATGGAGGCATAGAGGAGAAAAACAGAAAGCTTCATTCTTTTTTTTTTCTCTCTTGAAAAAAAGATGTGCACAAATGGAGCAGATAATGATATGCGCTAAAGTTCAACCCCAGCCCAAAGCTTACACCTCCACACTGAAAGCAGAAACTGTTTATTATGTGGTGAAAACATTAATCCTATGATGTCAAATAGTTATGAAGATAGATAGGGTCATTTTGCTTAATGGGCATAGGATTCAGAAGAAATGACAGTTGCTTGCTAGGTCTTTGATTCAAATTCCTTTGAAGTCTAGTTGATTTTAATGGGCTTTAGATTAAAGTCCTGTGCAAATAATCATGGACATTTCTCACTGATTTAAAATATGGACTTGTTTGGGGACTTCAGCAGAAGATTTGTTCATAAAAGACAATACTTAAGTATGTACTTAACGTTCAGCCTGCAAGCGGCACTGCTGAATTCAGAATCAAAGCCATTAGAGACATTTTTCTGCCACCAGTGCAAAAATATCGTGGGACGAATAGTTAACTTCAACAAGCCTATTGCCCTCTTGGGCATAAATAATGTCTCTCTCAGTAATAAAGTCTGTTCTTTGGTCAGGTTCTTACTGGCAGCTGCTTATCTTTCTAGGAAATGTGGAAGGCAGCTTAATCCATTTATTCCCTCCTTGAAAACTGTGTGCAAAAAGGCATGGGACATTCTGGGGAGAGGAAAGGTTGTAAACATATGGCACAAACATGCCATATGAAACGATGCAGTGTCCTTTCTTCCAGACAAGTTTACTTTGCAGTTCTTCCACACACTCTTCTTAGAGCTCCAGAGCATTTTTTCAGCATCAGTTTAGCCTCTCAGCTGCCCTGTGAGACAAGCAAATATTATTCCCACTACTTAAAAGATTAAGAAAAAAGGGAAAAAAAGTGACTCCCCAAGGTGACATAGGAACACTGCTGCAGAGCCAGGAATAGAAGTCAGATCTCCTGACTCCCTGTCTGGTGCTTCCTTAAATATATGACCATCTGCTCTCCTGCTGGAAGTATAGATACTATATGCTGACTCCAACAAGCTGGCTGCTAAGCCTGTTAGTTTATCCTCTTTTTATCCCATACTGATATCATCTCAAGCTAAGCTTTTGGCCCGGAGTCAAAGTGATTTCCAGTGTTTGAATGATTCGACCTGCTTGTTATTGTTTTAACCTTGCACCACACATATGCTCAGCTATTTGTGACTTATCTACATACAGTCTGTGTAGCAACAGCCGCAAGCTAGAACTGTTTTGTTTAAAGATTCCATACTGAAGCATACCACATGTTTTAAACAACTATCATATAGTGGTGAGTTTGATCCTGGTAGCTGCTTGCACCCAAATATCCTGCTGAGCTGCATGTAACTTTCAAGGACAAAGAGCTTATTAAAAAGACAAAACACTTACACGCTTGTGTGTCTCCACAAGCATCAGTTCATTGAGTTAAGCTCTCCCAGTTCCACAGCTAAATCCTGCACTGAGTCCACCTGAACTAAAAACCAAACTAGAACTAGGTGGAATTCAACATGATCAACACTTTTCTAAATCATCACCTTGATTCTGAAGAAATCATCCTCCAGTAAATCTCCTCTCATTGCTGCAGAAAACTTATGGTATGTGTTCAAGACAGAATCATCATTCAGTAGGATCAATGCAGTAGCATGCTGACTAATATGCCCGAAATCCTAGTCTTCTGTTCCACTGAAGAAAGGGGGGTGTGTATAATTCAGCTGTTTTACTAAAATATCTTCTGATTATCACTGTAGCTTTACTTGGAGGAAGCACACAATGAATTTACAGTTCTGTTTCCCATTGACTTGTCATAGGACACAGCTTATTCTATAGGTATTGTCTTTTTCTATAAGTACTAAAAGATATTTCTGTCTTTCTGAGCAATGTTCAAAATACTCCAATTCATTCAACAATATTAAGTATATGGTCTTGATTCTGTAGCATATGAATATTTAGCGATATATTGTGTGGTTTGCAATGTGAATCATTGCTCCTCTCAGTATGCCAAATCTTCAGCTTTCACAGCTTTTTCAGAGAATTTTTTTTCTGAAATTCTCTGGACTCCAGTTGTGATTTGACAGTGCTAACTGTTGTCAAGTCTCCTTAGCTCCATCAACAATCCTAGCATAAGTGGGAATATACCAGAAGCTATGCTGAGTTATAACAATTCTCTTCTAGAGTCACCTTGCTGAGTTTTCCCTCTCTCTTTCTCTGGGTTTACCCTGAAACCACCCCATTAACCTTACATTTGGGATTTTTAAATAATTTTAAAACAGAAAGAATTCCATCCAAATACACTAGATTAGAATGATATTACTAGCAAACCTTAAAATTAGTTCCATTAAGCCAACCTTAAGTGTCCTGCAGATCATCAAGTGACATAGGATACTTAAGCTTTTGCTTAGTGGAACTAATTTGACAATTGGTACATGATGGAATATTGCGTCCAGCTCTGGAGCCTTCAACATAGGAAATGCATGGACCTGTTGGAGCAGGTCCAGACGAGGGCCATGAAGATGTTCGGAGGGTTGGAGCACCTCTCCTATGAAGACAGACTGAGAGAGCTGGGGTTCTTCAGCCTGCAGAACAGAAAACTCTGGGGAGACCTTACAGCAGCTTTCCAGTATCTGAGGGGCGCCTACAAAAAAGCTGGGGAAGGACTTTTTACAAGGGCATGTAGTGATAGGACGGGGGGTAATGGCTTCAAACTGGAAGAGGGGAGACTTAGAATAGCTATTAGGAAGAAATATTTCACTCTGAGGGTGGTAAGGCACTGGAACAGGTTGCCCAGGGAAGTTGTGGAGGCCCCATCCCTGGAAGCATTCAAGGCCAGGTTGGATGGGGCTTTGAGCAACCTGGTGTAATGGGAGGTGTCCCTGCCCATGGCAGGGGGGTTGGAACTAGAGGATCTTTAAAGTCCCTTCCAAACTAAACCATTCTATGATTCTATGATCTAGTAATTTCAAGAGATACCTATTTACAGATACTTTCAAAGATTTCTCCATAGTTATTACAGCATTTATACACATGCATAGTCACATATTTTGAGCCAAAACTCAGAACATCAGTGTGTTGCTTCAGTGTGAGAAATAACACCAGCCGTTTCTCCACAAGTCCCATGATGCAGTTTTTAGACAGTTTTGTTATCAGAGAGGAGCTTCAAGTACCAGTTCAGTAAGCAGTTCCTTATGGAAGTGCACTGAAGCAGGCCGACCAAGTCTGCATTGGTTTAATTGGGCTGGCAGAGCAGCTTCCTCAGACACCATTTTCTTTAACCAGAAAAGGAGGACGTTATTAATGAATTCTTTCCTTAATAACAGTTGGCCTGGGTGATTATTTTTCCTTCATCCTTTAGACAGCAAAAAGTCACTGCTAAGGAACGTTGAGCTGGTCCTTTAACATATAATCTGAGTTCATGACGATATTCACCACCTGTTACTAAAAGGTAAAAAACACTATTGGTTCAGTTGTAGGAGTTAAAGGTGATCACCTTTATGAGGAGTTGTGCACAAAATCTTACAGTCCTTATGTAAATACAATACCTATGGGAAATTTGTCTGCATAAGGATTGTACAATTTAACTTAAAAAAATACTAGTACTGTATTTCAGGTGCAATGATAATTTGCTGAACCCAAAGTCCACACATACAAGCTGGCTGCAAAATATTGCCCTTGTAGTTTGATCAAAGGACAGTTTCAATTTGCTGACAGTTTTTAACGTGCCTGAATCGACTGTCAGAAGGACCAGTTAGATTTTCTCCATCACATTCTCCAGTCCTGAAAACTTTCCCTCATAAGAATACCTTCTGATGACATGATTAGAACTTAAGATTTCAAAGGTATTGCTCTGGGGGAAAAGGATTTTGAGAAGTGTTTGATCCTATATTGGTCTTCTGAGTGGGCAAGAATTAGGCAAGAATCCTTGATTTTGTGAAGAAACAAAGCTTCTTGTAAACATTTAGCTGTCAAAGCAGTATGTTGTTTGTTTTAATCAGGCCTTTTTAAAGAAGATATCACATAACATTAAAAGCCTATCTTGTATTTTAAAATAAAATAATTACCTTTGCAAGAAAATAAACTAGTATTATTTTATTGCTACTAGCAGAACTCTAAAGGACAGCACATAAGTCTCTATTATTGCTTAATGGTTAAAGCCCGAGCTCACTGCACTGTATTCTAGAATAACCAACATTACTTTTAATGAGTTCTATTACAAGCACTAAAATGCCAATTTATGATTAGATGTGAATATGCTTGCATATGATTTCTTAGACCCAAACAATATACACTATATTCCCTTTAACTTAAGTAATTAGCTTTTGCAGCTATAAAAGTTGTTCATATTAACCTTTGGCCTCCGTTCTATCAACAACGATACACATACTTAGCTTTCTGTTTCATACCAGCACCACTGAGCATAACAGTATTGCTTGCATGCATGTGATTATGTATGTGTGTCCATGCAAGGTAAGTAATACTCCAAACCCCTCAACCAGCATGAGGATCTGTTAAAAATGGTTATGATGTCCCTGAGGAATCTCAGTGATTATTAATGAAACCAATAGTACCTGACAAAAGATCTCGAAGCAGATCTCGTCTGAGCTAAACGAGTCCATTCTATGTAACAGACACTCAATAGAATTTCTGGTGTATTTTTGCAAATGAGCCTTAAAGAATTTATAAGCTGGGTTTGAAGTGTGCTGTGCATCTATGGGTGTGACATGCAGTAGAAACAGCTTATATTTTGGTGTCTGATTTTGTAAAAAGTCTTTGCTGCTAATAGTATCTGGGGAAGGGACCGGGTAGCGTAACTTTGCACTGCTTGTGACAGTAAGGCTATTGACATGGCTTGCATTGGCCACAAGTTTTGGGGTTCTTCAGCAAAGGGAGCTGTTTCTTTTACAGTTAGCTGAGCATTTCTCCACCCTCATGGCTGAGCTGTTACTACTCTGTACACGGAGTAGATCTGAAACATCAGCCAGGTCTGCCTGGGACAACTTAAAATCCAAGCAACTCAACACGGGGACATCCCCATTATACAGATGGGGAACACAGACACCTGGCTGTGCTGAGGCTGTGTCCCTGGTTCCAAGCAGGGCATTCCTTTGAGTCACAGCGCTACTGAGATGGGTGCGAACACCAGGACTCTGGGTGTGCCACAGGGACCTCCTGAGTGACTTGCCCAGGTGGTGGCAAGCACGGAGCTGAACTCAGATTCCCCATGTCTCTGTCTAATGCCTTAGTGTCAGATCATCTTATCCTCTGTTCAGAGACGGTGGTTTTGATACCTTCATTGTTGTTCTTTTTTTTTCCCCTTCAAATACTGAGTTATTAGATTCAGCAAATGAATATCAAAGCTACCACCAGCAGTGGGAAGTTTGGAAAATTCTCTTTTTATTCTGCATCAGCAGAAATCAAACCAACCTTCATCCTCAGTACTACCTTTTGGGGGGAGTATTGCCTCCTGAGAAGGAAGTCTTCTTGCTGACATCAGCAAAGTGTTCACTATTTTGTACTGTTCCTTGAGCATAGACTGATAGAGAGCAAATCTCCAAACACACATACACACACAGTTATTTTTTTCCTGCTTAACTTTTCAGATCCCCATCATTTTCCTTACATTTATACAGAAGTGACCCAGCCTGAAGATTCATTTAGAAGATGATGTGTCCCTGGGACAAATCATTCATTGACAAAATGCAGCATATTCTAAAACATCAGACACAAATGCACCAGCAGCCTTTACCCTCTTTTTGCCTCATACACCACAGTGTACAAAGGATTTAGGTTGCCTTTGTATTTTCTGGAGAATTCCCTGTGTCAATGAACCATCTGCTGTTCTGCTAAAGCTGATATCTAACTGCTGAGCCAGCACAAAGGGCAAGTAACAACCCAGTATTGGTCTTCAATATGTGTATTTTAAAATATTAGCCTTTTATTATATGATTGACATTGCAAATGTGGGCTCCGTGCTCAGCCTCTCCTCCCTCCCTAGCTATTGTGTGCAATAACATCTTAACATACAAATATATAATCTCCTCCACAACAAGCCACTGTATATTTCCTGAATCTCATCTCATCTGTGTCAGTACACATCAAGACTTCAGTGACAACACTCACCATTTACACCAGCCTCTGTGCAGTCTGTTCCTTACTGCAGAAGGGCAAAACTAGGCTCACATAACAGTTCAAGTTTTCTTCTTTGAAGTTCTAGAACCACAGCCTCAGCTGGTGCATATTGCTGNCCCCTTTCCCACACTCTCCACACACTTCCTCACCTTTCTAAAGAGTGGTTGAGTACAGATGACATTTTATGTGCAGTGGAATCTGTGTGATGAAAATAAAACAGGCAAATAAAGAAAACTTAGCAAGTGCTCTTTGTGGTTTGAACTGATAAGAGTTAAACTATGGCACATACTCAAGGGTGACAGTGTTCAGCAAGCGGTCTCTGGAGACATGGATAGAGTCCCTTCCCTATAGCAGTGAAAAGAAATTCTGCTGTTTATAAAAATTTGCATCTTGCTACATAAAGCAAGAGCGTATCTGGGTTTTGATGGGTGTCATGGCAACAATGTTACTGGAGTATAGCATAGAAGCATTTTCAGAGAGGGGCAACAGGATGAAACAAGCTCACTGGTTTTCTGTGGACACCAGGACTTTTGTTGCAGACTCAAAGACAGATTCTCCTTCTTCTTGTTCCTGGGTGAATATTTTCATTTGCCACCACATTCATGCTTTCACTTTATACTGCGGTTGTCCAGAAATAATGAAAAAAGGGAGAAAATTGCTACAACTAGAAGGACAGGTCTTAAACATAGCTTGGAGTTCCATTATATTTGCATCACTTAGAAGAGAAGAACAATGCAGAACTACTAAACCCACTATCGTTACTAGCAAAGAACAAAACCACAGGATTACATGTTCAGTGAAACCTATGCTTAAAGACCATAATTGCTTTAAAAGTGTGCGTGTAGAGAACAACAGATAACCATGGCTCTGTTTTTGTTCTGAAATAACTAATTTTGGCACATTTCACCTAGGAGTGAACGCTCCACCTTTTTTTTTTTTTTCTTGTGAGATCTACAAAACACTTGGAATTCTTTTCTAATTCATATATTCTATTGTCAGTAAAGAGGTATTGAGACCGGAACCTCATTCATGCAGGCTTACGTGCTCTGAGATTTGTGTGCAGAGAATACCTTAACATTAACAAAGGGCAATATAAAATAACACCTACAGCAATGCCTTGGGGGGGAAGCATTAGAGGGAAGTCTTAGTATTTTTTTCATTTTAGCAGTTGACCAGAGCCACATCTCTAGGTCTCTGCATACAAAGCATTATTCAACCTCTTGCTTATGCAGAAACATTTGCAATGCCTGAGAAACAGACTTTCATTACCTGTTTCCAAGCTCCAGTTTATTTAGATTCTGATTTCTCAACAAAAATCAAACTCTTGCAGTGTACTTTTAGTCCCTCTTTCCCAGTCACTTTTGAATGTCTAGGCCAATTCGAGAGCAAGGTGGAAGTTTTAAAGGGAGTTCCTGGATGTTTCTTGTAAATGAGTGGCTGAAATATTTCTCACCCTGAGGAGGCTGGAGCTGGGGCTCAAATGTGTTTTTAGACATAAGCAAATCCAAGTGGGAGAGAACTACAAGTCATCAGGGTCTGCAAATCCAGCTGCTTACGGAAACAATTTGTTATTGCGAACACTCACTGTTCTCATTCTGCATTACTTCACAAACTTTGTTTCATTTTTGCTCAGATGGTACTAGTTTATTTTCTGTTCATGCAAGAGCCTTCTTGACCCTTGCAGCCCACATCTTCTGCCTTTCTGTTTCTTGCTCTCATTTTAGATATGTTCACACATCCTGCAATGCTTAACATCATCCTCGGGCCAGTGAAATTTGCTATTTAACTTAGATTTGTTAATCCTTCTCAAAATGTTTTCTTATTGATTGTGTGATATATGACAACGATCTGAGCTTGTCACCCTTTTGTATGTGGATATCCTTCAGATGACCTGGAGAATTGAAAGGGTGGACAGTATAAGCATTATTCTCAAGGAAATATTTACCAGATAAGCCAGCTTTATCATGGCATTTTACTGTTTTGTAATAAGATAAGATTTATGAGTCAAAATATGTCTAACAGCAAGCAGCATGTAAAAAACAGGAACCATAAAAGGCAGTATCTATTTCTTTGAGATCAGCAGGACAAATTTTTAAGTCCAGTATTTCATCGCTCAGAATGAAGGAAAGATTTGTATGGATCTACTTTTCAGACTTCTTTGTGGCCCAGGAATAAAATAAGCTGCCTTCATACAAGAATCCGGTCAAATATAAGATTGTTCTGCGCAGATGAGTCTGCTGTCTTTAAGTCATAGCTACATAATTACTCTAAGCCCTATACTTGCTTTATCTTCTTTAACAAGCCTTCAATTCATTGAAAATCCTTCCCGCCCTCAGCAATTTATTTTACTTAATAAATTACCTATTTTCACTTTACACGGGGTTAAGAACCTTGGCCTTGCTACAGATTGGATACACCTTTGAGGTACCTGTAGTGAGTCAAAACACCACAGCGAATGTCTGGGTTCCAGCCATTAACAAGATACACCCATGGGCAGTATGAAATAAAGCCATATTCAACTTCCTGGTTCCTCACTCCTTGTTCAGAAAAAATTTCCAGCCACTGCACTTGCAAAATGTTCCAAGCACGAATAAAGGTTAGAAACATGTGTTCCTCGGTCTGCAGGCAGGCTGTGAAAATGGTAGAGAAAGGTGCAGCTTGCATCTCCTGTTAGCCTCACTGGCAGGTCAGCTAAAAACATCTGTTTAGCATCTGCTTTGCTTTAAAAAGCGGATTTTGCACCTTTCGCACCGAGCAATGCATGCAGTAATAAAACCCACAATTACAGGAGCAAAATAATTATTGCTGATCTTCATTGTGAGTCTCACACTAATTTTAATAAGCATGATTCAGGAGAGAGAGGAAAATGGTATTCTAAACACAGATTGTAATGCACAAAACAGGGGATTAGATCTCCCTTACTACATGAATTGGACACCTGAGAAACCTGGACTTATTTCAGACATTGCAGCAGAGAAGTTTTTTAGCAGATGTAAAGATTCAGGAAACCCACAGCTTTGAAGTCTCTCTGGCAGCACCTACATACTGCTTGGAACTATGAATCAGTTGTGACAGCAACAACTTAAATTAGAGGTAGCATAAAGCAACATATTTTAATAAGCAACGTGGTAATTGTGGCAGACTACTACACTTCCATCCTGCTTGTGTAAGTTTCCACCTACTCACAAGGTGTTAAAAGAAAGAAAGAAAAGATGGTGATCAGCTAATTTAATGTAACGTGCCATGCCATTTTTTGTCCACTGGTGGCAAATTCTGTCCAGGCTGCTGGCACCCAAGAAGACAGTATACTTCCCTGCCTGGTGTTTGGTCCCTGAAGAGATACCTGCTACCAAGGACCTGACTGAAAAGCTCGAAGCAGAGGAGGCAGTTCCCCAGCTCAGGAGAGAGCAGCAGCTGACCCTGCATTAGCTCGGTTTGTAGGGCTTCAGCTTTGAACAGCACCAAATGCACCACCCGGCTCTCCAGTGCAGAGTATTTCAGACCTCTTTCAGCGCAGGCCAGGACCATGAGTCAGTCAGCCAGCTCAGAACATCAGAATGGCTCTGACCAGTCTGCTTCACAGATGAATTTATACAGATAATGCTTTCTTAAAGTAGCAGATCCCAAAAGGGGGCATAACAAACTTCTCATCAAGCCAAGCAGATGAACTCTGTTCTGGTTGTTAAGTTTTACAATTGCATCGAATCTGTTTTTCTGCACGTGCTGCATTTCAGAGACTGAAATGCTGAACAGCTCGCGCTTTTTGTGCCAGACTGCTGTGATGCTTGTTTGGTTGCAGTTTCCTTCATAAATGTGCACAATATTCTTTCTGCGTGTTCTGCAAAAAGTTGAGTAGTGATTTTTTTTAAGCACATTGTTTCTTTTCACCTTATCTCATCACTGTAATGCCTTTTTTATCTCATCTTTGTAATACCTTGACCATGTGTCCACGCCACTCCACAAAGACAAAGAATGTAGCGCTTGTAGCTTATCAAGTGAAGCAAGGGCACCACCGCTAGGTAGCACACAGTCACTGTGGAAAGTATTGCTGTTTCCCTTCATGCCAATTGGGCTGTGGCTACGATACAGCAAAATTTTGACTGAAGATCTAATTACACCGCAGAAACAATAAAGCTGTTGTTGGCAAATGTATGTATTTTGAGCATTCCAATGCTCTTACTTCAGCAACTCCAACATAAGAAATGGATTTTACCAGTAAATGTTACCAAGAACAGAAAAGGTGTACCAGTTTTCTGTACTCCTTCAGCTCAAAGACCCAAAGCTGCTTTGAACTTCTGGGACTCTGCCAACATAATCAATTCCACCCCTACATAACAGGCCACTGGAGATGCATCACCATATGTAATGAACAAATCTGAGTATTGCAACACCTCTTTAAATAGTTATGGAGACACTAACAGCAGAAACAGAGAACAAGAGTCAGTTTGTAAAGACATGCCAGACCTGTGTTCTTGTAGCGAGACCTCTCAGTAGCAGTGAAACAAAAAGTTATAAAGAAAAAGCATACACCTAACAGAATCATTATTGGCCTGAACTTCCGAAAACTGGGTGAGATTGATTTCTTCAGAAACTTTTCACGTAACTTTAGATCTTTTAATATACCTCTCAGGCTGAGTTATTTACTGCTTTACCATCTATACTTCTGCACAAAGAAGACAGGGGATGTTGGGGGTGGGATGTTGGGGGCAATCCTTCTAGTGTGTATTTGTAGGCCAGGTTCCAACAGCACTTGAAATAGTCACTTCCCTTCCCTGACCCAGCTCAAGAGAGAAATTTGACTTAGGGCATGGGGGATGGGAACAAAGTGAAGACAAACCGAAGACATTTTAACAGCAGTTGATGTCAGGATGCTTTCTGGATTAATTAAGTAGTTCCTTCCACTAAAGAAAACCCACTCCCACTTCACAAAAGAAAACCCTTACTATCAGCAGACATTGTTCACTTTACAAACTTTTCTTGATCTTTAATATTTTGGAGTAGGCAGTTGTATATAAAACTGCTTCCCTTAAAACCTTACATTAATTACACAGGAAAAAGAGAGATCAGGACTGTTAGTTTATTTTAATTATTATCCTGCACAGTCACTTCAGAAAAAGGCAAAGCATTTTCTGAATAAATTTTTCCTTTCAAGAATTCAATTGCATCTTCATTTGTCATTTCCTGAAACTTCTTGTTCAGGACCTGGAAGAAAGGAAAAGCAAAGCATATGTTAGTTCTACTGTCTTTAGCAAACTACCCTGTCCCACAAACCAAGCGCTTGGTGATGGGAAGGTCACAGGGAGTCGCTGTATTTTGAGAACAAGTTGACTTCTATCATTCATTCTATGAAAATAAGGGAAATAAGCCAATGTCACATAGGTTATTTAGGTACAATGCAATTCAGTGGCTTGGTTTTTGTTTGTTTGTTTTTTTTTTTTTCTGAACTATGTTTGTGTTTATTTTACTGATAATGATAAGTGGTAGCTTGTCTTTTAGAGTTCCTCTTGTCCTTCCTCCCTAGTGATACCACCACTACCTTCTAAGTAGAGATGATGTACAATTTCCACTCTAGAGAAGGCTCACCATTCCCTACAGGGCCTGTTCTACCAAATAAACACAACCGTCATTGTGCTGATAACAGGACCGAAGCAGAGAGAGTAACAGGACTCTTACCAGAATCACGTGATAGCCCAGTTTATTTAGATGCCGCTTCTTCATTGCCAGCTTCCCTTGAGGGTGTGTTGTACCCATACAGAAGGCAGACAGAGGAACAAAGAGAAAAGCCAATCTACAACCAAGAATAGGGAAGACTCCATTGTACAAAGGCAGAATAAGCATTTTTAAGACAATGATTCAATTATGTCCTCTAACAGAGCAGAATATATAGCTGTCCTTCTGGCAGACAAAAAAATCAGGACTGCACAGATTTCATTATCCTTTTCCTTCTCCAGACTTAAGCAATTTAGACCCTCTTTTCTTCTGTAAGCTTCACACAAGTACCAGCACCTACCCAAATACCTACAGCAGAATTAAGTCCTTAGATCTCCACTTCTCCCACAATGAGAAGGAAATAGATCCTTCAGAATTATACATGATTTTGACAGTTTGTGCATTTACTTTGATCCTCTGCTAATATTCAGAATCAGTTACTTCCTGCCATAAAAACCTACTTGGGAGTGTGAGGAAAGCTGAATGCCTTGGAAGCCTGACAGTGAGTTTCTGTTACACAATTCACTCACTCTCCTTTTCCCAAAAAGCAAACTATACAAAATACATTGCTGTGCAGCGAACCAGCACACAAATGTTAAGTATTACCCAATTCTACTTAAGCATTACTTAAATGATATATGTCCCACTTCAGTTACTGAGAGGTCATTCTTCTACACAAGATTAATCACCTAAAATGTGGATATGATGATCCTTTTATTCAGATTATATTTCAGCAGCTGAATTAATCGTCATAACATATCATTGAGATGCACATTTTAGAGACTTAAGAGAATAACTGAATGTTTAATTGGACACACAAATACTTGGAATTTTAAAACCATAATGTAGCAATATTTTGGAAGGGATTTCAGTCATACTTCAAAACCTGTATCCACTACAAGGGTATCAGGGTACTGTGACGTTTCCTGCCTCTTTCTCCAAGATGTTAAGTTTTAGCCTCTGTTAGAAGGTAGTGAGCTGGATTAATTGTTGCTCTGAACTGGCATGGCAATTTTTGTGTATCTCAGTGAGCACAAATAACAAGTTAGTTACCTACTTCGCTTCTCCAAACCAGTGAACCAAAGCAGTAACTGGATGGAATATATACAAATAAAACTAGCCAGCTAGAAAGAATACGCAGTCAAAAAAGACACCTTTGAACACTTGAGTCTGCATGATCATCTCTTGCAGATATTGGGAGCACCTTCTTTCTCTCTGAATCCATTCTGATTTCAAAATCTGAAAACAAAACAATAAAACATTTAACACTGCAAGAGGTTACAATTAATGTTCTCATTTGAACATTAATTGTTCAAATTGTTTTCAAATTAACAGTTCATTTGAAAAAGTTAACAGACGCCGTCACTGCTCTGTTTCTAATAGCTGTTCTCTAATAACTTAGATATTACTGATGGCTTTTCCCTCCCTGGAACCAATATAAAAGCTATAGCTTGCACATCTCCAGAAAAAAAAAACCCACATTTCTTTTTGGAAACTGTAGATACAATTTTTTGGGAGTGAAATCACAGATTAAAGAAAATAGTCTTGATTGCAGTCTGTCATACCTACTCAGATTCTCCTGTAATCTGATTCCTCATTAGAAATATTTAGGAAGAAAATTATTGCAAATACAGAAAAACTGGTAAGCTGAGTGGCTGGCAAAAAATAAGCAACATCAAAACATAAAAGAAACCAAACATTACGAAATGATCACCTATTAAAGAAGGTCATATCCAATTTCATAAATGAAAGTAGAACCCAAACCTTAGACAGAGCTTCAGAGAAGAAACAAGTCAGAGAACAAAAGAAGGCTGAATCACTAATATGAGTACCAACTTGTCAACTGTATAAAAGTTGGCCATATTGGATTTACGTACAATTAATATCTGCTCGCCAATGCTTAACAAAAAGTCTAAAGCAGTTTTGTAAATAAGAGCAATCATAAAGTTAAAGTATTTATGTCAATTTACTAAAACAGAAGCATACTAGAAAGTAGTTTCACCAATCAAAGACATCATTTATTAAAAGACCGTGTCTTCTAAGCGTTACACTTTTAATCAGTTGAACCCTATGCAAATTTGTTACCACCTTATTATTTGGGGGATTATAAATCTACATTAAAAAGAATATGACAGTAATTTGGCTTCATACCAATATGATACTTATATGGCAGCTGAACATTTTGCTGAAACATGTTCTCATCTCCCAGAAGTTCTATCAGTGCCTCCCGAGCCTTTCTGAGATTAAGAGATACTAATGAGGAGGAATTCTCAGTCAGCACAAATGCAGGCTTTTTGAAGGAAGGGCTATCAAGTTCCATACACGTTCTCACACAACGAAGCATCATTTCCGTTTGTTCTTGGTAAAGATCATCTGAAAAAGGACACAAAAATATTTCACCCAATGTATCACCTCACAGAATTTTTCACTTAATTATCATTTATAGTCTGTTCTGTCAGAGCAAATGAATTTCAATACAGGAATCAAAACCCTATTGTTTTTTCTCTGAATATTATTGAGTACCTTCAATATATTGTTAAACACACACCATCAATTCACTAATTACAATATCAAAGTCTACAGCTGGGACCTGCTCTTTTATCCAGTCTTTCCCCTCTACTGTACACAGCTCTGTACATGCTGCCAGTTATTACAGGAGACTTTAGGAGAACACAGAACGAGAGAGCGTGCATAAAAACCATTTATAAAATCCAGACAACTAGAAGGCTATTTCTAAAACAAAGAAGGGATATCAGACTTGGCCATAATTTTGAAACTGTACTTTAAGAGTACGAAGCTGCAAAATCTCTAACCAGTTACAGCTTTACAGCTTTCAGGTTCAGTCATAGCAGGCTCAACAGCAAGACAGTGTTTTACTCCACAGTGAATTTTCTACTCCACTGAACTATTCTACTGGCTGTAGAGAATTGTAATGTGGAAACCAAATTCTACTATAAACCATTCCAAGGTCTTCATTATAAATCAAAGCACTCAAAAAAAGCTTTTACTCATCATTGCAGGTACCAAAGTTGCTTTACAAAGGTTAGGAATTCCTGTGTTTTTAAAAACGCCTGAACATCTGCTGAAGATAGAACTCCTGGCTCTCACACATTTCTACCATTTCTACAAATCTCATATTCACCTCCCTCCACGTGCACACCTACTATTAAACTGTCACCACCACGGGGCGCAATACAATAACCCTGATGTCCTAGTGCAGAAACAGATCACTTAGATCACCATGACTACGCTAGCTTTGTCTTGAGGACTTAAAATTTAATATTAATCATGTTTGCCATCTTTGATTTCTAAACTTCGAACTCAACTATAACAACTTATGAACAGATGCAGACTATCCCCTTTAAAACAAGAAATGACAAAGTAAGGCCTGACCTGACAGTAGTTCATTCCTGCTGTCCTTCTGTAGCAGTTGATCAAGTGCACGATGAGGAAGATATCCCAAGACACAAAGTGAATACACTGCCTTCAGCAGTTCTGTGTTGGACATCTGAGGGAGGTACTTATTCAAGCAGTTATGAAGAGTCTCAAAAAACCTTTCCAAAAGCAGAAGAAAAGTATATGAATACACAAATAAGGCTATATAAAATACAGATTTCAAACAAAAATACAAGTTAAAATCTTTTTCATCTTGTATAATCATATGTTCTGTAATCTAACATTAGCTTTTGATTCTTCTTTGAGGATACAGCTACGTATCAACAGATTTAATAGCCTAGTCAGTCTAGAACCGAGGTCTCCATTTTCAATTACAGAGAAAAATTCCTATGTACAAAAAATGTGAAAAGACACAGCAAATTTACCTTACAGATTAATAAAACAGGATTACGAACTCTTTCACAACTGAAATCAAATACTAGTTGCCATACATTACTCTATAATGACTATATAGCATATTATCAGGCATTCTACATAAAAACCTACAGATGCTTTTGGCCTCTGGGAATATAGTTGAGTCGTGAATACACTCGGAGAACAGTCAAAAGGTTTTTCAAGTTGAGGAATTCAGGGTCTTCTGTCACCTTCTCAGCAAAAATACCCATCAACTCACTGGGCTGAAAGCCGAGTGTCTCGAAGGCAGAAAGAAAAAGGAAAATCTAAAAGAAAAAATAGTTTTATAAGGTCAAGAAAGCCAGTAAAGTGGATCCTAAAGTAAAGTGTTGATTTAATAAAAAGCATTTTTAATGAAAGCAAATTTTTCAAACCATAACACCCCTTTTACTTCTTATTTCTTTACTCATCAATAAATAGAAGAGTATTTAAAAAAAATCTAACTCTATCAACTTCATCAGATGGGTATTCCTAAAGAAAAATCTATTCTCCAAAAATCAAACACAAACATAAAGAAAGGTAAGATGGAAAGCACTGGATATTCTACTAGTACCACTATAAATTATTTGATCTCAAACTCACCTGTCTTTTGTCCCAAAGGCAGGCAGTGGAATTAACATAGTCTTCTACTGCTGAAAACAGTTTTACATTACGGTATTGGAGATTGTGGCAAGCTTCCAGAATGAGAATTAACTGCCGAAATGAAGCATCGTGGACACTCTCTGTAACAGAAGAGCAAAAAAGGACAAATGATACAAAGCAATGGGAACTGTAGGTTGGAGACACTGTGGGATCAGTTTAGCTAAGGAATGGAGGAGTGGGGAAAAAATTCAGATAAGGAACTGTGGAACAGACTGAGACTAGTTAGGCAGAGTCAACTGAGCTAAAACACATGAATAAACTGAGAGGCAGAAGAAACTAAAATAAGGCAGGATCAAACTAGAAGGGATAAATCAGCAAAAGGGGACAAATTAATAAAAGAAGCAAGAAGACTGTGTTCCAGAACATCTTCTGTTCCAGGATTCTTGATTTTCCGCACCTCCCTGCACTCAGCACGGAAAGGCTCAGGCTAGTCACTTTAGTACTGATTGAGCCTTTTGGCTGTCCGCTTCACCATGTCAGCTGAGGAAGTAACAAAGAGGTGGATCTAAAGCTGCTGATTAATCAGATATTAGCATGTGATGAAATTTACATTGTTTCCCCATTTGGGTTTACAAAACAGCAAGAAACCACATATATGAATCTATGTCTAAAAAGCACTAAAGGCTGTCAAGCACTGAAACATTAGAGTATGACAAACTGGAAAACATGGAACCATAACATAACCTCCTGGCATATAAGCGCGATGGCACAGATTGAGTGCCAGATGACAAAAGACTTCTGCACAGGACTGCTGCTTCATTTGCCACACATGATGGACCTACTCCTGAGATGAAAAAGATTAAGCACTGAAGAACAGTGCTCTCTTTTGAACATCCCACTTTGCTTGCTGCAATGAGTGGCATACACGTCATAAGACAGTGACTGCAAGAGAAAAGAGCATAGTGACAGTAGTAGGATCAGCACCCATCAAAACTAGACTTTATCTCTTCCTCTGACAGAGGACTCAAGAGGATAGCAGGAAAATAACGGAATTTAACTCCTCTGAGTTGTGCTCAGTGATTTTTGAGGCTCTGCATAAAATACTGTTACCTCATTTTTTGAAGTGCTGAGTGCTAACAACTGCAATGGAAGCCAAATAAGAGCTATGCATCAAATAAAGTGATTTATAATGCAAGGTATTCTTAAAGAAAACAGGCTAACAAAATCTTGTATTACTGGATGCTTTGACCTTAATCTCTTCTGCACAATTAGAAAATTATTATCACCACTGGGTCACTCTCTTGCTGCTACAAAAACTAAATCAGTAAGTGCCTAAGCAGTACACAGTTATTACAATTCTGGTCAGGTCTGCAGATATGAGAGAGGGGTCTACTTTCTGTGAGCGCCCCAGCAACAGCACAAGACCTGGAAAGCCTGCTGGAGAATTCCTTTGCCCCATGGGCCCCAAAGCATGCCTCTCCCTCCTCTTCCTATTCCATCTCCAGCCTTTGATAGGGGTCATTTCTGTCCAGAAATTAATCACTCTGTCCTGAGACCAACATTTGCACAATGTGCAGCGTGTAAGTCCTGCGAACACGCACTAAAATGCAGAAAAAAGTACTAAGTGGCTGCTGACTCTATGTATGCCATTTAGCCTGTGCACCTAGTGTGGTGAAAGTCCTGTGGGAGAAGCCAGTATGTGTAATTGAAGACCGTGTCCTAACACTTGTGAACAATCAGGACAAATACAGGCTGTACAAGCAGCCCAAACACTCCTGGTTCATTTATGTTATGTTAAGAATGCTATTTTGCTATCTTAATGTTTTTTTGGACACAAATTCCTATGTATTTTAAGTGTGACTCAATACATACAGACCCCATGTACTTAAGAAACGTATTGTAAAGGTATAGAGAGAAGTAAAAATATTAGCTTTCATTTAATTTTTTTCTGGACTGTAGCATGAGTTAAGTTATTAAGCAACACTCAATAACTAAATCCCGTTAATCAGGGAAACACTATGTTCCCTTTAGTTTATCAACTAATCACACTAAGCTGTCCACTTCGAAGTCAGATTTGTTTCAAAAGTTTATCTAAAATCTATTTTTTCTTTCTAGAATTCAATTCTTTTTCCTAAATCTTGCATACACAAAACCGCAAATGAAATTATGTAATTCAGGTAAATGCTAAGAAGAGCAGAGATGACCAGAGCTATTTGCTTTCATTATCGATCAGTAATTTTCTGTCTTGCTGCTTGTCAAATGACTCCACATTACTCTAATATCCTGTAAAACAAAGATGTTTCCTGAGTTTTAAAGGAAATCAGCAACGAGAGATGAGACAATAATTAGGAAGAGTTTGGTATAAGGAAGGGAAATTTAATAAACATATTTTTTTCTTACCCTGGATCTTTTTACTGCAGGCATTCAGGATTGGAATGGAACAATAGTTCATTGCGACAAGAGCCAAAACCACACGCAGAGCATTTGGGAAAGTCAGATGGTCTATCTCTTTCAAAACTGCCATCTAAAGTGAATTAAGAGTTTATTAAATCCTTCATTCTTCAGGTATATTATCACTGCTTTCTGGTGAAGGCATTTTCACCAAAACTTTCCCAAATTCATTAGCCTGTTCAGACTTATATGAAAGAAAAAGGAGCAACAAACAGCAAAAGCCTAAAGTAACTCTCAATTTCTTAATACACAATTATAGCAGATCAAGTGTTCTAGAGCTGTTTCACTATGCAAGTTCCCAGCAATTTCCCTTTATATGTTTTTTTTAAAAAGGAAGAACTCTCAGTAAAGCTCATTTCCATACACTGTGAATATTTATCTTCTACCAACCCTTAAAAAAGTAGCAGAAACGTAATGGGCACAGTTGACTTATTTAATAGTACTCCAATTACTGTTTTGGATGGGTGTGAAAGCTGTAAGCCTTCAAAGTGATCCAATAGCACACTGAGTGGCATACAGCTACAAATGCGGACTAAGGCACAGAAGGTCAGCTCTGATGCCATAAAAGAGACTTCATTTATCGAAGCAGTAATTAGACTGATATAAATGACAGTAAAAATGAGACTACAAAGTATATTGGCTATTAAAATACAATACTCTTACTGCATGCATATCAAAGGTTAAATACAAAATGCATCTACAATAGAAATTACACAGTATTAAAAATAGCACCCTGTAGGCTCAGAAAATTAAGAGCTCCCTTCAGTTAACAAGTGGAAAAGTTACTTTCCACTCAGGTCCATATTCCACCATATCTTCAGCCAGTTTCTCACCATCCTGTAAAAAGTGGTATCTTGTCCAAGGTTTTATGATTTACTTACAACTAACACATTGCATGAGCCCCCAGCACTGCTCTATTCTTGCCCAGTTTCCCATCAGTGGTACCTTCCCCCACTGCCTCATGAATGCTATTACAAACTCTGACCTCAGAGCCCTTCAGCTATGTGACAAAAACACTAGCAGGCCCTCTTTGAAAGGTTTCAAAAAGTGTCTTTAAATCAGAGGAAAAGACCCAATGCACCCTGCCATAAAACCTACAGCCCGCTCCCAACCACTGGTGCCAGGGGACCTTTCAGATACACAGAAAGACAAGACCATGAGGTAGACGAGTTCTCCTGGCATCTCACTCCCCTCAGTCCTCTAGCCCCATACCATTACTGGACATAGCCCCATCACAGACAAGTTTTCTGTCTTTTCATCTTCCAGCCACAAGCTGGGCAAGGCATCGGGGAACAGCCTGCAAAGTGCTTCTAGCTTCTATGAAATACCATGTGACCAACCCAAACAAGAGGTGAGGGCACTACTATTTTGCTGCCTCAATTCCTTTTGTACCTCCTCCACCGCTTTCTGCCCTTTCATGGTGGGATATTCCCAGCCTCCTAATTTAAGTTTTTCCTGCAGATATAGCTGGACTATGATTCACATAGCAAAGGCAGTTAACCTTTCTATTATATTTTCTCTTTGAGTGTCTGAAAAGAGCCATACACAATTTATAAACAATGCAAGAGCACAGGCTTTATGAAGACAAAAATGAGCCTCCAACTAAATTTACCTCTAATTTCTTTTTCAGAAAGACTGGAGCATCTTTTCCCATGCATTTCATCAGGTTTTGCAGTATAAAGATGTCTCTGATACTTGGAATGCGCTGCTCCACTAGTAATCTGATGAAGAAACACACACAAGGCCTTGAGCTAGAGAGTAACTGTTTAATAGAGCCTTCCTCATTTCAGCAGAAACAGGTAGGTACCCCCATTCTCCCTCACTGATGTACTCCCAAGTTAAAGCTCTAATTCTCTGCTCCTCTCCTACCTCTTTTTTGCAAGACTGGCATAACCCTACATGATGTGGCTGCAGCACAGATATTTTGCACATGGAAACGATTATATATGCTTTCTTAATGTTATTCTGATAGATGAGTGTTTTTGCTGATACATTAACAATGGGGGCACCTGACCAGATGGCACATGTGACTGTGCAGACGTGAGCGGTGTTAAGCCTCAAGGAATTAACACTCTTCTCCAGAAAAAAAATTGCACATTTTTATCACAGAATCATCTACACGCAGGCAAGCTCTGAAACAGCCAGGAAACTTGGGGACAGACATTGACAACAACTTGCTGCAAGTGAGGACAAAAAACAAGCAGTGCTGTGGTCTGCAGGAACAGAAGGGGATATCGTAACACAGAGGGATCATAAGCACAAGATTCACACAAAGGGATTCTGCATTCCCAGCGCCTCCTTTTCTGGCTCAGAGGGAGGTATTGTAATTGCTATGTCTGAATCACCCTGAAATATACCTGCACAGCTACAAAGCTAGAAGTGTCACTTTCTAAGGCAGTGCACTGCTCTGAAATACATCCCTCCAGATGCAGCTTCCTGCAAATGGGCAAGCGCTCCAGACACCAAGATAAAGAGCTATAGATAGATCTCCTGCTTTCTACCAACTTACAAGAACTGTGTACCTGAGCTTCCAGAACCTGTTTTTTGCATATTACTAACACATCCACCTTCTCAAAGCAGGATCTGGCACAGGACCGAAAGCCCTAATCCATGGCAAGGTTTGTGACAGCCTCAGTAAAAACAATTTCATGGGAGTGAGCAGATTGGTTACCTACATAAAACTCACTGGCCCAGAAAAAAATCACTACAGCCAAAGAAGTTATTCTGATACAGCACTACACAGAAGGCCTTGCTGGATGTACAGATACAGTCTAAACTTGTCTTCGTCCTAATTTTTACTTAGCAAATTAAAAGAAAATATTCCCTGGCTGTTGAACATCATATTTCATCATGACAAATCAAAGTACTTCACAAAGTAAGCTAGTCTCATTACCTCCTTTCTACACACGGATAAAACAGAGGCATAGATTTGCGAAGTGACTTGATCAACATCACAAAAACCCCACAGTGGTGGAGCTGGAGTCAAAATATGAATCCCCTGCAGAGCAGTCTAGCACCCTCTGCCATCAGAAGCCTTTCTGCTTGAAACTGCAAAGACAATGCCAAAAATCAGTCTTGTACAGCTGTTATCTCATGTGATCATTTAAGTCCTAACACCACAGTATCTCTTTTATGCGCACTCCCTCCATGATTTCTAGAAGACATATATTCAAACATTTAAATATGAAGAACGTGAAAGATTTATTTTTCTCACTGTAATCCAGCTTGAAGAGCGCTCACATTCTTGTCTTTATCCAGCCCTGCTAAAGTAGTCGCCAAAACTGAGATACATCGGTTATCAAGTTGATTGAGCTTCTCCTGTTGAAGAGTTTTCACAATGTCAGGTTACTTCAGACCAGTAAAAATTTCAGAAAAGAAAAATTGACTACTCTTAATCTGTACCTGCCATCTTCTCTTTCCCTCAGAATTCAATTCATAAGCTTTAGTTCTGCCATAACCTACAAGGTCTCACATCAAATTTAGTTGATTTGAAAACGGTAATGACTTTTGAGACTTCTCCTCTCTGTTAAATCTGTCTGAAATCAGGCAGTAGTTTTAAAAATTAAGGAAATCAGAGGTACACACAAATTAATTATGGGAGCCCTATTTCCATGGAATATCAGACTACACCAGGGACGTGACTCAACTCTCTCTGATGTTGCACAGCCTCCCAGAATTAGCCCTGAGGTTTCAGCCCACACTTAGGAAAGAGGGATTTTGATACTTACTTGGCACACCCTCACCAAAGTCTGGACAAGGAGAGTGTTCTGAGGAACACCTAGGTTCACCACAGCATGCAGACTGAACACCAGGTCACCTCGCATCATCCTTCTGGAGTCCCGCAGCAGCTGCTGACAAAGCTTGACAAAAGCAGGGTGCTCAAAGATCAGCTGCTTCTCATAACGCTGCTGATCTTCGGACAGGTTTTTGTAGAGCTTCCATATCGTAGTTAAACAGTTTGTGAAGTGCTTAATGGAAACAGCAGACTCTGCAGCCAAGTCCAGTACATCGCAAGGACAGGTACATTTCTGGAGACTATTAAAGAACGGTTCACTATGATCCGTTACATGCTTCACTTTCAAACTCCCAGAATCATCCAACTTTTCAAGTTCTGAGGAGCTGTGGGGAGCCTGCTCGCTCACCAAAGCCTCTGTACTCTTCTCTGGTTGTATTTTAGCACTTGTGCTAAAAACATCTGTCTTTTGAGACAGAAATCGAAGAGGTGATCCAAGTACAGGAGAAATATTTAAAAATAATTTCCTGAAGTTCACATTTGCCAGGGGATCCCTGTATTTGGCAATCCATAAAACATGCTTTCTTGTTGTGGCTGAAGACTTGGGAGTCAGAACAGAATTGCACCTATGCGCGCATCTAACAGTATTTAAGAAATAACTTATTTTATTATTCATTTTTGCTAATGTCTCATGAATAGATTTGAAATGCCAGCTCAAAGTAAGGGATGCGATGAAATTCTACCAGTGGAAACAGTCCTGGAGAAACTGCGTAAGATCACTTATCTGTATAAACAATTGAAAATTACGATTAGTTACCAGACTTTCAATTCCTAAAGTTTCCGTTGCCAAATCTATGCAGATCTTTTACAGAAAAAAAAGAAAAAAAAAAGATTTGGAAAAAGAACCCTGGAAAATGATTTGCAGGGGGACTTTTATTTGGTCTCCTACATTTTAGTCAAAGATCTCAACACAAGGCTAACTCTTCCTGGGTGGCAACTTTTTCCTCTGTTTTAACCAAAATCTATGCCGGGGGGGAAGAGTCTTTTCCTGACGGGCGTTTCTCTAAGCAGACCCGTCTCCTGGTAGGGCTCTGGTGGGTCACTGCCACCCTCCAGCCCCGGTTAACAAAATCCTGCCTGGCTGCGGCCACAGCCAGCCTGCCCCAGCCTCCCTGCCGCCATCCCCCGGGGCCGGGGGCAACGGGCGGGGCAAAGCCTCTCGGTTGCGGCCTCGCCTTCTGCAGGCGCTGGGAACTCTGCCCAGGGGGGCACGGTACCAGCGGCGCAGGCCCGCGGCCCGGCGCCAAAGGGACACCGGCCTTTCGGCGGCTCCGCACCGACTCCTCACACCCGGGCGCAACAGCGGGGGGATCCCGCCCTGCCGTGCCGTGCCGTGCCGTGCCGCCCGCCTCAGCCGCGCCGGGAAGGGACGGGCAGGTGGCGCACAGCCCTCCCTCCCGCCGCCCGGTAGCTGTTACCTCGCACGCGGCGGCGCCATGACACCCCGGGTCCCCCCCTCCCCGCCTCCTCGCGCTCTCGGCGGGCATCGCGAGAGGGACGGCGCGGGCCGAGGGACAAACCGCCGTGGCGCGCGGCGCGTTGCTGCGCAACGCCGAAGCGACCGTTGGAGGGTGCCGCGCGCATGGCCAAGCTGGTGCTGGCGGGTGAGGCACCGCGGCGGCCGCTGCCTGCCTGAGCTTCTAGCGGCCGCTAATCTCTGCGGGGTCCCCAGCGTTCCCTTCTTTTAGCCTCTCCTGAGAGCGGTGTCTGTAGGGCACGCGGGCTCAGCCGTTTCCGAGTCGGCCTCCTCCCCTTCTTACCCGTCGGTGAAGGTTCTGCCTCTCCCTGCTGCTGTCCCTCCCCCAGCCCCGTCCCCGGGGTGGCCTCCTTAGCCCCTTGAGCTCTGGCTGAAGAGACTGTTTCACCTCCGAAATGATCCTTTCTTTGCTGGCTCATATGCGTGTCCTGTTCCTTTCTGGGAGCTCGCGGGATGCTGGTTACCTAAGACTCTTTTTTGATGGGAACAATTGCTTTGTGTTATTCCCCCATTTTGCACAGACTGATACACGAGCAAGCTATGAAGCACCTTGTAATTATGTATTGAGAGGAAATAATAATAATGTTTGTAGCTGTCACACTAAAGTGTTATCAAATGTGAAAAAGTATTAAGACCTTTTGGTGGGGATGTTTACATTAGCAGTGGCTTCATGACATTTGTGAAATGGATGGATGGGAACACAGACGGTCTCCTATCATTTGGAAAGCACTGTTGGAACAGTTAGTTGGAACAATTAAAAAACGTTTTGCCTGTTAAGGCCTTATCAGTCAATGTCACAAAATCTTCCATTTGTGGTGGTGTCACTGTGTTCACAGGTAGGGCAAACTGCCTTTACTATGCCAAAGCCGAACTCCTGGCTGACTATCTCCAGGCTAACTTGCCACACTTCAGGGTTCACAAGATCACTCAGCACCCTGACAAATGGGAGGTAAGGGATTGTAAGTCAAGTCGTTGGTAGATGTCCCAGTGCTCTAGAAAGCAACAAATGTGCTTATCTGTAGAATGTCTCTTCTTCTTCTGTACTTCAGTTTTGGTATGCGGGTAGAGGTGCTGCAGAAGCAGCTTTGGCTCCAAGAGCCAGCCAGAGGAAAGGTTTGAATGTTGTGAGAGACTGGCATTCTCATGAGTCTTACCACAAAAGATGGGCAAAAATGTGGGCCAGCGTAAAGCTGTGTTTCGTCAGTATGAAGTTCAAGCTTATTACTTTTTTATTATGTATAAATGGCTGCTGAGCCTGTAAATCTTTTGCATACTGTGATTGCATATGCCTTCAGAGTTGTTACTCGTCAAGAGCATTTCTGGCATTCAAGGGCTTTGAATTACAATGAAAGTATGAAATTAAATCTCATGTATTTGTTTACAATGTGGGTGGGTCTTTCTGAGTATTTTTGCTGTAGGCATGTTCCCATGTCTACACTGTAGTCCCTGTAAGGCACTGAAAAAACTGCAGTGTTACTTCATGAGATAGACAGTACTATGGTGTTTATTACCTCATATTTTGCTTGACACCTCAGCCAAGTAACCCGAACAGTTAAGTGAACAGCAATTAACCTCTGCAGCTTCCTTAACCTTCTACGGCTAAATAGGAATCATCAGATTACTTGCTGCTTCACGACATTGCTATCTTCGGTACCACTAAGACAACTGAGCAAAAATACAGCAGTAAAATCAAGCAGAAGTAAGAGATTTTGCTGTTCTGCTGAAGTATCACAGTATATCACCATGCCTTGTTTTGTGTTATTCCCCCATTTTGCACACACTGATATGTAAGTTGTGAAGCAACTTGTAATTATGTATTGAGAGGAAGTAATAAGAAAGTTTATAGCTGTAACATTTAAGTGTTATCAAATATGAAAATATTAAAACCTTTTGGCGGGGATTTTTACATTAGCAGTGGCTCCATGACATTTGTGAAACGAATGGATGGGAACACAGACAGTCTCCTATCATTTGGAGAGAACTGTTGGACCGCGGAGGGAAGGGCCTGCTTCTGGGAGGAGTTAATGATTTTCTGGAATATGCTCAGGTAATGAGCTGCCTTTAATACCGTAAACCTTATTTTATATTTTCTTATAACATTTTTGTTCTTTATTCCTCCTTCAAATGTAAAGTAAAGCTATCCTATCTAACGTTACCTTGCTGTGTTTGGGTTGTCATTTGATTAGAGACCATCCTTTTTGTTCTTAGCGCTATTATGGCATCACCTCAATGATGTTGAGTGAGGAAATGTTAGACATTGCTGAAGAGAACCTGCAGGCGCATATTGAAATTGAAAAGGAGGAGGAAGAGATTAAAAGTTTTATCAAGCCTTTGCAGATCTGGATCACCAGGTGAGAGTAAAAAGAATATCTGTGAAGTTTCACTCACCTTCAGAAGAATGCACTTTTTCCTATCACGTGTAGCAGGTATAACCAGCCGAAGCTATATATGAATCCCTGTAATATTCTGATTTGAATTATGTTCCGTGCCCCTCACTGTGAACATTCAGTATATAATTTAGCAATTAGTTCTACTTTTGCTACATTTTGCACCAGTTTAAGTGAGGGATGCGAACAGGCAACATTTAGACCCCAGATCACCTTAGGGAAAAGCAAGTATTTACAAAATAAGCTAGGAATTTTGTAGTGTAACTATCTTGCATTAAATGTTTTTGGAAATATTTAAATAAGTAAAGAGTCTCTTGCAGTTCTAGCTTTAGAAATTTCTGTGTTTCTGGTAGTCCTAACAGAACCTTAAAAAACTGTGGTTGTTTAAAGACACCAATTTTTAAGTGACAGTATCAACTGAAATGTATAGGATGGAAAAACTTTCAAATTAAAGGAGAACCCAACTGTTTTAATTTTTAACCTGTTAAAATGACAGAAAGCAATAAAGGACCCAAGCTAATGGTCTATTTAAACATAATCAAATATAAAAGAAAGATCATTGTGTTTATTTATGTAATACTTCCAAACAAGCAGTGGTTAGTCATTAACTGTAATTTTTCTGTATCCTTTTTTTATCAGTGCATCAGCTCCAATCTGTTATCAGCTGATCCCTCTGTTGGCAAATGGAGAAGTGTTTGGGATGACCACAGAAATCAGTATCCATTTGCTTGACGCTGACCAGTTTAAGGAAGTTCTTTGTGGTATTGTAATGGAAGCTGAAGACATGGCATTCCCACTCCTCCACAGTATTTCAGAGCACACTGAAATAGATGAGGCTTTTATTCAAGCTGATATTATAATTGTTCTTGACGATATCCTCTTAAACCGTGAAGTCCAATCCCTTGAGAACTCCATCAGAGAAGTGACTGAGATCTGTCAAGTGTATGCTCCCCTGATTGAGAAGAACGCCAAGAGTGAGGTCAGGATAATTTCATCAGGAAAAACCTTTGTAAACCTTAAGGCAATGATGATTATGGCATATGGCCCATCCATTAAGCCTGAAAATGTCATTGCCATTGCGACATCCTGGGAAAGTGCAGCTAAAGCCATGTTGGCCAGAAAGCTGAATATGGGTGCAGCAGGTGAATATTTATTTGTGTTTTGGTAGCAGTTGGGGAATTCAGTGGATGGCCACCTTTAAGAGTACATATTTCATTGCAGAACAGTTGATGTGCATGCAGAAATGCAAGCACAGCAGCACACCCACTGTACATTCTGTACGTGGCTGTACAGAATGCCACAGTGTGACTAGCAGGTGCTGCTGTTCTCTGTGCTTACCACTGTCTGGATCTGTGCCTGATCCCATGAATGTCAATTCTTTTGCTAACTCTTGGAATCAGCCCTGCCATTCTGGTGTGTATTTCATGCTGGAAATATACTAATAAGGACTGAGCTGTGTTGTGGATCAAGAACTAGGACTTCAGGATTGCATTTGCACTCTGCAGTGCATTGTTGTTTTGGAGACACACAAAGTAGCCGTGAATAAACATGACAACATATTACTGTGCAGATAATGAGAGTATAGTAGAACTGTGTTGTAGTATTATTTCTGGGTTAATTAGCTTTCTTTCTCAGGTCAATTGTTATAGCTTGGTTGTATTTGCACTGTTCTGCACTGCGTAGCAAAGGTGTGCTCCAACAGCCTGCTAAGCATCAGCATTCTTTCAATGGAACTGGTCATCAATGACAGGTCTAGATATTTTGGAGCCTAATAAAATAGAAAAGTAAGTTAATAACTGAATAGCTTATGGGAAATTCCTTTTGCACCAAAGCAGTTAGTTTTTTTAAAAAATGTTTTTTTACTGTAAGGCATTCTATATTTGTGTGTACAGAATTTTAAAAGGAACATGCTTGCAATATGATTTTTTTTTTTAGTTTTTAACAGCTAAGCATTTACTAGGTTTTGTCTACTATGTACAATAACATGATATAAATTAAAGTTCCTTTTTCAGCTTGTGATGAGGTTTCATATGTTATGGAGAACCTTGTTGCATTTTTCAGGTCAAATCGTTTCTGCTATCAAGGCAGGACAAGGAAATGAAGAATAATTCATCTTGAAAGGGACTTCTGAAGGTCATCTAGTCCAGCCTACATTGTTAAAGTATTTGTCTTTCTCTTCATTAATCTATGTATTTTCCTCTGTTACAGGAGTTAAAGATGTGATTGTTTGGGGCAATATTACTGGCTGTAACTACATTGATTTGTCACATGCAAAACTTTATGGATATGACTGTGCTATTTGGGGCCCAGCTAATTTTCCACGTCCTTTATTGAATATGATTTATGATAGGTACAGTACAGATTTTTTTTTTAAAGTAAAACTAAATAACTGCTTTTAATCCATGTTTATCTGAACTGTTTAATAAACATCAAGAAAGTTTTTTGTTTTCAGGATTTGTCTTTACTGACTAGCACTGTGCATAAAGGAAAACTCGAGTTGAAGTACTCAGTCTGGAAAAGATGTTGGGTAGTTCCTAGTGCTATACATAGTTCTCACTCTCTTGCCAACTTCATTTATAACTGTATTTTCCTATATATTAAGTGTATTTCTCTTCTATCATATCATGAGCAGCCTGTAAAAAGTAATGGAAGTCCAGATGGTGACATAGATGTCTAGTATGCATGAAGAAACTTTGAAATAATACTAAACATATATCTGCATCTTGAAGTACCTGAATTCCTTTGAACATACCTGAGCACACTAATGTTGTCAGTTTCTCAAAACAGACAATTTGTTAACATATGTAAAACGGATACCTGGCAGCTAGATAGCTTCTTGTGGAAAGAGAGGTAGCAGAGAAAGCGTGGGTGCAGGGAGAGGGTATCAGGTGTGACACACACTCAGGCCTGGCTATATGGAGCTCCCACTCTGGTCTAAACCTAGTATTTACTGGACAGCAGACGTTTCTTTTGTGCTATACTTGTGCTGTGCATAGCACAGGGGGATTATGGTTCATGGCTGTGTTCTTACATAAGATGGTAATACATGTAAATGTAATAATCATAGAGGTTATAACTTTAGTAAGTGACTTGACTTTCATAGATAAGTGGTGCTTGTTGTTGCCTTTTGAGCCACTTTTTGTTAGAGCCTGTTTTTTCTGTCTTTAAGTGCCTTGCCTTCAGCAGTGAAGTTTGAATAAGTTTCAACTATTTTCTTCCCTCAGGTTTAGTTCTTTTTTCTTCTAGAAAACTACTCTTCCTGCAGTCATCTTAGTTTTTTCTTCCTTCTCTCCCCCTTCCCCCCTTTTTTTTTTGTTTGATAGTGAATGGATCCATTCAGAATTTCTATCTGCGCAGAGTTCACTGAGTTCCCGGGTCTGTCAATGTGTAGGAATGTTACCTGCTCATGCGGTAGCCACTGTACTGAGATACTGGTATCACGGCTCTCCTCCTGGGGAGATCGTTTCTGTGGGAGTACTTACTGAAGGTAAATCTAATTTTGCTTCACATATTCACTTGTAGCTTTCCCCAGTATGTATAATTATATTTTTTAATCAAGATTTTTAATTTAATAAAAGCTTGTAAAACAAATAATGGTATAATGGGAGGCTGAGAGTTTGTTTCAGCATAAGAACCTCCAAATCTAAGCAATTTTGCTCTCCGGAGCTTGTGATTTGATACTCACTTCTTACAAGCATCTCTTGGGTTTATACTGTCTTGTTGCAGATTGTCTCTTAGTCTTTTAGTTTAAATTCTTTTCTGGTGCATGTGTTTTGTGCAAGGACTCTTTATAGCTCTTAGAGCCAAGCTATAAAAGCATATTCTTCTTGTGTAGTTATGTGGACCAATAAATGGAATGTTTCGCCATAGTCATTTAACTGTTGTAGGAAATAAAAAAAATATTTTTTTCCCTTTTCTTAAAAAAAGGGTTCTGTCCTGCAGATGTAAAATTGTTACAGCAATTGTGCTACAGCACAGAAAAGGCATGGACCTGTTGGAGGGCCACAAAAATGATCAGAGGGATGGAACACCTCTCCTGTGAGGACAGGCTGAGAGAGCTGGGGTTGTTCAGCCTGGAGAAGAGAAGGCTCTGGGAAGACCTTATTGTATTGTGGCCTTTCAGTACTTAAAGGGTGCTTATAAGAAAGATGGGGACAGACATTTTAGCAGGGCCTGTTGCAATAGGGCAAGGGGTAATGGTTTTAAACTAAAAGAGGGTAGATTTAGACCAGATATAAGAAAGAATTTTTTTACAATGAGGGTGGTGAAACACTGGAACAGGTTGCCCAGAGAGGTGGTAGATGCCCCATCCCTGGAAACATCCAAGGTGGGGTTGGAGGGGGCTCTGAGCAACCTGATCTAGTTGAAGATGTCCCTGTTCACTGCAGGGGTGTTGTACTAGATGACCTTTTAAGGTCCCTTCCAACCCAAACCATTCTATGATTCTATGAAGATTCTACGATTCTATGATTCGTGTACATCTAACTAAAATACAAAGTTACAGTAAAAGGGGAACTCTTTAGTCTTTGAACTGTACACTGAAAAAGGCGGTCTCCATTTATACTGAGATCTCACAGTTGCAAGCTTTTGCAAGTCTGTAGGACTTAATCTTGGCGCTGGTGAGGATGTGTTTTTTAATCAGAAATAATATGTTTGAGTAATTTTTTCCCTCTTCTTCAGGTCAGTTTTGCATTCCTGAAGGAATTGTCTTCTCTATGCCAGTGAGGTTCCAGAATGGTAACTGGGAAGTCGTGACAGAATTAGAAATTAGTGAAATGACCCGAGAAGTTCTGGGACGCTTAGCCCATGAGCTGGTTCAGGTGATGATTTCTTATATCTAATAGTATACCCATTCTGCCACCTACGGGTAGGTTGCAATACAGCTATGAATACTGAGACCTTTATTCCAAATCTTAGACGTACAAACCACACGCATGCACTTATGCGTGATAAATACCAGGTATTTATAAGTGTAAGGTGGTATTTGTATATTGAAATGAACAGATGGCTGTTCTGTTGCACAAAAAGGAGGTGGTAAAATACGTTTACCTATGTAGGTATAGAATTTGCACCCCCAAGTTCTGCTGGCTTTGTGCAAAACAAATACTAGCTTTAATTTAATGTTTCTATGTTCTGTGCTGCTGAAGTTGATTTTGCTTATGTGGTATTCAGAGTAGTTTTATGCCAGGAGATGTATCTTCTGGGATCCTTATGGCCGTGACTGCATGAATGAAGGCCAGATTTTACTAGGATTAGGGTTTTTTCAGAAAATACAAAATCAGTGAACGGTAATTTCATCATGAACTTCTTGTCACTTAGTAAGACAAAAATAATTTAATTTGACTAAATATTAAAATACTAAAAAGATTGGTCCCGAACTCTACATTCTAGCTTCAATCAGATTTTGTGATCTTCAGTCATACTAGTAATATGTAAGGATTATTTTATTTTAACATATTTTAAGTTTGTGCTGGAAATTAAAACGGATGAAAAGAATGGGTGATATTAAAACTGCCTTTTTTTTTTTTTACCATTCAGGAAAAGCTCATTGCACTAAAGGAAATAAAAGAAATGCATCCTTATGGAGCTGATAAAATCACTAGTAGAAAATATTTGCGTCAAGGTGGGTTTTTGTCCCCATAAAAGATGAGATCAAGCTTTAAGTGAGAATTTAAGTAATGGATTCTTATTTTATGTCTCTTTTATTTAAAATGGATATAAAATCTTTCAGGAAGGAATATAAATATCAAGTATTTGTCTGATATATCCTGACCATGCCTGAGGCATGGTGATAGGAAGGGCAAGCCTGCATAGTAGCAACCTTGTTTTTATAAGTTTCTATTGTGTCATTCACAGATCATGACTATAAAAGCTGAGCATAAATAATACATTTAGCATGACACATTTTATCTTAGGTTACTAGTAGATATAAAATCTTTTTAGCCCAAGTAACTATTATTAGAAAAGCACTTTCACCATATGTCCTACTATATGTTTTTGAAGCTATTCTTTACTATACTTTACTATTCTTTACTATCTAGAAATAATGAGTTGAATTTCTAACAGAGAAAAAAAACCCTGTAAATTGGAACTCAAACTTCTCATTTTTCTATTTGTCACAGTACCAAACAGTTTATTCAGTATCTTTAGTCAGTAAGCCAGTCAGAAGAAGAAAAAGTTGAGACACCTAAAGGCAGTAGGCTAAAAAAAAGAGGTACTCCTGCTTTCTCTACAGAAGGCAATCTCAGTAAGTGGCAGCCACATCTGCCACTTCTTCTAGTTACAATAGATGACAGATCTTTTAGAGATCCCTACATTATAAATTATTAAGCCATTTTGCTTTGTTTGTTAACAACACACAAAGTTTATCATGACTTGATTTTTTTAAATCCATAATGATATGAGAAATTTCAACTAAAAATCTATAGAACAACTCCAATATCCCTTCCTAATATTTAGAAGCATGTAGGAAGGCTATAGGCTACACGAAACTGCCATGGCAGAACTCCCCTGAATCCACAATCTACTTTTCCCTTGCAGAATAAAACCCCCACATCTTCTCCCAAATCTTTCTGTGCTGCTTTTCCTACCTATTTTGCTTTTTGAGTTCTCTGTCCTCTTAAGATTATATGAAGGAAAGAAGAGTCATTCATCAAAATAAGAACAGGTGAACTTTAAAGTGTGTTTTATTTTTATTTTCTCACTTTTTCCCTATTCCCTGCACTTTACATCCGTTTCTTTCTACTTTTATGTCCTATAGGCCTTTTTCCTAGTTAGTTTTCTTTCTCCCTTCCTTCAAATTACTTCCAGTGCTTTTATATCAGCACCTACCATACTATGAACTGCTCTTCTGCATTAAGGGCAGGCTGAAGAATGGGGAAACTATTTGGAGCTTGATGCCCAGGGCCTTTCATGAGCGCATAAGCCTTTTGGTTATCCATGCTTGTTTCTCGGGAAAGAACTACAGACACAATAAGATTTTCTTGATAAATGCAGAGTTGAATTATTCCACTAATCATTACCTTGATTAGCCCAGACAGGAGATTCCCAATTAGATAGGAGTGTCCTTCCCTGTCTGGTCTCTACTTGTACAACACTGCTTTTCTGTAGAGCTGCCCCGTTCCACTTGTGGCTGCTTTAAACACTAAGCAGAGGGCCTTTCTACTGCTAGTAGTTAACTGCTTAGTTGTGGCCTCCTTTTGTGACGTTAGTATCAAGTGCTGTACTATTCCAGGATTACCTAAGTGGCCCGCTTATTTCCTTGTATGTGTAAGTATTTTAGGAGGTTGGCAAAAATATGTACTGTTTTTGCTTTTTTTACAGAGATGGAAACCTTGCCTACTGGCTCACTTTAGCCAGAGTTTTCTGGAGGAGAAAATGCTGAAAATTCCCATACTAAAACATTGTTTCCACCGCTCAAAAGAACAAACCACAAGGAAAGGCTAAACATTGTCATAGCTTTTACAGTAGCTTCCTCATCAAAAACATGGAAATCTGTAGGCAGAAAAATATTTCAAAAACAGAGTGAATATAACATTCTTAATCTGGAGGCCAAAGCAAAATTCCTGCTGACTTTAATGAGTCTGGGATTTCTTTTACATCTAACAAGTTACTTCTTCAGACCAATAAACCGTTTCAAAAACATCTTTTAATGTCTAAAACATTCATATTAAGACAATTTTGAGCAAGAATGTCACACATAGAGTAGCCGTTTTATAACTCCAAGTTCTTGTTTCAGATGTAATGAAACACAGTACTTATGTAAGAATGTGTATTCTTAGGCAAAATTGATTTTTAAAACAAAAATTTAACTGCATGCATCTTAGTGACAAGATCATTTTTGTCTCCATGTTTTTTATTTATTTCATGAGTTTCATAGGGACTACTCGTATGTTTTAAGTCAAGCATGCAATTAATTAAGTCCTTGTCTAAACAGGGTTGTTGAGGAACCATTTTCACTTGCATGTCTTTTGTGTCTTAAATGATGGAGACTGTGTCAAATGAAATATTATTGTACTTGTGAGTGTTTAAAGCAAAATAAGAAGTTTTCTGTTCTTTGAATCAGATAGATACAGTTGGAATGAATTATTCCTGTTCAAGTGGAGGTTCAAACTCTGAACAGGGGTAGATGGCTTCTTACATGAGGAAACCAAAAGGAGTTTATTTGTAATTTATCAGCTGATGTAGACAGAATGAGGCTGGGGGGGTGTGTTACTGGTCTCAGAAACAGGAGCTCAGAAAGCTGGGGTATCACAAGAGAGTTGGAGTTGGAAGAGTATAGTTTCTTATGTGAAATGTATATGGGAGAAGCAACATTTACAGGAACTGTAATACAAGTATCTTCATGGAAGAGTTCACATGGGAGTTGTAGAGGCAGGTGTTGTAAAACATCTTGAAGAAAGTGGTTAGGCATCATTCATTTCATGAGGAAGTGGTGTCCAGGGAATTAGTTTCTAGTAGTGTATGCCCAGAAAATTGGCTGAGTCTCTAAGGAGCACCTGGAGGCAGATGTCTCAGGGGAGCATAGCAGGGAAGGATCCTAAAAGCAGCCTTGACAAACTACCTGATTTATTCCATAGCCCCTTCTCCAAGACAGGAGAGGAAAAGTTGGCTTCTCTAATGTGTATTTACATTTGGGTTTTTCTATATGGAACATAATTTGGCAGTCTTTTACTCTTTGAATTTTTTTATTCTACCTGTGGAGATAGTAGTTCCAACAGACTGCAGTTCAAGCACCAGCACTGCACAGCTGTCAGTGAGAAGGAAATTAATTGTTTCTGCAGGCTTACCAGACTTCTGAGGCACTACCTGAAAACCACAGGCAAAGAATTTCTTCTCAGAGGTTGGGAGGAGAAAGACAAAACAAATGTCTTGAATGTCTCTTGTATTCTAAATTACTCTAATTAGATTTGCCTAGTGGCCTGGAGGGAAATTCAGGTCTTTCCTTATGGAAGCATAATAGAATGGAGACTGAAGTTTCTTTTCCGAGCTTTTGCTTAGGAGAGAAAGAAAGAATAAAAATTATAGGAAAGCTAAAATATGATAACATATTCAAAGTTGGTTACAGTTGTAACACAGTGATAGACTTAGTCATCAATAAGTTTGGGTTTTCTACAAGTAATAAGTAATTATTGGTACACATTTTCTCACAAGTCGCTGAGTAATGCTATGTATGCAGGATATTCATAGCACTGATGAATCCTATTACCTGTGTGTTGGAGTAACTGTGGAAAAAATTATGAAAAAAATCTTTAAAATAAAGGTATGTGTCTTACAAATGTTATATATATATTTTGCATAAACCCCAGCGTTTGGTTGTACTGAAGAGAGTGTAAGCTTTCTGGTTGCTCTGAACAATTCTTATTCTAGGACCGTAGCACTAGGACTTGCTATTTTTCCTCTTTGTGTAGTTGCACCAACTGTTTGTTACAGCACGCTGTGCTTTCTGCATTATTGTTCCAGCTTCCACCTCGTTTTCAGTCTCTATAGCAACACTGTTTCTCAGCAACTCGGATGTTTACTATGCTTAGTAAAGGCCCCTCAATTTAGTAATATTGCACTCCAACCATAAGAAAAAATTGCTTTGAAACAAAGATCAAAGAAGTTTTATCTTTAATAATTCAGGATATTTATTACTAATTAATAAGGTTTCTCTGTTTTGACTGCTTAGACAATTACCTGATACTTTGATCTGGGCCTTTGCCAGGCATTTGTTGTGAACAGCATTCATTTAAAAGCAAAACCTTTAGAACTGTGTCTTAAAGTCAACTTTTAAGTGCTATAAAACTACTGGACTTCTCTGGCAGTGTCATCTGGCTTCTGGGCCTTTAGTAAGTAGCTGAGAGAAAGGTAAGCGCCATTACTGTATTTAAGAGGAGACAATAATTTTGACCTTTGAACACAACATAGAACGTTTTCACCCTTCACAGGAAACAAAAGTAATTGTAGTTTATTTTATGCATATTTAAAATGTTGATCATATGTTGTCTGATTTCAAAAGAAGGAAGCCCTCTGTCATCAAGTCAATTGATCTAACAGGAGATTTCTGCCTTACTTGGTCTGGTACGTCTTTCTCTGTACTTTAATGTAATTATGTAAATTATGTTTAAAATGCATTTTATTTGCTAAAGTACATATTCTGACAACCTGTATAGGCAAACGAAATACATTGAAGTAATCAAACATGTTACTTTTCTTGCACGTTCCAATAGGATTCAAGAATAAGGCTACTCTTGTTCTGCACATAACAGTATTTGTGTTAATGGATTTGGAGTTTATAATTGCAAAAATTTATTTCTTGTACATTTGTAATTAATTTTTTTTTTTGTTTTGTGGAAGTGTCTTTATTAATAAAGGGCACATGTAGCTGAAATACAACACACTGACTGACATAGTGTATCAACGAGCAGAGTTATTTCAGATTTGATGTTTTGGCAGGCAGATGCTGCTTCTGCTTTCATATGATGTTCATTATAAAGTAGATGTGCTGTCACTGAAGTAGGTTCTGTTCATTTAACCCAAGCACTCCTACTGCAGTCAAGATCTGGACTCTGCATAGAGTCTTGTACATAAAAATGTAAACTGTACACATGTTAATAATGCCTTTCATAACTTTTTGGGGGGACGGTTCGTGGGCATGATGTTATGATGTTGCACAATGACAGCTAGTTTGATAAAACACATAAACACATACTTAACTTTGAGACCATGAATACCCTAGTACAAGAGCATAGCATGCTTATCCATATGGGTAATTTAAAGGTTGCACTGTACTGGATAGAGAGCTTGTCATCTTACAGAAAGTATCAAGTGCTAATAGATTATGCATGCTGTATAACAGTGATGTCAGTGGATCTGTTCTTATTTGAAGGAGAAAATTCTAGTGAGCGAGTTCTTACCTAAGTGACTTTAACTGGTGTATTTTTAGATTCATCCTCTGGCTTTATTTTATGTACCTTTGGTGGAGAGAAAAAAAGGAGGAAAACATGAGGCAAGCTGTATGTTTGAAAGTCTATCTTTAAGGTTGCTACATATAGGTTTCACTAAACACTTACGTTTAGTTCATTGCTTAGACTCTTCTGATTTCATTGATTTCCCTACATTGACTTTTCTGTCAAGCTATGCAGAGGCATATACTGCTGCACCCATTTTAGGAGTAATTGTATAAGCAAATTTACATGCCTATGTAAATGTTGGGCAGAACTGCTGTCTTGCAGAACCCATGGCTGAGTCCAAGTAAGGAAGAAAATAGAATAATAGTGAAAAAGAAACCTAGTGGTATTTCTTTTGAAGAAGGACTTCAATAAAAACTGGTGTTGTAGTCTTTAATGAAGAAGCAAATCTGTATCCCATCATTTTAAATATTTATAAGTTATTTAGAGACTGAAACACAAAGTTGCAGCTTTCACCATCATGGTACTCAATGATTATAGATCATTGAATATTTATGCTTCATAATTGGCCAATATTCTGTCATGCTTATGACAAATGATCAATGACTCTCACTGGAAAAATGTAATAAAGTGAAAGTTTGGGCAAGTTCAGATTTAATACCAAATTTATTGTTTAAGTTTTAGATAGTTTCCAACTATTTAATTTTTATTTATTCTAGCAAGTTTCCTTTTTTTCCCCACTAAAAGCCATATATGTAGCCTTTGGAGTCTCGTGTAACTTAGATCTGTTATACCTAGCGTTTTTCATAGAATCATAGAATCATAGAATTGTCTAGGTTGGAAGAGACCCTTGGGATCAACGAGTCCAACCATCTACCCTACTCTACAAAGTTCTCCCCTACACCATATCCGCCAACACCACATCTAAACGTCTCTTAAACACATCCAGGGATGGTGACTCAACGACCTCCCTGGGCAGTCTATTCCAATGCCCAACCACCCTTTCTGTGAAAAATTCTTTCCTAATGTTCAGTCTAAACGTATGCTGTTGGAGCTTGAAGCCATTCCCTCTTGTTCTGTCATTAATTACCTGTGAGAAGAGACCAGCACCAACGTCTCTACAGTGTCCTTTCAAATAGTTTCAGTGGTAATATTAACTGAAAGATAGTTACTATACTGAATTCATATTTATATTTTTTTGTTTAAAATTATAATGGAGTTTAGAGCCAACGAGGATAGGTGCTATGCTGGAGCTTGTTCTCACCAACAACAAGAGGCTGTTGGGGAATGTGAAGCTCAAGGGCAGCCTTGACAACAGTGACCATTAAATGGTGGAGTTCAAGATCCTTAGGGCAGCAAGGAGGGTGTGCAGCAAGCTCGCTACCCTGGAGAGTTCAGGGGAGCCGACTTAGGCCTCTTCAGGGATCTGCTTGGCAGAATACCGTGGGATAAAGCCCTGGAGGGAAGAGGGGCCCAAGAAAGCTGGTTAATATTCAGGGATCACCTTGTCCAAGCTCAGGAGCAATGCATCCCAACAAAGAGGAAGTCAGGCAAAGCTCCTGGACAAAAACAGAAAAAGAAAGCCTATAGAGGGTGGAGGCAAGGACAGGTAGCCTGGGAGGAATGCAGAGAAATTATCCAAGCGGCCAGGGATCAGGTTAGGAAAGCTAAAGCCCAGATAATGTTAAATCTGGTCAGGGACATCAAGGGCAACAAGAAAAGCTTTTATGGGTATGTCAGTGATAAAGGGAAGATAGGGAAAATGTGGGAGCTCTCCAAAAGAAAATTGGAGACCTGGTTACCCAGGATATGGAGAAGGCTGAGGTATTCAATGACATTTTTGCCTCAGTATTCACTGGCAAGTGCTCTAGCCACACTGCTCAAGTCACAGAAGGCAAAGGCAGGGTCTAGGAGAATGAGGAACCACCCACTGTAGGAGATCAGGTTCAAGACCATCTGAGGAACCTGAAAGTGCACAAATCCTGATGAGATTAATCCGTGGGTCCTGAGGGGAAGTGGTGGATGAACTTGCTAAGCCACTAGTCATCGTATTTGAGAAGTCATGGCAGTCCTGTGAAGTTTCTGCTGACTGGAAAAAGGGAGGCATAACCCCCATTTTTAAAAAGGGAAAAAAGGAAGACCCAGAGAACTAGAGGCTGGTCATCTCACCTCTGTGCCCAGAAAGATCATGGGGCGGATCCTCCTGGAAACTATAGTAAGGCACATGGAAATAAGGAGGTGTTCAATGACAGCCGACATGGCTTCACTGAGGGCAAATTATGCCTGACAAATTTCATGGTCTTCTATGATGGAGTTGCAGCATTGGTGGGTAAGGAAAGAGCAGCTAACATCATCTCCCTGGATTTGTGCAAAGCATTTGACACTGTCCCGCACAACATCCTTGGCTCTAAATTCGGGAGACATGAATTTGACAGATGAGCACGTGGTAGATAAGGAATTGGCTGGATGGTCATACTCGGAGTTGCTGTCAACGACTCAATGTCCAAGTGGAGACCAGTGACGAGTGGCATTCCTCAGGGGTCAGTACTAGGACCAGTGCTGTTCAATATCTTTGTTGGTGACATGGACGATGGGATTCAGTCTACCCTCAGCAAGTTTTCTGATGACACCAATCAGTGTGGAGCAGTCGACATGCTGGAGGGAAGAGATACCATCCAGAGGGACTGCGAAAGGCTTGAGAGGTAGGCCTAGGCCAACCTCATGAAGTTCAACAAGGTCAAGTGCAAGGTCCTGCGTGTGGGTCAGGGCAATGCCAAGCACAAATACAGGCTGGGTGGAGAATGGATCGAGAGCAGCACTGAGGAGAAGGACTTCGGGGTGTGGGTTGACAAGAAGCTCAACATGAGCTGACAATGTGTGCTCACTGCCCAGAAAGCCAACTGCATCCTGGGCTGCATCAAAAGAAGTGTGCCCAACAGGTCGAGGGAGGTGATTCTGCCCCTCTATTCCACTTTCATGGTGAGACATCACCTGGAGTACCACGTCCAGATCTGGATCCCTCAGCACAGGAAGGACATGGACCTGTTGGAGTAAGTCCAGAGGAGGGTCACGAAGATGATCAGAGGGCCGGAGCACCTCTCCTATGAGGACAGGCTGAGAGAGTTGGGGTTATTCAGCCTGGAGAAGAGAAGGCTCCAGTGAGACCTTATATTGGCCTTCCAGTAGCTGAAGGGAGCCTACAGGAAAGATGGGGAGGGGCACTTTATCAGGGAGTGTAGCGATAGGACAAGGGATAACGGTTTTAAACTGAGGGAGGGTAGATTTAGATTAGATATTAGGAAGAGATTCTTTACTGTAAGGGTGGTGAGACACTGGAACAGGTTACCCAGAGAAGCTGTAGATGCCCCATCCCTGGAGGTGTTCAAGACCAGGTTGGATGGGGCTTTGAGCAACCTGGTGTAGTGGAAGGTGTCCCTGCCAATGGCAGGGGGGTTGGAACTAGATGATTTTTAAGGTCTGTTCCAATTCTAACCTTTCTATGATTAATGAAATCAATCCTCAGGGGAGACATTCAGTTTTTTTTATTATCAGGGACATAATTAATTTTGCTTTCAGGATTGTATTAAGAAGTAGATTCATGGTTATGCATCCTTTCTCCTTTTCTTCTCTGCTCAAAATATGTAATGTCAGCTTAGCTGAAAACTTTAGTTCAGTTTGAAAATTTTAGTAAATAGACTTGCGAGCAATTGCAATCCATTAATCTTGGGAATGGTCTGGTGTAAAAATATGCCCTCTCTGACCTGAAATTAAATACTATGGACTATGTAGTAATCCTATATGTAAACATTGGACTCTTCAATAGGGAAAGATCCCATTTCCTGTACTTGAAACTGTTTTGGGCGCTGTTTTCACCCTGATGCAATTTTGCAGTTACTGGAGTTACTCCTACTTTATCCTGAGCGATTTTCTGGAGTTTCTCTGTACTTGTCACCAAAACTGTTATGTTGTTTTATGTAATTCTCTTCAATTTCATCTCTGAAATCCATTCAGTAAATTGTTCAGATTAAAAGGTTTGATATGAGTCGTTCGATATGTCTCTGTCTAGAAAATGTGTTTTTACACTTTGGTTTGTTTCGTTATAGAACGCCTAATGCCATCTGTTCATTTTAAATGGATCCAGACTTGCAGGGTAAGGATTTTTCTCATTTTTTCCCAGCATTTCTCAAGAGACAATTCTGTGTCTGTTTGGACAGACACCAACGAATTGTAGTGAAGTCATGCCACTTTCAGAATCTCAGTGTTGTAACACATAAATTACAAATTACTCAGTTGTGCTGTCCTGCCTTTATTTTTGGATCTGTTCTGGCACCTTCCCTGCCATTATCACCTTGGCTCATGGAATGGTCAGGTGCACAGGGGCCATGTTCCCTAATTTATAATATAGGATAAATTTTTTTCACGTATTCTAGAATAGGCATGAAGGATGGCCATACGCTCCCTTTTTGAGTGCAAAATGTTAGTGGATACTCCATCTGCTACAAAACAAGTGGTGCAAAGTGCAGAACTAGCAGGTAACCAGCTGGAGATGTCAGGAAACAATGCACTGTTTTCTATATGTGTAGGAATTCCTTTGTCAGCTTCTCAAGAAAGGGCATTTATGAGTCTTGAGGTGAAATTTGACGTCCTACAGAATGATTACATGCTGGTTTTCTGTCCAAAGGGGAAGCTCCATTCCTATGAGAAATGAAAGTGTTTAGTGGCCCTAAATAGCCTCTCATAAATAAGCATCCTAAAATATTTTGTATTTTGCTTGGGCTTTTTTTCCTTTGTCTGCCGTTTTACTTGTGTGCTCTTGCAACCTAATTCTGGAACTATCACTTGACAGGCACAGAATGCCTGACTTTGAGGCCACATTTTTTCTGGAAGGATGGACTTGAAGTGAGTAACAGATGGCTTCTAAAACAGATTCCCTCCACTTAGAATGTCATCTTACACATGGAAGGTGTTTGAGTTGGATTATGTGTATGTTTCTAGCATTTGTATTTGAAAATAAGCATTTGGAATTTTATCCATAGCCTACTGAAAACTGTGGGAGTCTTTCTGTTACTTCGAAAAGGGCTTTGGATCCATTTACTGAAGAAACAGAACTGATGATGCATGGAAATCAAAACTCATCTTTCACATTGTATGACATGCTACACTATATCTCCAAATAATATCGCAAAACATAGTATGACAAGAGCAGGACTAAACAGATGGTATAGCAGATATTGGCTTATTTCTGTATCTTAGGCAGCATCTGGGAACCAGCAGAGCCCGTAATTTGCTGACTATTAGCATTAGTCTGGTACATTTGTGGGAAACCATTGCACACAGCTAATTTCCAGACTAAACAGGTAGAGAGTTTTGTGAGTTATTTCTACTCAGTTATGCATATTTGTTGCTTAGCTTTGACTTTAATCAGCTGTGAGTAACTTCCTCTCTGAAGTACAGGATGAAAGTCTCTGAGGACAGGAGGATAACTGATAAATCCCTTTCTAGTTTCTAAAGCTTTGTGAATAAACTTTTTTTTTTTTTTTTTGTCTTGGAGTTCTAGATATGTGTGTAAAGTATCAGATACAGGTCATGTTCAGAAGCCCTTACTTCCCATCCAGGAAAACATCCTTTCGTGATGCGAAAGGAATGAGCTGAAATCATGTAAGGGTATTTAGTCAAGCAGCTTGAGTGGGATTACTAAGTAGGCATGTCAAAAGCCAGTTGCTCTGGTAAATTGCTTATATTCCTCTGTGAGAGTCCCAGATATTGATCTTGACAGGAAATTTGTTTAATGCTTGAAACAATCTGCATCCAAAACAATAACCCCACTGTGCAGACTGGCAAACTGTGCCTTGTAGAAGAGCATCTCTGATCAATAAACTGTTTTGCCTGAAGAAATATTATTTCATTATGATCTTGGCTAAAAGTATGCACAGTGCATATCCTTTTTTCTGGTCCATGAGTAGACCTGATTCCCAAAGAAGCAAGTGTGCTCTCTATGTTAAATACGGTTTTTACGACTTGTCATGTCACTGGTCGTAGCAAGACCATTTCCCCCACAAAGCCATTGGAAAAAAAGAAAATGTTTTAATTTTTTCATTTTTTCAAAATTTTCCTTCAGGCTATTGTGGGTTTTGATCAAGTCCAAATGTGGTTATTTCGATTTTTAGTTTAAAAATTTGATTTTTTTTTCTTTTCTTTCCTTTTTTTTTTTTTGGTAACAAACCACTCTATTGTAATATGTGTTTGTTTTCTTTCACAGAGGCCTTCAATGATGTTCAGAGCTCCGTCTACAGAACAGCCCTAAAACTATGCTCTGTACAAAGTCTATGCCAGTGTTAGTAGCTGAAGAGAACACTGCTTTGACAGGGAGAAGAATTTGTAAAAAATTTGTGTTGCTGTCACCATGAGTTATTAATGAGTTATTATGCTACTTTGGTCTCTTATTTTCTACCTGAAAATCTCAGAATGCATTGCGAACACTTAAGAGCTAGATAGTACTTCTCATACAAATTGATTTTTTTCTCCCCTTTTGAATGTCAGTGGACATACATTAGTAAAATTCTAAAGGCATGGAAGAATCAAATTATTGTTACAATCTGCAACACTGCTATGCAGACATCACTGGCAATTATGCATCTTTATCTGTATATTATTATTCTTGTTAAATGTCAAATTCCCACGTGTTTCTTAGGAGCTGATTTATTGGAAATAATCATGGATCATTGAAAATTCATTGACAGGCATTATTATTAATACCATAAGTATTAATGAGAACAAAATAAAATATGATAGACCAGAAACCCCCTGGCTATTTAACTGGATGTAAAATCCATATTGAGCTAAAATGCATGGAAATCTTGAATTTTTCCACCTGAAACAGTCTGTTGCTGAAAATGCACAACATTGCAAGTGACATCTTCAGGGTAGCACAGAAAAGATGACTAGTTTGTTGGCCTTGGCCATATTTTTTTCGTTTGGGCATGCTCTTCTATGAATGTATTTAGTCTGATCTCAGCCCTGATACAGTAAATCTGCCTGGTGCTATGTGTCACACCAACTCACACAGGTACTGGTTTTCATTAGATCTGTTGTCTAAGTCCTCCATGTCTCCTCTAGTCACTCATAGCATCTATCCCAGTTACTCTAGTCCCCCTTTAACACTGGTGACCAGAATTGTACATGGGTTTCCAGATTGAGATTCACCAGTCTCTCACACTGCACTGGGAAGATCATAGATGACATATTGTAGGTTCTCTTCTTCTTCAGCAATCTACAAACTTGCTATCTACTACAATCTTTCTCTTCCAATGTTAATTCTAATTGATCATGCCTCTGCAGTACTGAATGTGGCCTTTAAGAAGCCATAGCTCTCTCTTCCCACTGGATATTAGTTATTCCATGGCACATTTATAATACAGCCTGTTAGCCCCTTTCTTGGCCATAGTGCCCCCCTTCTCTTTGTATTTGTGCATGAGGAGAAAGCTTAATCAAAGCACAAATGGTTTTCCCTGTCCTAGGGGACATTTTTTCTGAAGTGCTGAATGATGTGTGGGTTTATGCTATCTGTACATGGAATAAAAGTTTGGTTTATAATTTGGATGCAGTTAATCATGCTATTTTCTTCCCTTCCTATTTATCTCAAAATCACATCCAGAGAATTTCAGTTGAGCTGTTCTATCTTTGTAGCCTCATAAATTTTGCTACATCCATAAACCCAGCAAGACCTTTCCCAGATTATTTCCTTTTTATGTTGCATACTGTTTTAGACTTCATTTTACAGACTTGTCTTAGCTTAGACACTTCTATTAAAAAAAAGTCAAGCTTCCATTCACGGAAGAAAAGGGGATCCTCATTCATTTCTCCCTGAATTTTCCCACAGTGGATTTGATTGATGTTTCTCTGATTCAGCACATCCTATCAAGTGAACAGAGCCAGCGAGAAAAGCAGATTTCTCTGAAAGTGCAGCAGATCTCTGGAATGCTGATGAAACTCTTCCAGAGGGCGAGATTAGAAAAACCAGGTCAGGTAGATCCAAGAGCCGCTGAATTCACATTGAGCCTGCTAGTTGCCATCTATGACAGGTGAGAGGAAGCGCAAATGTAAATCCATTGTGAAGTACTGCTAGACCAAGTCAGTTTCTACCACTCTTATACCATTTCTGTATGAAACTCTCCCATTTTGATGGTATTTTGCTTGTTATACACAATGGGAGTAGTTCAGCTATATGAATATGAGGCACAAAGCTTTATCAGAGAAACAGTGGTCAAATGTTTCCAAAATTGTCTGGAAATCCAGATGTCTGCCGGTACCTGCTAACTTTTTCTGTGAACAGCTTTACAGAGAGTAGCTTTTCTTTTGACTACCAAGATATTTTGATACACTCCTGAAAAAGAATCCGTATTTGCCTTTGAATGACAGTACCCATGCACAGGTCAAGAATTTGCCAGTCACTTTTCATTATTCTTTTTTCTCCAGCTTAAAAAGTTCAACAACAAATTATGAAACAAAACTACTGTTTCATAACTAAGCTGATCAGCTGGCTGCTGTGAATAGCAAATAGTTTCTGGGAATAATAAGGAAGCAGCTCACAGTGTACTTTTCTCACGTATTGTTTGTGAATAATAAATTAATTCACTAAAGGCAGAATTGGTTTGTGATTGTATCAGATTTAAAAGACAAAGGCTAAGTTCATTGTGCAATTTATACCACAAGTGAAATGTATTCCCTTCTACATCAGAGCATAGTTTTTTACTGAAAGTGAGCGTGATGTAAGTGGTCTGCAGGACCTTTTCTTGAATCACTTTCATTAAGAATATGATCACTACTGCTTAAGGTCCCACGTAATTAATTTTTTTGTACTTAAAAAAATCAATTAGGGCTAAGAATAAATTGGTGTATTACAAATCAAAGCTAGAAACATCAAGAATATTTTGTAATTTGTGTGCACTGTAGGGAAATAATTTAGAAGAATCTTCTTAACAGGACTATCTTGATCTTTTTTTTCTGTTTTCTTAGGATGGTGTGTCATTTTCTTTTTGATGTAATTTCTTTTGAAAAAAATTTTCACAAGTTTCTTGCCATGTATATAGTATATAAAAAGCTTCTTATAATTTTCTTCTAATCCTGTTTTCTCTGTAGAGTGCTGTTCTCCACTGTCAACACTGGAAAGTATTTCATGGCAAGAGCACAAAGGGCTTTTCCATTTTTGTGTGGTAGCTTACTTAATAAGCTTACATAAACCATCATAAGGGGTTTTGATTGTATACTTTAGCTTTAATCTTGGACTTTTTTCTATGAAAGGTCTGGAAAAACTAAATATATAAATTCTAGAAATTGTTGACCAACAATTACCTATGCAGCTCATACTTTAGAGACTATATTGCAGCTTTCTGCAGTATGCTCTGTAAAAATGTAGTTTATCTAAAGATTTTTGAAGACAATTTTATGTAATGATATTCTGAAGTGCAATACTGCTTTGCAAAAGTGATATCTTAAATATAGAATTCCAGGATTTCCTGATTTATGGTTCCAATTCATGTCTGCTTTGTCTTCACATAGAGAAATGTTTTTTTATTAGGTGCCTATGTTGCAAACTCAGGTTCTAAATTAAGCTACATTCTTTATGACCTAATGGTCAAAACTAAAGTCCTGCTCCTGCATATATCCTCTTGATTAAATTGAGCTGCAGTGAAATTAAAGGGAAACAGCCCAAGAAAGCTTGATGCAGATCTGGGGCCACAGTGCAGCTGGCTGATGATATAATACAAAAAACAGATTGTAATTCTGCTTTCTCTTCCATATTTGGGAAAGCTTTCCACAAATGAAGAGCAGAATTTCTTTAGGACATGTACTGTAAATGTAAAATTTTTTTTTTTTTTTTTGAATATGAGGTCTTTGAAGGAGATGCTGTCTTTTTGGTTTATGATTGCATGGTATCTTGAACAGTTAACTCTGTAGTTACATTCAGTGACAAAGGGTCCTAGATATAAAATATCACTAAAATGCAACATCAGTTATATACATCTAAAAGGATATGAGTTTTGAATTGTCTTCCAACATAGCAATATTTTTTTCTTTAGAGATTTCAGGTTTTATATTCTTGGTGAACATAATGTAACTTATTTTATTTTTCTAGATCTGGAACAGGTTATATCGAAACTAGATCTGCTGCAGCTGCACTAATTGCCCTTTCAGGAGACACTCTACTGGCTAAATACAGAGGTGGGAAATATATGATTTTATACACTGCCTAAAATACTGGACATTGAGAAAAATCTCCATTGTATTTTTTTTACTTTAAAAGAGAATATAGTTCTACCATGCAAAAAGTAAATTATTTTGACTGCTTAATTGCAGAGGAAGGTTGATGCAGAAGAATACCTTTTCATCAATGTCCATAGCCATCTTTAAATAAAAAGTCTCAGAGCAAGTCATAATAAAGTTTAAGTAGAGCTTAAAAATGAAGGCCAAGTTCTATTTGCCTAGCAGAAAAGAACAGAAAAACCCTAGGTTTAAATTTCATTGGATTAGAAAACAATTTTATATATTTGACCCAGGAAGATTTTAGAGCCTTTTTTTTTTTTAAGCATTAGACAAAAATGCTTAAAGAACTAAGTATGACAGATAAAGGTAGCCCAGTGCAATGTGCAGCACAAAGATTTCTGCCAGAATTAAATGCTCAAAATGGAGAACAAATGGACCACAAGTGGCATACTGGCCTTATACTCTCCCACTGCATGTTGTATATTTCCTTCCAAATTACAGTTGGGAATTAACGATTCACAACTTAAATAGGGCATATATTGTGTAAACATATTTAAATATTTTTCTTACAGCTGTGAAAATGAGCTCATTTTTTCCTTTATCCTTACCTGTCTTGACTGCCAGGAATAAGGAATTGCCATCAGTTCCTTGTTGTCCTCCTCTTTCCCCTGCCTGTAGGAAGAAAGTATTGTCACAAGAGTCAAAGTGCTTGTCAGATAGACAATAAAGGGGAACTTTCTTGAGGGGTTTATTTGGTAGGCTGCAATCATCATGTGGACAGTTTGAGAATAAGTAGCTAGAAGACACTTCAGGCTCTGCCAGGATTCCAGTTTCTTTCCTCTGGTTGTTTTCAGCTTTCTTCCAGTTTTATGCTGTCCCTGATGGGAAGGCGGCCTTGATTACCCGTAGTGCCCTGAGAAGCCTGCTAACAGACTTAAATCAGGTAATGCCACTGCAAGTGCTGTTACGCAACAGATGTTGTAGGAGTATACTAATCTAGGAGAAAAAAAAAACCCCACATGGTTGACACATTTTATGTTTTATTACATTATGGGGTTGAAGTCAGTAGGGCACTCAGTGGACGCAGGGAACTACTGTGCAAAGTGGGTAAAAGAATTAAATTCTGTAGCTTTTCTCAGTCAAAGTAACTGTTTACATCAGTGACTCTGTGCATTCATTTTGCCTGAGCTTACAGGTCCTGGGAACAGCTGCATACAGCTGTTCCTAAAGCAACTCCAAACTTCAGGTGTCTGTACTCACTCGAATAGCTTGCAATTGCGGAAAAATGCCTTAGTATACAAGTATTTCCAGCTGAACTGGCACTGAAAATGGGGTCTGAAAATGACCGCTGAGGTTCAAATTCAGTGTCTTTCAGTATTCTAGTATGACAACATAGTATGTTGATCCATTTCAATAAGTGAGCTGGAAGCAAATCATTCTGATACATACAGAACTATGAAATTGCATACTGATGGTATGAAGATGAACAGTTTTCTTCAGAACAGTATGTAAAATGGCATTGCTAGAGATGCTTCACCATCTGTGTGCTGTCACCGTCTCAGCAGAGCATGATGGGAACATCTGCTTTTTATTGAGGTGTTTCTGAGCCTTTCTTTCTGATGTAGATCCCAGCCATTGTGGGAGAAAGCTGCACTCAGTCTTGTGTGGAAATTGCGACTCACAGCTGTTTCCATGGGGTGAGTGAAATTATGATGTCCTGGGAAATCATTTTGAATGTTGCTGGTTGATTAAAATTGCAAGTTTATCGCCGTATAACATCCACCAGTATCTACTTTCAAGGGGAAGGGCTGTTCGTCAGTCTCATAGTATAGGAGGATTTATAGCTAAAGAAAAGATGGTTAATAAGATACTACTGAAGACTCTTGCATTTACTCCAAAGCCTTTGGAACCCAGTAACATTTTACATGAATGGAAAAATCTATGCTAGCAGAGTCCAATATCAGAGCTTTCATTAGTAATTGTAGAAGAGACACCAGTTCTTTTCAAGTAAATGGCTGAACTTGAGACCTGTATTTTTTCCAGGTTCTGAATTCAGCAATTGTTGAAGAAAAATTCCTCTCTTGGCTGAGATCAGAGCCTGCTGTTCTCCTGTGGCTCCCTACGTGTTACAGATTATCAGCCACAAAAATGGTTTCTCACCAAGCTAGATGTCGAGTCTGCAAAATTTTCCCCATTACAGGCCTCAGGTGCGTCAGTAATTACTGCAGTCTACAGCATCCATATAAATAGTTATTACTGCTGTTTGCATACCTGACAGGCTCTAACTGCTGTATTAAGCAACAAACTTTGGACATAATCTAGTTTAACAAGTAAGATAGGGAAAGAGAGAACCATCACAGGCTAGTGCTCAAGCCTGCATCCCGCTTCTCTTTAGTTCACTAGCACAGACTTACTGATCACGGAGACTGACTGAGAGTAAACTGGCAGTTCAGTGGTAAAGCCAATTAAACCCATGTATCTCATGTCTTAGTTCTTTGTCCCATAATCAGGTATATTAACTGGCTAGTTAAGTTATCCATCTTAGCATCTTATTCATCTGAGTAATGGTATAAAATGGCCTAATGGTATAAAAAGAACACTGTCCATTACTTACTGACCAGCATGCTCATAAAAGCATTTTACTGTTACTGTCTTCTCACTAATAGTAAGCTTGCAGGTTTAGTTTTTTGCATGCCTATTTTTCTGCAAAGTTGCAAATCTTATGTCAATAATGTAGTGATACTACAGTTCCATGAGAGCAACAAATAGAGATAAGCTGATGCATAAAAAGCATATGAAGATGTAATTCTCAAAAATGGTGCTAGAACAACACTTTCTTCCTTGGACTGAATTTTGATGCTGCAAATAAATAATAGCAAAATCATTAGTGGGTTCTGGAGAAGAGTCCAGTGTCATTTGGACCCAATAACTCTTGCATTCAGAGAATGCTGAGGAAAGTCATTATTCTATCAAAGGTGCTTCTCTGCATTTCAGAGCCCAGGGATCTGGATTTCCAGTAATCAAGGTCACCTACATCAAGTTCTTACTTGTGGGGAAGTAACTTAATCCTTCCGTTTTCACTCACAGGTATCGCTGTCTGAAGTGCCTCAATTTTGACCTTTGTCAAGTCTGCTTTTTCACTGGCCGTCTCAGCAAACCACATAAGAGGTCACATCCTGTTGTGGAACACTGTGTGCAGGTAGAGTACCGTTGTACTGATTCATTTCCCTATTCAAGTTCTTCACGTAGGCAAGTAGGCAGTAGACTCTTGAACTACATTGATTATGAAATTATGTGTGTCTTAGCCATAATGGCCATAACATATTAGCATTATTAATCTGGGAACAGTGACTCAGAGAAAGGAAGAAACGGGGCTTATAACCTTAGGAGGAGTGTTTTGTTCTGAAATAACTGAATAGAGCCATGAAATATTATAGTGCAAGTCCTCTTCCCAAGGAGTTTTATGGCAAGTTTGCCATTTGCAGATCATCCTTAAACCTGTGGAAAGGGTCCTCAGTGTGTCCCAATCCCAATGCCGACTTACTCAGAAATTAATTCATCCTGAAGTTGTACAAACTCCTGCATGAAATTTCCTTTATTTCAGAGCTTTTCCACTTTGTTGTAAATCTTTTGGATTCATTTGTCTCTGTCAGTTTGGGATGCAGCACAAAGAGGCAACGTGAGCCCAGCTAAGCTCACCTACTTGGGCTCCATTACAGGGGCAACTTGTGCTTTCATCACACTAGTGGCAAAGTTCAGCACTGGGAATTTGTGTTTGGAAGATCAGCTTCTCCTTTGAGCAGGAGGTTCCAGATCTTGCACACAGCAACAGACTGTTTTTTTTTTTTTGTGGATCTATATAACAGTATCTTCTTCTGTTCCAGTAAATTAACTGAAAAAAAACCGAGAAAGTTTCCCTAGTAAGCTGTACTTCATGGTCTCCTTCCTGAAATCCTGCACTCAACATGAAAGATATCTGGGTAGCTAGTGTCTGCACCAAAACTAAAGAATGTTAGACTGCTCTTGCAGTCACCCTTTGTCTGGGGGAACATTAAACTGTAGTGACTTCATTGCTGTCTTTCTGCAAAACAAACCCTAGTGCTTAACACTGAGAAACTGTATCTGCATGTTCAGTATCTGCATTGATAATAAGAGATAGATGTTCATTCCTCCAAATATTCTTCCTCATTCTCCATCTGTAACAAAGTAGAAGAATCAAATGGCAACTGATCATGTAGATCTCATGTAGAGATTTCTAACAGAGGCATTAAAATCAGTGTGAATAGAGAGTGAATGGGAGTGTGTGGATGTGGAAGCACCAGAAGGGCAGGCAGGAGGGATATAACAAGGCAGGAGATGATGCATCCTAGATTAGCTGGTCACCCAGACCACAGCACTTCCACACACAGCTTTTCAGGACAACCAAATAAGAAAAACAAAAGGTAGCCTGAAAACAAAGAAGAAACTGCCATTTGAAGATGCCATCACAAGAGATGATGATATGAAGGTAAAGAACTAGGTGTAAGACACCCAAGTAAGGAGACAAAAGATCACAATCACTGCCAGCTCCTAAAGGAGCTAACGGCACATCCAAAAAAACGGCACATGGTCATGCTAAGAGGAACCCAGGACGCTTAAGAAGAACTGGCATCTCTTATCCTCCATGTCACTGTACGTCATCATGGCCCTACCATGTGTATACATACACCTTGGTGTGTGAATGCTGGCAAGACTACTTGGACACATGTATGTTAGTGCTTGTGAGTGAGTATGAGTGGGTGAAATCAGTTTTGTTTTAAAATGAAGTCCCCTTCCTCTCCTATACTGTCTGACATTGAGCTTGCCCACATTATTGCCGCAATATTGCAACTGGATCACTGAAATTAAGTTTCCTTTATGAAACCCTACTCTAACACTAACCCTATAAATATTAATTTTGTGGCCAAAATCTATACCAAAATCAAAAAGATAAGCTACTCAATACGACAGATACCATTTTTATATACTTTTTGTGAGACATAAAAGAATCAGTAGTAAGCCACTTTTCCCATACCTTCCACTCTTAGCAGATGCTGTCCTTGGCTGGGTAAGTTTTTTACATTGTCTTTGCCAGGGAGTGGGCTGCTGAGTCGGGATTTGAAATATCAGCACTAAGGAAAACACCTTACCATGCTGACATCTTGTGGTAATGTTATTACCATGTTGAGAAATGACTAGGAGGCCTGCTGTATATTTTGTTTGTGTTTTCCTGTTCAGTCAGTCAGGGCTCACCACATGTTCTGCAGCAGTCACTTCCTGGGGCAGAATTGGTTTGTGTCCTTCTATAATACAGCTACTGAGCTTAGTTGTGGTACCTGAGCCTGACACTGATGTGACAAATGGAAGTGTGGTTTTTAATGTATTGTACAAGAGGAGGAGGTGAGGCACAGAAGGCTGCAGCAATTAACACTTCATACAAGTATAAAACTACTTCTTCCCATTGATCAAAAGGAAACTTACGTACCCCTTGGGCAGAATTATCATTGTAACTGCCAAAATCCTGTGTTAAGCATTGCCAGGCTGCCTGAATTTGGCCCAGCAGAGTGTTTTGCTTACGTAGCTGAATTGGAGCCGCTCTTGCCTGTGGTCCTGCATCATCATCCACCTCAGCTCCCCTTCTAGGGCTCAGACAGCAGCCATTAGCCACTTCAATTGTTGAACAGGTGGACCTTTGCTTTCTTATGTCTTGCCTTTGCCTTGGACTGTGTCTACTTCTGGGCAGCACCTGCTTGAAAATTCACTCCCTTCCTTATTATCCCTCATTCCAATAGATGTCAGCAAAGGCGAATGCAAAGCACTTTCTCCGCACCATCAGGAACAACCTGTTTCAAGAGCGCTGCAGAAGAAAGGAGGCTCAGAGAAGGAGGGCTCTGGAAATAGTGGAGGAGAGGCACTTCCCTACTCACAAAAAGACTTCGTGAGTTTCTGTTTCCAATGAGTTTATAATCTCTGAATAACATGTCAGGCTGCTTGATTATGTCCTTTGAATCAGTGATTTTGTTATGACAGACACCATGTAATGATTTTTCCGTTAAAAAGGGAAAGCATAAATGGAAAATTGCTGTACATTGTTCTGGAGCTTAACCATGATTACCATGCTGACAACCTAATGACCAGTTGTCTTATAAAATATAACATGGTTGTGTCTTCCTTCCCTCCTTCCTTATGTCATCTCTTTCTTTCCGTGCCATTTCTTATGCTTAGTCTAGGGTCAAGCATTGCAAATGTTTAGTACCTGTCACAACTGCATGGGTTTTTAAGCACCTCCTCTGTGACAAATTCATTGGAAATTAACTGTGAATACTTTCCACATGTGACCCACAGTGTGTTCACTGACAGTCATTCTACTCAAGTCCCACTGAATTGCAGTCCTGTGGGATTAATCACAATAGTGAGTAGCTGATCTCACTATTCCAGTCCTTTCAGATCAGTTCTGGTTTGTGTGCTTTTAGTTAACGAGTAAATTCAGTGTCATTCCCATTGATCACAGTTGTGAATAATAAGCACTGGGGGTTGTGTTTTTCCCTATAGTTATTGCTTCCTTTCTCTGAGATTTTGGTTGATATTTAGGTGTAGAAACTGAAGGGAATTATTATACAAGTTAACCACTACGAACATATGAAGGGTGAGATTCCTTCCTAGTAGTATAAAGATCTAGCAACTCTCTTGCATCAATAGGAAAAAAAGGTCACTCCTCTGTAAAGAATTGATTTCGTTCTTGTGCAGAGGAGGAGAAAAATCTGTTCATAAAACTTGATTGTGCTACAATGGTAGGTAAGTACATTGCTATTATAAACAAATTTTTATATACAGTAAGACCAATGGATGATAGTTACAGTGATTGTCACAGAGAATATTATGTCAGTGTTTGTTTTTTAGAATGTGGTGAAAAGCAAAAATTTTCCATTGCTAATATCTGCCCACTTGTATTCAGCAACAAAAAGTCTGTCTTTGTTTTGAATGTCATTTAATCCTTCTGTGAGCAATCAAGATTTCCCTGTAATTGTGTGGGGTTTTGCTTACCTAATGCTTGGGTAGCAATGAGAAAAAGAAGAATCTGAGGTTGTCGTTACAGGTGTCACTGTGGGACTGATAGGTATGTAGGCTTTTCCTAGCATAGAATGGACTGAACAGCAAGATATCTGGCCCTTTGCCGTCTTGTTGAATTTCCCAAGATATTTAGCTCTTGGCTAAAGGAAGCAAAACCAGGAACCAGCAAATTGCACTGGTACTAAATGTGTGGAGGGAAGAACCTGTTGAGATTCTGTTGAAAGAGTGGAATTTGTTTTAAGGAATTCCATTCTTTCAGCCAAAATATGCCAGCGGGCAGAGCTAAACCATACTTCAATAGCACAGCTGCCTGTCTACTTGAGTGTATTAGTTTTATCTTTCTGGGTACCAAAACCATATAAGGCTTGATCATTTCTCTACTCATTATTTCTCTGTTGGTATACAGTCCCTCTGCAGAACTGAGTGCTTCACCACTTCCTGGCCCTGAAAACCTGTCTTTCCCATTGGACAGACCTGTCCTGGAGTCGCCCAAGTTCGTACCTGAAAACAGAACTGTAATACAGAAGAGTGAGAATAACAGCAAGACACTAGAGCAAGGCAAGACAAAAGCTCAGGTGAGCAAAACATGAAGCTGTAGTAGTGCTAAAGCTGTAAGGAAGAACTACCAAGTTAACTGCCTAATTGCCCTGTAATTACCAATGAAAAAGAAATGTAATGGGCAGCTCCATCTTTCTGTTAATTTCTCACTTATGGAAAAAAATGTGGAAACAGAAAACTTAGTGAAGCTTGAATTTGATACCCTCCCAAGATTAGGGACTAACTCCTTGACTTCCACGACCTTCAGAAGCATTTGTAAGAATATGTGCTCTGTTACTTTTTTTCTTTTTGAATTGTCTTAGAGTAGCGTGTCAAAGACTACCTAAGACTGGACTCCTCTCTCTATTCTGACAGTAAAAAATGCCATCATGTCCTCCGACTGCAAGCAAATGTCAAGGAAGGATGCCTTAATTCTTATTAGGCTCAGGGTATTTTTATCACCATGGCAATAGCAAGAGGACAGAATGGGCCCTTCTTAAGGATAAACCCAGAGTAGCGTCCACTCCAACTAAAATAGCTCATGCATAAAAGCTCTCTACTAATCCATTTCCAGGTTCCCTGCATAGAAACAATGCTAGATGAGTAGGTAGGACAGTGTAGATAAAAATAATTACATAGCAGTTTTTTGTTTCTATGTTTATTTGAGAGGTTGGTAGCTCTGCACATACTTGGAATATAGGGAACACTGGGTTGCGTTCAGACCAGTTTGTGTCATCCACTCGTCTTATTCTTCCCAGAAGCCAAAGGTGCAGTAACTGAGAACTAGCCTGTGTGTGTCGGGTCACTCTTTTGGCTGGCGCTCCTGTATTGCCCTTTGGAAGACCTGTCTTTTAGGACTCTGCCGCACAGCTTGAGATATAGTGCCAGCCAGCACATATCTGCAGGAGAAGTTGTGGGCAGACATTGCTTAAGCATGTCATTTTGCTGGCTGGCATTTGTCGTTTTAGAAGACAGTGAGACGGGACTTGCATCCCTGTAGTAATGCATTCTGTCACATGCATTGCTCTCGTTTTCTCTCTGGGCTGAGAATTCTTTTTGAGCAGTGTTATACTGATTTCCAACATGTTATAGTGCAAATTATTTCAATGTTGCTTAAAAAGATGCAGACCTTAAGTCCAGTGATAGCTTTTAATAGAATCCATGAGCTTGGAGGTCCTGGGGACCCAGCTATTAGTCTCATAATTTCCTGGCATCCCTTATTCCAGCCCAGTTTATACCATGCTTCTAAAGCAGCTTACCTGGAAGGCGTTAGTCTCCCTGACTTCTGGACTATTGTCCCCTGCATGGCCCAGAGACTGCTACTTCCATCCAAAGACCAGGAGTTTCTCTTCTCTCTTCTGCACCCAGTCTCTCCCTTCATCTCCTTGTCACAGAATCACACAGAATCACAGAATAGTCAGGGTTGG